>JAJTUV010000203.1:600000-1188991 GCA_021653895.1 Mastomys natalensis
CAATTAACACAGACTTGGTACTTAGGACAACAGGGGCTTATTCTCCAAGAGGCTGAAGTCAGTGTTGCCAAGGTGAAATAAAGGTGTTGTCAGGGTTCCACACCCTCTGAAGGTTCTGCAGGAAAAATTGATCCTTGTCTCCCATAGTCTCTGATGGTTCCAGCGTCCCCGAGCTGTGGTTGCATCTCTCTAACCACTGTCTGACGGCATATGAGTTTCTTTAGACCATGAGTTCTCCTCTCTGTTAGAGACACTGAGATCGCTTTAGTGCCTACCTGGACATAAGAGAATGTCCCAACTCAAGTCCCCAAACTTAATCGTATCTACATAGATCCTCTTCCCAAACCCCCAGGGCTGTCATTTATCCTAGTAAAATGCTATATACTAGGATGTGCAAATTCTCTCATCTATAATGTTCTTTTGCTCTTTCTGCTTATTTATTTCTTTGAGACAGGATCTCATGCAACCAAGGATGACCTTGGACTTCGATCCTCTTGCCCCAGCCCTCAGATACTAGAATTACATTTCTCACCACCATGCCTAGCTTGCTTCATGCACACCAAGCACAGCTCCCTTCGTCTATACATTCTTATCAAGAAGAAAAATCTTTACTGGACACCTTTGTGGTGTTGACCCCACACCTATTAATGGCATGAGGCATGAACACAGAATACAGCCTCTTAGGGGAGGAAGTCTGGATCAGCAAGAAAAGTGGCCAGGGGGTGACAACAAGCTGTGGTGACCTTGAAACAGTGTCCCTTTGCTGTACTATGGTGTTTTCTCTACTTTTCTCCACAGCCACAGAGGACTGCATCAACTGTATTAGATCCTTTGTGTGACCTATCTAATCAGTAACCATTGGGCTCTTTAACCTTGTCATTACCCAGTGACCTCACAAACTCCCTCTGCCTTCCATCCCAGCTTCACTCTGGGCCTGGCCATCGTTTTCTCTGAATAGCCAGTGTGATGCCTACTGCCCTGACTAGCTCTCTACCTTCCTAGCTTGTTCTCGGTGCTCATGTTTGCATCCATCTGTCACCCATCAGCCTGGCCCTTGGTGGTTCTGCTGAAGTCATCTGGTCACCAAGTCTTGGATGAGCATCGCTGTACGACCTAACTCGCTTTGCATTCCCAGTTAATAGGAAAGCCTTGCAGACACCCTCCTGCCCCTCATCCATGTCCTGAGATGCTGAACCCATCTGTCCTTTCAATGAGAAGGAACTTTATCCACATCCATCTCTGATGGAAGCCAGCTTCCTGTGCCTGAGCTCTGAAGATCCATGTTCTGTTGTCCTTCTCCAGCTCCTGAATGCTTCCCTGGTATTGCAGACAGATGGTTTGGTGTAGAAGAAGACACTGTAGCCCCCATCACCCATAAATAATTCCTGTCTGGTTAACGCGGTACCTTAATCTTTCCTTCTTCCCTCTCTCTCGGTTTCTGAGTAATATTTTGGTTTCTGTGCATTCTTTGTCCTTGTTTAGAAGCTAAGAGTAGGAAAGACCCTCAATTCCTACACCAACATCCTCATGCATTCGTTTTTATTATTCGATTTTTTTCCTAGATGAAAATATTCAGAATACAAGAGAACTTGTTTCATTGCTTCCCAAGGGGACACAGAAAACATCTGCATGAGGGAAAACAAAATCAAGCAAAAACCTCTTATTTGTCTCTAGATCAGTTTTGTGTGGAGACAAAGGGTCTTGCCAGAGGCAGCCAAAACAAGAGACTTGAGCCTGGATGACTTACTCTCCTCTTCGACCCTGTCAGCCTTCTGCTTTATTCTTCAAGGGTGGTTGTGGAAGAAATGCCTCCTTGTTTATCCCCTCTAAATCATCATCTTCCGGGCTGGGCATAGCTCATTTAGAAGAGGGGTTGACTAAAATGCACAAAGCTCAGGGTTCCATCCACCCATGCTTGATGGGGTATGTCAGTAATCCCAACACTCAGGAGGTACAGGTCAAAGGATCAGAAGTTCAAGACCAGCCTTGGGTAAAAAGACACTATCTCAAAAATATTTCATGCAATGTGTTATGGTTTGTATATGCTTGGCCCAGGGAGTGGCATTATTAGAAGGTGTGGCCCTGTTGGAGTAGATGTGCCCTGTTGGAGTAGATGTGTCACTGTGGATATGGACTTTAAGACTCTCATCCTAGTTGCCTAGAAGCCAGTCTTCTACTAGCAGCCTTCAGATGAAGATGTATAACTCTCAGCTATGTCTGCACCATGCCTGCCTGAATGCTGCCATGCTCCCACCTTGATAATGGACTGAACCTCTGAACCTATAAGCCAGCCCCAATTAAATGTTGTCCTTATAAGAGTTGCTTTGGTCATGGTGTCTGTTCACAGCAGTAAAACCCTAAGACACAATAGCAATGAAGAATCCCTCCTGAGTGTGGTCGATGGTATGCATCCTGGTACCCACTGACACTATCACTCAGCTTCATCCCAGCTCTATTTTTTTCCGTGCTGTTCTCAGGACTACCTCCTTCCCCTGTGCTAGTAAACACTCAGTCCCACAAGGCCCAGCTTAAGCATCTCCTCATCTTCTGTGGCATTTCTTGATCCCACTCACCTTTTTTTTTTTTTTTTTCTGATTTATTTTCCTTCGCTTCGTGTTTTCCTCTAAAAATATATCATAATAGGTATCATTCTTTCTACCATATTTATGTCCTACTTGACTTCATCCTCTCTGGAAGTGGAGACGCACCTGCTCAGCCATTCACTGCTCACACAATTCTTGAACTTTCGTTCCAAAAGGATCTGTAAATGCTGAGCGCTGTGGCTGCTGCCTGGGATTTCAGGACTCAGGAGGCTGATGTGGGAAGGCAGCCTGGCCATGTGGTGCAATTCCTTCTCAAAGAAAATAATTACAACACTAGTAAAACCAAACCCTAAGATCTTTCTCCCTTTCCTCGTCTGTTTATTTTAGAACCTCAAGTGTAGAACTGAATTCACCAAGACTGACTTTGAACTTCCAGTCCTCTGAGTGCTGGGAATAGAGCTGTGCACTAGTATGGTGTACTGGAGATCAAATCCAGCGTCCGTGCAGGCTAAACAAGCATTCCTGCCAACTGAGCCACATCCCCAGACCAAAGCAGGACTGTTTTTCCACACTTATCTTCACCCCTCCCCCGCCTTTTTGTCAGTCATGTGTTAGGTCATGTGAGTGCAGATACACAGGGACAACTTTTCAGAGCTGGTTCTTTCTTCCTGTCATAGAATCAGAGAATGAAATTTAGGTCACCAGGCTTGCTGGGTGAGCACTTTTACCTGATGAACCATCTTGCTGGCCTAATACCACAGGACCATCTTTTAAATGAATGACAGACTATATCTTTCTAAAGTAGTTGTCCTCCACTAGTGGTGTGTCTGACCATAAATCCGAGCTTAATGGCCCATTCCCAGCCTGGCATCTTCAAACCAAGGCTGTACCGCCCAGTGTTCTCTTGTGGTTTATTCTGCTAGCTCAGTGTCTGAGTTTCAGTCTCCTGCAGGCCCTGTTTACTTGGGGCACTGGAAGCTCTGCTCTTCTGCTGGGGCAGTATACACCAGGAGGAAGTTTCCCCGAAGTCTGCACAGGGCAAATTGGTTTCTAAACAGGCTTGCCCACAGTCTCCATTAATATCCTATCGGAGAGCAAGGCAGCATGAAATACTGAGAGAAGCAGGAGTTACTTTTTACGATGATTGAATATGATGAGGGAGCCAAGGACAAAGGGTAATTTATTCCAAAGGAAGGCAACACCTTTGCTTTGCAATAGCTCTTGCAGCTAAAAAATAGGGCTGGTAATTGGAGTTTGCTTTATGAAAATCTCATTAGCATTAGCATATAACTAAAATGCACAGCTCCATAGTTAATTGCAATCCTGCACCGCGGTTAACAGCTACAGTGATGACATTTGCATATTGCACATAAAATTAAAAATGCATGTCAGATAGGTGCTCTTTCAGGAAAAAAAATCCTTGAATAACATTGCATTCACACAATAATCGGAAAGATTTTGAATTTGAATGGAAATTATATGTATAGTATGAGCGTTAGAAAGACAGCCAAGTCTGATGACTAAATCTGAAACACTGTGCAGTCAAAACCCCTGCAGCTGGGATCGTCTTCAAGGGCAGGGCCACAGAGTGCTGAACTGCTGTACGGTTTGTGTATATAGAACCATTTCCCCTAGAAAGCCTTTCCCCCTCTGTAGGCCTCAGTGTCTTCTCTGGGGCTTTCTTTGTGAGCTCCTCGAGATCATGGGCTTCATTTTCTCTTAAACATTTATTCCCCTCAAGGCTCAGGATATAGCAAGCACTTGCAGATATGATTTGAGCTCTGTCTAGGTGAATCAGAATGTGAGACGTTCCTCAGGGACATAGGTCACAGTGGCCTTCCCACATCTTCGAGAAGCCCAGCTCTTTCCTGCCCCTAGAGCCAGGTACCTCAACTTTCCTGAGATTCCCCCATTTCTTCTGTGGAGTGTTGTCTGCCTTTGAGGTGTCTGAGAAGATCCTGAAAGAGAGTACACTAGAGGTGCCCGGCAGAGTACAGAGCCTGGCACACTGCCTGGCATTGTGGCATTGGGATAACAGATCTTGGGAAAGGATATGCAGCCACAAGGCAGAGGTGGGTCTCCCTGAATGTATCACCCACAGAAAGGCTGCTCCTTCCCATTCTGTCTCACTAAGGAGAGATATCTGAAGAGAGAAGACAGGAGTGAAAGACAATAATAGCTCCCTGGGCGGCTGGCACACACAGGCTGTCAGTTTGTGCTGGAGGACTCCCTGCAAACCTACATGTTTCCTGTTGGGAGGCAACCCTGGGTGAAGACAGAGTGACTAGGGGGGCTTTCCACACCAGTTTGAGAGATTCATTCATTCATTTTTCATTCACCCTCATTCTTCACAACACTATAGTGACCTATATCCCCGTGGAACCTCTCCCATCTTCTGACTCACCTAGTGAGGGCTCAGATCACATCTGCAAGTCACCAAATGCCTGCTGAATCCTCAGCCTGGCTCACATGCATTCGCCCACCCATCCACTCAGTCACCACCATTTGACTAACACTGTGTCCTCAGTCACGTAAGACACCGTGTTTAGAGCTGTGTGAACCACAGACATGGACTCAGACATTTTGCACTTGGGAATTCTGGGATGGATGGAATCAAGCAAAACAGTCAGAACTAGAGATCAACGCTGGATATCAGTCAGCTTGGGGAGCAGCTGCAGCCACGGGCAGGTGGGCTGGCCCTCTGTGGCAGCCTGCTGGGGAACTTTGCCACGGAGGCTCTGGGAAAGAACAGATTTACTGCCTTGAAGGAAACAGAACCCTGAGTGTTGGGAAGGAGTGTTACCTTGTCCATGAAAAAAATCAGCAGTGTCATTGGATTTCATGATAAGAAAGTCCTTAATGCCTCTTCCTCAAGAGAAAGCCTCGCCAGCAGGGGAAGTGACTCAGTTGGTAACGTGCTTGCTGTGTAAGCACAAAGACCTGGGTTTGATCCAAGCACCCAAGTGAAGATCTGGGCATGGCAGCACATAGCTGCAACCTCTGTGGTGGGGAAGCAGAGATAAGACAAGTCCCTGGCCAGCCAGTCCAGCTGAACTAGTGAGCTTCAAGTTTAGTATGAGATCCTGTTTCAATTAATAAGGCAGAGAGCAACAACAACAACAACAACAACAACACACACACACACACACACACACACACACACACTCAGAGGGGTACAGATAGAAAAATCTGCTCTGGTTCAACAACCCCAAAACTCCAAATGAAAGCTGAGCTTGGGGCCTCTGATTTCAAGCCAGAAAACCCTCCATCAGGTCAAAACCAAGCATGGAACTGGCCTGGCTTTTTTGTGGATCAGGGACCCTCTAAGCTTCCCAGTTAGAGATGGAGCAGCTGTGCTAGCAAATGCTTTAGGTCAGGTCTCTGTTATTTGCTTTGAACCCAGTGGCTCCCCTCACTGGAGGCTTAGGACAGGCCTGACTATCTCAGGAGCACAGTGTGCCATGACCCCTGTTTTCCCATGAGCTGTGATTTGTGGAGCTGGACTCCAAGCAAAGCAGCAGGGATTTAGTAGACACATGAGACATGGTAAGTAAGCACCTGTAACCATGGTATTCGTGTGTGTGTGTGTGTGTGTGTGTGTGTGTGTGTGTGCATGTGTGTGAATGCATGTATGTGTGTGTATGTGTATGTTGTGTGTGAGTTTGGTATGTGTATGTGTGTGTGTATGTGTGTGTATGTGTGTGTGAGTATGTATGTGTATATGTGAGCATGTGTGTGTATATGAATGTGTATGTAAGTATGTGTGATTGTATGTATATGTGAGTGTGTATATGTGTGCCTGTGTGTATGTGTGTGAGTGTGGGTATTCATGAGCATTTTCTTCCTGCTTCTGCCTGGTTTGCCTTCGTCTTTCTGACACAAGGGTGTTGGGGCCTAGATGATGCCCTATAGCAGATGAGCAGTGTGCTGATACCATGCTCATTTTCTTGCTCTGAAGAGTCACGTCAAAAAAGTGTTTATAATTCTTGTTGATGTGACACTAAACTCACCTGTGCTAACTGTCATAGCTGAATGGCCTTAAAACCTAAACTGAGCTCAGGGAGTGATGCTCCTGGGCAAGCAGGCTCAGGGAGGGCGAGGAGACACACATACCTATGCCTTGCCCCTCCCTTTGTCAACCTTCTTCCTCTATCCTCCACAGAACTACTTTTTGGACCGAAGTCCATCTCCATTTGGAGGTGTTCTATTACTTTTTCTGGGGAGATATGAACAGATATCTACTTGCATCGGTTTACCTGGGCAAGAAACCAATGTCAAACCAAAGAAAAGACTCTACTCAAGACTACTGTGCTGATCAGATGAGTGTATTGGGGTTCCCTGCAGCAGCAGCTATAACTCACACATCACAGGAAAGTCCCACCTCAGCAGGGGTAGAACCCCACCATAGCAGCTTCATGAAACCCTTCCTCCAGCCAGTTTTCCACACTAAGCATGCTCCAAGACCCCATGCAGCTAGAGGGCAGCAGGGAGTGGTGGGTGTATCCCAGCTGAGGGACCAGTGATCCACCTTCCCTGTCTGCTGGGGAATGTTACTTCTCCCAGTACCACTAGAACTAGCCATCACTGTATTGTTCTGCTTATTGTGTTGCCATGACTACTAGGCCAATGTTATCTCTGCTCTGTGATGCAATGGGATGGTCATGGTATGCCTGAAGGGAAAAGGCACACAGCAGGGAGAGCTTTTGGTTCCAGCCACTTGCTCAATGGGGTCATAATTTCTGGCATGCCGAAGGAATGCTGCACGTACAGGGCCTCCGTCAGCTCTGTGTGAGGCCAGGAGAACTGAGAGGTTCCTGATCAACAGCCTGTCATGCCTGACGTGTCCATCAGAACCCTGCCTCTAGCTTGCTGTTAGCCAACACTGTTCACCACTCTGCCTCTTTCTCAGTTGTAGAATGGCCTTTTCTCTGGGTATAACACCATCATCCCGTGCCTCTTTGGAGTAGGTATTTCCTTGCCCCAGTAGCCATGGCAACTGATTGAGCAGCATATTACAGGGATAGCTAGGTCTACGGTAATGGTAACAGAACTACTGACAGTTCCTGTTAGAAGGAGGAGGGATTCCGGCTTTTTCTCTGTCCTGTCTCCTCTCAGCAACAATTGATCTTAAGAGATCAGTTAGTGAAAAATTAGTGAAAAGCAGTGCTCCATGATGCTGCTTCTATGAGGCCATCATCCAGGAAGGGTAGAACTTTCCAAGAATGAAGCTGGCCTTAGGATCATCCATGATCCTAAAAGCATCTCTTTATGCATGCTAAGTTGGACTTGGATGCAATTGATACCTTGGTTAGTCTATCTCGGGTAATAGGTGTTTGTTCATGTCTCCCCAGGAAAAGCTTGTGTGCTTTAGATGGTATGGGGACAGATGCTATGGGAGAGCCACACCATCTCCAAAGACACTATGACGATATCTCTGTCTATTTGATGAACTGTCTGAGACTTACTTCCAATCCACCCTCTTCCTCACTGGATAAGGAGTTGAATGTCAGTCCTGGTGCCAGGCCTTTCCCATAAATGCCTGGCCTGGTGGGCCATGCTGAGGCAGGCATCATTTTAGCACCAAGAGGCTGGCTCACTTCCAGGCTCTCTTTGTTGGCAGACACATCTTGCTGTTGGATGCCGGGTGTGAATCAGAGGGCTGACAAAGCCCTGGGAAGATTTGCAGGAGCACTGGCAGACCCTCAGCCAACACAGGAGAGCTCAGTGACCCTGACCTTTGAGGGGCCTGTCCTGTGTTAGAGCAGGAATGAAGCTGTTCAGTCTCTACTGTACCCTCATCCCTGGGCTGGCTGTCAGGGGCATAGAGGAAGTCTATGTTGGTTTCTGTGGGAGTCATGGCCCGCAGCCCAGCATCTTAATTGTCTTTAGTTTGAAAATAACTGCCTCACTGGACAATGATATGTCTCCACTCTGTTTTGGAAGAAAATTTTGCTTTGTGTAAGCTAATGTTTAACTTTAATAATCTTTTCATTAGTCCTAAAGACTGAGCTAATTATTCAAAGTAGTGCTTCATGTTTTGTGTGTATTGTTTTCCCAGAGCCTAAGCTGGTGAGCAGCTGCATCAGGGGCTATTAGAGAATGCCTGTCTATATAGTGAGAGGTTAAACGATCTAGAAACTAGCTTCCAGCCGTCCTGTGTCTTGGCTTAATCTCTTCAAAGAGACTGCAAAATAATAGTTTACAACCCTGCCTTGCTTTGCAATAAGAAGCCATGTAGGCCTCCCAGGACCATAACCAATGCAATGCTGTCATGAGGTGGGTAAAAGGGTGTCTTAGAGATGTAGAGGACATTTGAGGCATTCTGAGTAACTCTATAGCTAGCTTCATGGCTTCTGTCACCCCTCTAGAATGCTGCTAGATTGGTGAGGTCACCTGAGAGTCCTAGTAGCTAGTGAGGTGAAGCAGGCTTAAAGGTCAGAGAGGCTGGACCCTCCCTGGTAATCATCAGCTTGCAGCATGAGCTCCTATAATTGCAGGACACTGACTCCTTGTCAACAGAATGGCATTTGAGTCAGTATCTCTAGACTTAGGTGGAGAGGTAACATTCTAAACTTCTTACAGCATAAGATCACTATCTAACCAGAGGCTTTCTGGTAAGAACAAAAGTACAGCATTGTTCCCTGCCCTAAGAAAGTCAATCCAACTGCAGGGCCAGAGGGTAGCCCAATTGGCAATGTGCTTACTCGGCATGCATAAGCCCTGGGTTTGATATTCAGCACAGCATACAGCCAGGCATGTTCTCGTAATTCTATTACTTGGGAGGTGGAGGCCAAAAGATTAGAAGTTCTAGGTCATCCCAGCACTTGGGAGGCAGAGGCAGGCGGATTTCTGAGTTCGAGGCCAGCCTGGTCTACAGAATGAGTTCCAGGACAGCCCGGGCTACACAGAGAAACCCTGTCTTGAAAAAACAAAAAAAAAAAAAAAGAAGAAGTTCTTGGTCATTCTGGGGTACATATCAGTTTGAGGCCAGGCCTGGACTACATAGATCCATGGACAAATATACAAAAAGAAAAAAAAAACCTACATAAAAAATAGTGGTAAAAGGGTCTTTCTGTCTAGTGTCTTTCTCTGGGGCTGGAGAGATGGCTTAGCAGTTAAGAGCCTTTGCTGCTCTTATAGAGGACATGAGTTCCATTCTTAGTGCTCACATATTGGCTAACAACTGTAATTCCAGGGGATCCAACTCTCTCTTCCAACCTCCTCTGGCGCTGTATGCACATCATGCACAGTCACACATGCAGGCAAACACCCATACATATAAACAAACAAACAAGTTTAAAGATGTCTTCTTCTGTGTGGTCCCTTTAGCCATTGCCCACTTTTTCTTGCCAGAGTGTTTTCCTCTGAGGCCCATGGGGCCACGCCCTCTCTTATTCCTTGGGTGTACACCACGTCACTCCATAATAGACTCTGCATCTCTTCTGTGCCTTGTATGTCACATCTAAATTCATTCCACAGAAATCAAAAGCCCAGGGGAAGCCAGCATGGGATCTTGGTACCAAAGTCACCACCATAGCCCAGGCCGTGTCTACCCTCATCCCTCGGCTGGGCTGGTGGTAGGATGGAGAGGCCACTGTGGGGAGGGAATACATAGGACCAGTTCCTGGATAAGAGAGTGAGTAGCTCCCACTTGCTTCTTACTAGAATGGAGTTCCCGGGAAGTTTCACAGCAGACATCACAGCAGTGACTTCAGAGTCAATTCCCACTGGCATCTTAGAGCTGGGAAACCGAATCCGTTACCACGAGTTTTCTGAGAAAGAATTTTTTTTTGTACATTGGTCAAAAGTCAAATCATTAATTGCCAACCAATAAAGGCAAAACCATTGGGAAAGATAATTATTAAGAGTTTTAATTGCCCTGGAATTCTACATAGAAAATTTTGCATTCTGTTACATCTGAGATAGCTAAAGACCCAGAGGAACTGTGGAAGCTCTCCACCCAAACCAGACTTATCTTATTTCATGTATATGGAAATTTTGCTGGCACGTATGTATGTACACCACGTGTGTGCTAGGTGACAATTTTCTGTGGAGGTCAGAAGAAGGCATCATATTCCTTGGAACTGGAGTTAGAGACAGTTGTGAGCCACCACGTGAGGGCCAGGAATGGAACCTGGATCCTCTGGAAAAACAGTCAGTGCTCTTAACTACTGAGCCACCCTCCACCCCCAATCTTTTTTGTTTAACATTAGCTAGAAGTGGCTGACTGTCTGGGACTATTTCAGTCAGTTACACAAAGATTTGCTCAGTTTAATCTTAGCTGGATTGTAATAAAATGAAATATGTATATTTATATAAACATATTAATTTGGTATGCTAATCACAAGGTGCTGAATTATTTTTGGAAGGCATACATCTTATGTGCTGGTGAATGGTATCAATTAGTATAAAGAATGCAAAGTCCATTTTCTAGGTATGATGACACTTTAGGCTTACTGTATTCAGTATATAGCTTAATGGTATTGTTAATAAATTAAAGGGGGAAAAGCCCTGGACAGAGGCTGTATCAATTGGTAGAGTGTTTGTTTAGCATGTGCAAAGCCCTGGGTTCAGTTCCCACCATTGCAGAATCCATGTGTGGTGACTAGGGTGGTAGCTCAATTGGTAGTGTGCTTACCCAGCATCCACAAGCCCTGGGTTAGTGTTCTGGATACAAAGGCATGAAGGTCAGTCACTCAGGGCCATCCTCAGCTCAGTTCCTACCTAAGAGAGCTCAGACTGGGTGCGAGTCTGATTCAGAAAAACAAACAAATGAACGGACCAAAGAACAAAACAACAAGAATGTTATCCAACTACACAAAAAGGCCAGTTCAAGCATAGAATACAGGTTCTTTGCCATTTGCATGCAGTCAGGAATTTCCACACATTATAAGATACCGGTATTTTAAACTTTTTAATGCCAACACCCACTGAAGTACAGTGGGGATCCTTTTATTATTTTTAACTTTTGCATTTTTAAAGTTAGCATACAAGGTATTAGATGTTGTGGTGTTTGAATATGCTTGATCCATGGGAAGTGGCACTATTAGGAGTTGTGACCCTGTTGGAGAAAGTGTGTCACTGTGGGTGGGTTTTGAGGTCCTAACCCTAGGCTCTACCCAGGGCAGGAGAAACCCTCTTCCTGGATACCTGCTGAAGACAGTCTTCTCCTAGCTACCTTGGGATGAAGATGTAGAACTCTCAGATCCTCCAGCACCAAGTCTGCTGGATGCTGCCATGCTTTCCACCATGATGATAATGGACTGAATCTCTGAAACTAACTAATCTAGCCCAAATTAAATGTTTGACCAAGAGTTGCATTGGTCATGGTGTCTCTTCACAGCAATAAAACCCTAAGACAGCTATCACTGTGACACTCTCAAAACATGTGTGTGATTCTTTCCTCTCATCTCTCCACCCCAGTTACTCTAAACTTAGAGAACACACACAACTTACTACAGTTGAGCTTATGATTTCTTAACTTCATGATTAGGCAAAAATGATGTGTGTGCAGAAAACCCATATTTCGTATCTGATCTTAGTGTTAGAACAAACAATACTGTTGTCCCATGATGCTGGGCAAAGGGAGTGAACCAACAGGTCCCAAGTCTGTCATGTGACCATGAGTGCACACTCTATGCTGTATTGCTAAATGATGTTATTAATCATAGTACTTTAATTAATTTTGACAGATAATATCATGGTCTTACTTTATTCACTCGGGGTATAACTTCTCTAAAAGTTAGGGTGCATCTATTTATTTGTGTGTCTGTGTGTCTTTGTGTATGGATGTGAGTGTATATGTGTGTGTAGTGTGTCTGTGTGTGTGGTGTGTCTGTGTGTGTGTCTGCTTGTGTGACTCTGTGTATGAGTGTGTGTGTCTATGTGTGTGAGTGTATGAGTGTGTGTCTCTGTGTGTGGGGGTATGTAAGTGTCTCTCTGGGTGAGTGCATGTCTGTGTGTGCATAAGAGAGAGTTACAGAGAAAGAGAGAGAGAGAGAGAGAGAGAGAGAGAGAGAGAGAGAGAGAGATGAAAAAATTCCTTACTCAACTTAGACATGAGTCTAAGGCAAAGTGTAGAGAAGGGAAAAACCATGAAGTGGTGGTCTGACTTGGAAGCAAAGATTACAACATGAAGAGCATCAGAGACTGGCTTTGATTTTCTTTTGTATCCTAAGTCTACTTCAGACAAAGAGATTAGCAATGTATCTTTCACAACCCAGGATGAGGTGGTTTGAATGAGAAATGTGCCCACAGTCTCTTCACACATTTGAATCCCTCGTTGGGGCTGTTAGAAACTTTTAGGAAGTGCTGCCTCCCTGCCACTTGTGGCTATGCCCCTCTACCATGATGCAGTCTCCATCTCTCTGGAACTGTAAGCCAAAATAACGCTTTCTACTGTAAACTGTTCTAGGGAGTGGATTTATCACAGGGACAGGAAAGGAACACACCTCTTGGTACACGCTGGCTTCACACTGGCATGCTGCGGCAGGCAGTGACAGAACTGTGTGGAAGGCAGCGTTGCCATCTGCATTACCTTTCTCCTCACAGTGACAAAGGTAGTTTAGGGAGTGTTTATTCTGGCTTACAGTTTGCCGGCATCCATCACGCAGGCGCAGTGGCAGGAGCGTGAGGCAGTGGGCTGCGCTGCCTCCGCATCCGGACGGCAGTGAAAGCTGACGCTCAGCCCACTCTCTCCTTTTCATCCATAGCCCCAGCTCACAGGATGGCGCCACCCACATTTACGTTAATTAACCTAATTAGGCCAGTTAATCCAATCAAGAAATGTCTTCTTTGGCTTACCCAGACATTTGTCTCCTAGGTTATTCTAGATCCCATAAAGTTGACAACTGATGTTCACCATCACGCCTTCCAATATGTGGTGGCAGGAAAGAGAGCTGAGCCTTTAGCTTTCAATCCAAGGCCATATGTTAATTCATTCAGTCTTTCAATAAAACTTACTGAGTGTCTGTTACACCAAGATAGTCTTGGCGAGAGTCTGTGTTGCAATGTGTGACAGATTAGTATTAATTGTTGTATTAGCAGGAAGATCTGATGATGGATCAATATGAGCAATAAAAGGGTAGCTCAGAGCTCGCCCTGAAGCATGCTGTATAACATAATTATACAGGAGGTAGAGTGGGAACAAACTTGGCCATGTGGGCAGGTGGCTACTATCAAAGTGCCACTATGTATCTTGGAAGATGACTAGGTAAAGAAGTCCACCAGCAAAGGAGAAGCCTTCAAGACAAAGGAACTCTCATTTGGGATACAGGCAAGAAGTAGAATTGTTTATAGAGGGCTGGGAGCAGGAAAGAGCTTGACATCATGATCAGGAGGTCGCGAGTTTATGAGATTAATAAGGAGGTGAGCTGGTGATTCAGAAGTCCAGAGTCAGCACAAGCTAAACAACCTGGTCTTGGTTCAGCAGATGTTTCCTATGACTCATTAAAGATGCCTTTAAAAATCAAGCAGCTAGGAAGGCTTACAGATGCGAGTAAATTAACTGCACACAAAGCAACACAATAGCAGCGTTCTGATATGGACCAGGCAAAGGAAAGCGTGTCACAAGTTAGATTAGCTCTTAGAGAAATTCTCAGGGTTATGGCCTCATAAAGACGTTGCTTGTACTCATTGGAACTGGGTAAGGTGGAGACAGCTCTAAAAATGAAGGTTTGGCTTGGTTTTTTTTTTTTCAATGCCAAAGCCAAGCTGATCGAGACATTATGAGAGTATGTTGTAAGTGAATGTCCTGCGGCTAAAGTGTGATGTGAGTAAGGAAAAGTGTCTTGGGTTGGCGTGCTATCCTGATCTGCAGTAGACACTGACTGGGTTTTCACATTTATCACACTTAATAAATGTGGGGCCAAACCAAATGGTTTTGCTGGACGTTTAGGATCTAGCGGCTGTAGTCAAGGGGTAGAGGAAGCGAGTAACATCAGGCCTCTCAGGAACATTGCCTCGTTACAGACTGCACCTAATCATCCAGCTATTTCTGTTGTAGTCCAAATGTAGCTTTACTGCTCTGCAGGTATGTCTACAGGAGCCCTTAGAACATCTCCAGACCCTGGCGTCTCTTGTGAAGTGTGTGTGTGTGTGTGTGTGTGTGTTACTGTGATTATTTATATTTTGGCTAAGACTATCCCTGTTTAGTTCTCCCATTTCCTACTCTAAATATTGGATGTACGTCTGAGAAGTCGAATTACCAAATATACACACAACAGAAACAAACAGTGGATCATGGTGGAGGATATCGGGAAACTGTATGAGTGTATTCCTACTACAAACATTGTTGATAATATGAATAAATAATACAGTGCATACATTTGTACTGGTCTTTTATGTACATGTAGGCACTATGGTGACTAATAGACTATTTCAGAGAATTTCAGGGTTCATAGCTTTTACCATTATGTTTTTCACTAAACTGAATACTAAAAGTATAATTAGCATAAAATGCAGAATCCTCAAAATTATTGACATTAGAAATTCTCAAATCTATTGCTGGAAAAAAATTGAGTTGTTAGAGGTGGAACGACCTTCTTGCGTTTAAATATTCCCTATTTTTCCCAGGGGGACTATCAGTAGGAGAGACAGCAGGAATGTTTTAGGATATTATAGATCATACTGCATCTGTTTCCACAAAAATTACATGCCTACATTCAATTGTGTAACCCTTAAATAGGGTAAATTATAATCCTATCAAATTGAGAATATATAATCCTTTAAAAACACATTTAAGATGTAAGCCATATGTTAAAATGAGTGGATCAGGTGTTGAAATAACGTGTTTTACTTTCAAATACATTGCCCCAGTGTTTTTAAAGTTACAGACGATAAGTAGCAGCCTGAACGCATTGGGGTAAATGATCCGCCTCATTGTTCTGTTGCTGAAGATGATGTTTTGACAGCTGTACTTTGGCCAGTAGTAACCTGACAGGACGCAGATAATGAGATGTGATAGGTAACACTGATTGTCAACTTGGCTGCGTCTAGAATCGCCTAGGAGATAAAACTCTGGCTTTCTGTCTGCCAAGGACTTCCTAGGTTGGGTTAGTTGACATGGGAAGACCCCCCCCCCTGCTAAACATGGGCAGGGAGACAGTGGGCTGAGCTCCGTCTTTCATCCCTCATCAAACATGACCAGCTGCTTTACACTCCTGCACCATGCCTTTCCTACCATGACAGACTGTCCCTCACACTGTGAGTCAAAACAAACTCTTCATTCCTCAGGTTGCCTTTCTTGCAACAGTTAGAAAAGCAGCCAATGAAAGACAGTGCCTTCAGTGAGGGCGGGGAGCTTGCATTCAGCCTGTGTTTGCAGTGTTCTTTGCACCCAGGGACACTAATTTCTGTCACTGCTTGGGAGCCCGACGGCCAGCTTAACTGCTTGGGGGTGCCCCTAATTCCAAGGGTGTAATCATTTTTTTCCTTGGAGCACTGAAAATTCCTTTCAAGTTTAATCTGTTCCCCTTCTTCTTCTCATCATGGTCAAGCATGCATGCATGTATTGATACATGACGACAATCGTTCCTCATATGCCAGGAGCTGTGCTAAACGCTCCAGATAAGCAAAGAGAGCACAATCAAGTAAAGCTATGATAAATGATAGGCGCTGTGACGGGGAGAATAAAAGCTGTGCTGGTATAACGTGGTGGCACACAGCAGAGAACCCTGAGCTCAGATGGGGACCACCATAACCCTGGCTTGGTGAATAGCCAGAGCTGAACTAGCCACAGCGGCAGCTGGTAAGCACGCAGCATTACTTAATTCACATTGATTCAGAATAAATACAGAAAGATTCATTTCTTCAAGATAACCTTTCATCCTTAGATGCTGCTGCTCCCAGAAGTCATGGGCTTTTAAACAAGAACCCAAGTACCAGGTATGAGGTACTTCCCTATGAGTCGTTGTTGAGAGAAGTCTTAGAGGCCCCCAGAGAATACAGACTCTTGAGGCTGAAGAGACGGCCGAGCAGTTAAGAGCATTTGCTGATCTTCCAGAAAACCTGAGTTCAGTTCCTGACACTCACACTGAACTAACTCTCAACTGCCTGTCAACTCCAACTTCAGGAGATTTAATAATTTAAGACTCTCTTCTGACCTCCACAGGCATGTGGGGCACACACACACACCCTTCTCTCTCTCTCTCTATCTTGCATGTGCATGTGCACACACACACTGTACATGCATGCACACACACAAATAAATGAGTAAGAATAAAAATCTCTTTAAAAAAAAAATGCAGGCTGCTGCGTTGCTCTTGGGTGGCCTCCAGTACTCGATGGGAAAGCTGTGCTGCTGAAGACAACACATGCTCTGAGTAGAGGGCACGGAGAAATTAAGTTGGAACACAGCTGGAAGCTCTGTTCTCATTGTGCAGGAAGGTGGTATGCAAGCTGCCGAGGGAGAAAACTCAGAATGGTCTCAATACCTACCTGCTGGGCAAGATATGCCCACTGGTGCAATTGCGACTGGATTATTTTGAGGGTAACCGACTGCTCTGTGATTGGATACCTCGCTTCTCAGGAGGGAATACATACCTGATAAGTATAAACCTGGTCAAAAGCAGACGGCTGGGGAAGAGCATGGGCCAGCAGAGAGTCACACAACCATTGTTTCCCTAAATGAGCATGTGGTTAAACTGTCTTCTAATTGTTTCTGTTGATTCCCATAGACTCATGCTGCTCTCAGCCTGGGGCAGAGAAGCTCCTCTTAGTAGAAGGCAACAGCTATTGCACAGACTCCTACATGGTCAAAATATGGAGAGCAAGTGTGAGCCCTCAGCCTTACATGGGTTATCTGTCATACACACCCAAGGCCCAGAGAACATCTGCAGAAGAAAGGCAGAAAAATAAACAAACAAAAAACCAAACGAACCAACCAAACAGAAAAACAAGAGCTGGAGGTGGGGGAAGGGTGTCATGAACTGCTGCCGTGCAGATCTAGCATTGCTGTTGGAACCATGAGCATACAGCTGCTGTGGATACCTGCAGAAGACTTGGCCACAGGAGCTCCCACCTCTGTTGAAGGACTAAAGGTTCTGAATGGTTGCTTGTGTGTATGTATATGGGGGTATGTTACTCAATGGAATAGTCACTGGGAGTGTAGGTAGGAAAAGAGGTTCAGGGGAGAAGGAAAGGAGAGTCTAGAGGATATGGGCATACATACCCTAGAAGATACGTGGGCAATACAATTCTAACACACTTGCTATATGTATGCAATCATCAAAATACTAAAATTAAAAAAAAAATCAATTCCTGCCACAGAGGCCACATTTAACAGCGGTGTGGCTCCTGTCTACAGGGCATCAGTAGTGCCTCACTGCCCAAAGTCCCGGTGATCCTCATGGGTCCAACTGTGCAGAGGTTTCATGGTGGGAGAGACAGCTTGCAAAGATCTAAACAACACCCCCCCCACACACACCGCCCCCAGACAGCAAAGCAGCCCAGGGATGGGAGCTTGCAGACAGGAAAGGTCTGTAAACAAGTGGATTGACATTGGACTCAGAGGAGAGGGTCCCCAAAGCATCGCAGAGTGAGTCTGGAAACAGAAATGAGGGAAAGAAGACATAATTCCTTTTTGAGACAGAATGCCATGTATCCAGGATACTCTTAAATTCCATCTGTAGCTGAGGATGACCCTAAACTTCTGGTGTTCCTGCTTTTACCTTCCAACATTGGGATTCGAGGTATGATACAAGTCCAGTTTACAGGGTAGGGGTTTCGTGCATACTAGTGAACCTGAGCTACACTACCAGCTAAGAGTGCCTAATCTTTGTTTTAAAACACATTTTAAGTCTAGATGATGAGCAACTATCAATCCAAGCCCTTGGAAGTTGTGGAAAATAAAATTGCTATACGTTTGAGGCCAGCCTGAGCAACCCAGTGAATTCTAGGCCAGCCTGAGACCCTGTCTCAAAAAACTCCCAAGTGAGCAAACAACAACAACAAAATCAAAGGAAAATAACAGCAAAGCCACATGTAAGGCACCAGCATGGAGCAAACCAAGCCAATCACAGATGGCAATAATTCAATCTGGGTGTGAGAAAAGCTCCAGGAGTGGGCCACGGGAGAACTGTCTGCAGGAACAAGCCATATCAGTTGGAGCAGGAAGACGAGGGGCTGACATAGATTAAGTGTGTGGAATACGAAGTAAGGCTCCTGAAGGCAAGGACTTGCTCTGATGGACAGAACAAGAGTCTTGGCCCAGCAGCACTTGGTTAATCTGACTGCAGGCCTGGTCCCTGAAGGAGTTTAGACATAGGCTTTAAGAGCCGAAAAAGAATTGGTATCCTGGGAGTGCTCCATTGGCTCACCAGACTCAAGGTATGGGTGTTCCTTTGAGCTCACTCGCCATTGTCTGGAATATTCTTGAGCCAGAAGTGGTGACTTCAAGCCTGTGCAGCTTCATATAATGGTGTCAAAGGCTTTGGCCTCAACACCTGACAGCTTTCTCAAAGACTAGGCATTAAAAGTCCCACCGAGCGCAGGAGCCTACCTGACAAGTTTAGAACCTCAAAGTCTAACCTTTTTCATTCATTTATTATTTATGTATTCACTTTACTTCACTACATCAACTCCCAACTCTCCTCCCAGTCCCCCCTCAATCCGTCCGATCTTGGAGACTGGGATATTGGCAGCCCTATAAACTACATCTCCATCCTTAAACCGGCTGGAGTGGGTGGGTCCCAGGATGTGAGATTTTCTAGCCATCCTGAGTCGATAGCATAGCCTTCTCATCAGTTCCTGCCGTAGAGCAGGATAGGATGTAACCTCTGAGCTCAGCAATGAGAAAGCCCGGTGCACATCCTGAATTTTGAATTGTGAAAACTTGTCAGAGCTGCAAATTACAGCTGTTTCAGATTCAGTTCTGACAAAATACAGTGAAAGGTTCTGTCACAAGATTAATAAACAAATGATTTGAGAGGTTATTTATTATTTCAGTTATGTGGCTTTTTTTTCCCACTGACAAAATCAATCAAAAGATTAAGACAGGATCAGTAAAAATGAACTGACTGCCAAGGTCCTACTGTCATTATATATGTGTATGTGCAAGCGTGCCTGTGTTTGTGTCCTAAAATGTCATATGCTTATGACATTAGTGAGGTAATCACGCAGTGGCCCACCCTCCAAGGCTCAGGATCTACAGTACACAGAGTACTTGCGATCACATCAAGCCCTCTTACTTACAGATGTGGAAACTGAGCATTTTCAGCGACTTAAATCTCTACTGACAACATGTCAGCTGAGACTTAGCTCAGAGAATGGCAATAACATTGCAAGCTTTAAATTTCTCATGCTATGCAGTTATTGATCTTAATGCTTTACTATCAAATCCTGTGGCCCAGTGTCACAGGTCACTTGACAACAGCCCAGCAGATGATCACTGCCTTCTTGACCACCTCCCTCAGGTGGATTTGGGTTCTCCACGACTCTAGCGCAGAAGCTGCAGCAGTGGGTTTAGGAAACTGTGTTTCCAGTGTGAGGCTTAGGAATCCCACCCACCACATACATGCTCCTCTCTAGGCTGAGCCCTGCGAGTGTTTGTCTGTTACAATTATGTTTACTCTAGCTCTCTTCCTCCACAACAAACCGTCTGTAGTTCTCAGAATGAGATGCCACGTGCTGGGCAAAGGTGAAGTGCCAGAAGGGGCAGAAAACAGCACGCTGGGCTAATAATAGGGACTTAAGGAGTTAGAGTTGGCTGTAGGTCATCAAGCGCGTGCTTCTCAACCTTTGCGGTCAACATGTCCTCATTAGTCCTGGATAGGAGACCAGAGGGCTTTATGTAAAGTGTAATCAGTAAGTTCTATAGCTCAAAAACTCTGTTCCCAGCTTAGCTGAAAGTACTGAAAATACATCGGGAGTTGATAAATGAGGGAGACTATTAGGAGCCAGTGTAATAAGAGACTAGACTTACTTGAATGTTTGCATGAACTGTGATCTGCCAGCCTGGAGAGAAGGCTCAGCGGTTAGAAGCAAATGGCGGTCCTCACAGAAGATGCTCCCCACCCCGTATGGTCCCAAGACCCTTGTCCTCAGGAGCTTACATCTGCTTGTAACTCCAGCTCCAGGGTATCCTACATCCTCTTTCAGTCTCCGTGGATAACTGCACTCAGATATACATGTCCCCATGCATATCTGCATGAATACACATAACTTAAAAACGAAAGAAATTCCTGTTTAAAAAAGACTATGGTCTGAGATGTATAAGATAATAACAAAATTTATGATCATATGTTGAACAAAGATACAATAATATTCCAAACACTACAGCTTTATCATTTTAAAAAATGCGACGAAGCCATTGGTTGTGCATTACTATAATCCCGGGACCCAGGAGGGGGAAGCAGGAGATTAGGAGCTTGAGGCCAACCTTGGCTACATAGGAAACTAGAAGCTAACCTCATCTGTACAGTGAAAACTTGACTCAGAAAGCAGGTGGAATGAATAGAGGCTTCTCCAGAGAAAACATATAAGCAGCCAATGAGTACATGAGGAATATTCAACTTCTTCAACCAGCAGAGAAAATGCAGATCAAAACTACCCTGTCAGAATGGCTATCCAAGAAAACAGTGGTGAAGGAGGGGCTAGAAGAGAGGGAGGGGCTATGGGACATGGAGAACACGCCCCTATGGGCTGCTGGTGGGAACGTAAAACAGAGCAGTCCTTATAAAAATAAATACAGAGATACAAAGTTTCCTCAAAAAAAAAAAAAAAAACCTAAATTCAACCAATTTATACCACTCACATATAGATATGGTCCGTTTATAGCAGTCCTGGGAGTCTCCCTGAAGAAATCTAAGTCCTACAATAGGGGTGCCGACACATCCATCCTCAGTGCTGTGTTACCACAAGAGCAGAGACAGGCGACTAGCCCAGATGCCCACCAGCAGATGGATAAAGAAAACACAGGGCATATCCACCGTGTAGTTTATTCAGTCCTAAACAACTGTGTCACTTGCAGGAAAGCGGGAACAACTGGAATCATTGTATTAAACCAAATTGTTCAGACCCAGAAAGGCAAACACTGTGTTTTCTCTCTTAGGCAGAACCTAGGCTTATGCTTTATGACATGAAAGTCAAAGGGTGACCAATGTCGGGGGGTGGGGAGGAATGGGACCCAGTTGTGGTGAGGAAGAGAAGAATATTGGGGCAGGCATGAGCAAAATACATATGGACATATGTATAAAATGTGTAAACCCATTATTTTGCATGCTAACTGTAAGAGTGAAAAGAAAAACTTTGATTTGGGAATGTAGCTCAGTGGTAGAGTATTTGTTTCATGTGCCTGAGGCTGTGGGTTCTATTCCCAGCAACACAAAATAAAGAGGTAACAATAATAAAATAGTTAATTCTTATTTAATTCCTCTCTCAAGAAATAATACCTCTGTCTATCTCTTCAAATATTAAAATTTCAGAAGGTCACTGATGTAGGAAGGTATTCTTAGCTAAAATTTGAATGTTACTTAGGAAAACTATGTATGTTTTATTGTTGATAGTTAGTGGAGTTAAAATATCAATTTACTTTGACTTTTAATTTTTATTTAGAAGGGAGTCTCTCGTCTTTATTTCTCGAAAACCTAATATATGTGTGGCAGTTATTTAAATACCCACTAATGTATTTGTTCCCATGGATTCAAAGTGTAAAATGACTTATTTTCTAGACAGGGAAGCAGATGAATACACATATTTATCTGACAAATTTAGAGCCACTGAAGCCTTACTGATACACTGTTTCTTCAGAGACTGATTTACCAACAGACAGAAGTATTTTAAAACATAGACTCGGAAATCAGAGACAAATGGATTTGAAATGGAGTTTTGTTTCTTACAAATTGCTTTGCGTCTGGTGGGATTTTCAAATTCTGACTCTAATGAGATTTGGCTCCATGTAAATTCTCTGTTAAAAGGCTCGGGCCGGTATAGTCCTGTAGACATTTATCACCCACATATTACAAACCATTTTGCCTGATGAGAAGGGAGAAAACCAGATCTTATTTATTAGACTGCCCATGGGAAGAGGGGGTCTATGGAAACAGCTTTCAGGAGTGTTTGTCATTTGTTTGCTAGGATGATAGCCATGTTGAACTTAAGAAGTGTGTGTTTATGTATGTTAAAATTAAATCTGGTAATTAGTTTACTTTAGACAATGACCGCTCAATTTACTTAGAACCCACTACATGCCAGGCATCCTGCCAAGTGTTTGAGAGGATATACAGTTGAAGAAATTCCCTTTCCAGGCTGAGGCTGCCGAAGCCCATAAAGAAGGCCAACTAATGATGCCACCGCATGTCAAAAAGAACATAGGAAATGATGCTGCCACATATTACGCTGTATGTAACACAGAAAAGTAAAACCAAGTTCATAGTGAGTGAAGACTTTGAAACTATGTGCACTAAACCTTACAGAAATTTGTGAAAATTTATTTTTTAAAAAGGAAGCTGGCGGCTCGGCAGTTAGGGCATGTACTGCTTATTGCAGACAATCTGTGTTCAGCTGATGATGGACAACTCACTGCCTCCTGTGACTTCAGCTGCTGTGACCCCTGACACCTCTTCTAGACTCCCAGGGCACAGTATTCATGTGCACATATCCAGATGCATGCACGCTCGCGCGCACACACACACACACACACACACACACACACACACACTTAAAGATAAATCTTTCAAAAGTTATTTTAAAAATGAAATTGACTAACTCTTCCAAAAGCCTCTTATTATACATTTTATATTAAACAAGTCCATATTGTTTCTCTCTCTTGCTTTTGAGCGCTTTGATTTTGTCTAAAATTTTTCTTGAGTCAGAGAAAGGCAGGTGGGTCTCTGTGAGTTCAAAGTCAGCCTGGTCTACAGTGAGAGTTCCTGGCCAATTAGGGATACGCAGTGAGATTGTAGTTTTTCCTCTTAAGTCTCTAAAATTTGTTTTTAGAGAATTGCATGGGAGAAATCATTTCAGATGAGTCTTGAAGGAGATGAGGACTTTCTGAGGACTTAAGGAGCCAGATTACTCCCCAGGCCTCAGAATCTGCAGGTGCAGTGATGTGGGGGTGGGGCAGGGTGTGGTGTGGTGTGGTGGGGAGGGGTGGGGTGTGGTGGGGTGTGGTGGGGAGGGGTGGGGTGTGGTGGGGTGTGGTGTGGTGGGGTGTGGTGGGTGTGGTGGGGTGTGGTGGGGTGCTACGCTAGGAGGAGTGGCTGGCGCAGAGCTGGCTGCTGGATAGCCAGCAGATAGTTGATAGCAGACACAACCCGGAGGGATTCAAGTCAGGCTGTCCTGGCTCTAGATGTCATCTCAGGGCAGTTTAAAAAAAAAAGAAAAAACAGAAAATGGCTTTGTTGCTTTGTTTTGTTTTATGCTTTTATTTGTAAATAATTTCAAACTTGCAGAAAAGTACAAGAATAATCTAAGGTTCATCTTTCATTTAGCATGACCTGTTGTTGATATTTTGTCTTACTGTTTTTCCATTGGATTATGTGTATGTGTGTGTGCACGTGTGTGTATGTATATTCATATAGCCAGACATGTGTGTATGTTGCATATGTATATACTTATGTACATACATATCCTTTTTCTATACCATTTGAAAGTAAGTTGAATACATCATCATAGCCCTCTTTTTCTATCCTTAGATTACTCTCCCTGTAACTTTGTTACCTACTCTGAAATGCATGTGCCAATTCTGTCATGTGAGCGATAGAGCCTTGTGCAGTTTCTCTAGATTGCTGCCCTTCGCTGAAATGTTCATCTGTGGCTGGGATTTAGAGCACTCCCACAACATCACAATGCCTTTCACAGCATAGACAATATAGACTGGTTTTGTTTGTTTGTTTTTTGTTTTGGGTTTTTTTTTCTATTTTTTTTATCTTTTTTTCTTGCATTTTTTTTATTGGAGATTTTATTTACATTTCAGATGTTTTCCCCTTACCCACCCACCCTCCCCCATTACCTCACCTCCCACCCTCGAATACCCCCCCACGACATCCAGCCTTCATGGGACCAAGGATCTCTTCTCCCACTTATATATAGCTCCCTTGCATATATAGCTGGAGTCATGGGTCCCTCCCTAAGCACTCCCAGGCTGGTGGTTTAGACCCTGGGGGCTGTGGTTGGTTGGTATTGTTGCTTTCCTCATGGTGTCTCGAAACCTCTCAACTCTTCACTCTTCACTCTATCTTTTCTATTGGGAACCCCATGATCAGTTTAATGGTTAGCTGTGAGCATCTGCCTCTGAATATGTCAGACTCTTGCAGATCTCTAAGGAGACAGCTATATCAGGCTCCTGTCAGCATGTACTTCCTGACATCCACATCAATGTCTACCTTTGGTGACTGCACATGGGATGGATACCCAGGTGGAATGGTTTGCAGACGGCCCCTACTTCAGCTACTGTCCTGTACTTTGTCTCCATATTTGCTCCCTTGAGTATTTTGTTACTCCTTCTAAGAAGGACTGAAGCTCCCCCCGCCCAACATGGTCGTCATTCTTGATGAGCTTTGTGTGGTCTGTGAGTTGAATCTTGGGTATTTCAAGCTTCTGGACTAAAATCCAATAATCAGTGAGTAAATACCATGTATGTTCTTTTTGATTGTGTTACTTCACTCAGGATGATATTTTCTAGTTCCATCCATTTACATAAGAATTTATCAAATTCATTGTTTTTAATAGCTGAGTAATATTCCATTGTATAAATGTACCACATTTTTTGTATCCATTCCTCTGTTGAAGGGCATCTGGGTTCTTTCCAGTTTCTGGCTATTCTGAATAAAGCTGCTATGAACATAGTGGAGCATATGTCCTTGTTATATGTTAGAGCATCTTCTGGGTATATGTCCAGGAGTGGTATAGCTGGGTCCTCAGGTAGTGATATGTCCAATTTTCTGAGGAACCGCCAGACTGTTTTCCAGAGTGGTTGCACCATCTTGCAATCCCACCAACAATGGAGGAGTGTTCCTCTTTCTCCACATCCTTGCCAGCATCTACTATCACCTGAGTTTTTGATCTTAGCCATTCTGACAGGTGTGAGGTGGAATCTCAGGGTTGTTTTGATTTGCATTTCCCTGATGACTAAGGATGCTGAACATTTCTTTAGGTGCTTCTCAGCCATTCACAATTCCTCAGTTGAGAATTCTTTGTTTAGCTCCATACCCCATGTTTTAATAAGGTTATTTGGTTGTCTAGAGTCTAATTTCTTGAGTTCTTTGTATATATTGGATATTAGTCCTCTATTGGATGTAGAATTGGTAAAGATCTTTTCCCAGTCTGTTGACTGGCGTTTTGTCCTATTGACAGTGTCCTTTGCCTTACAGAAACTTTGCAATTTTATGAAGTCCCATTTGTCAATTCTTGATCTTAGAGCATAAGCCATTGGTGTTCTGTTCAGGAACTTTTCCCCTGTGCCTAGGTATTCGAGGGTCTTCCCCACCTTCTCTTCTATTAGTTTAAGTGTGTCTGGTTTTATGTGAAGGTCCTTTATCCACTTGGACTTGAGCTTTCTACAAGGAGATAAGAATGGATCGATTTGCATTCTTCTGCATGTCGTCCTCCAGTTGAACCAGCACCATTTGTTGAAAATGCTGTCCTTGTTCCACTGGATGGTTTTAGCTCCTTTGTCAAAGATCAAATGACCATAGGTGTGTGGGTTCATTTCTGGGTCTTCAACTCTATTCCAATGATCTTCCTGCCTGTCTCTGTACCAATACCATGCAGTTTTTATCACTACTGCTCTGTAGTACAGCTTCAGGTCAGAGATGGCGATTCCTCCAGAAGTTCTTTTATTGTTCAGAATGGTTTACGCTATCCTGGGTTTTTTGTTATTCCAAATAAATTTGAAAATTTCTCTTTCTAGCTCTGTAAAGAGTTGAGTTGGTATTTTAATGGGGATTGGATTGAATCTGTAGATTGCTTTTGGCAAGATGGCCATTTTTACTATATTAATCCTGCTGATCCATGAGCATGGGAGATCTTTCCATTTCCTGAGATCTTCAATTTCTTTCTTCAGAGACTTGAAGTTCTTGTCATACAGATGTTTCACTTGCTTGGTTAGATTCACCCCGAGTTATTTTATATTATTTGTGACTATTGTGAAGGGTGTCATTTCCCTAATTTCTTTTTCAGCCTGTTTATCTTTCATGTAGAGGAAGGCTATTGATTTGTTTGAGTTGATTTTATAACCTGCCACCTTGCTGAAGTTGTTTATCAGGTTTAAGAATTCTTTGGTGGAAGTTCTGGGGTTACTTAAGTATACTATCATATCATCTGCAATTATTTTGACTTCTTCCTTTCCTATTTGTATTCCTTTGACTTCTTTTTGTTGTCTAGTTGCTCTGGCTAGGACTTCCAGTACTATATTGAATAGGTAGGGAGAGAGTGGGCAGCCTTGTCTAGTCCCTGATCTTAGGGGATTGCTTCAAGTTTCTCTCCATTTAGTTTGATGTTGGCTACTGGTTTGCTATATATTGCTTTTACTATGTTTAGGTATGAGCCTTGAATTCCTGATCTTTCCAAGACTTTTACCATGAAGGGATGTTGAATTTTGTCAAATGCTTTCTCAGCATCTAGTGAGATGATCATGTGGTTTTTTTTCTTTGAGTTTGTTTATATAGTGGACTACATTGATGGATTTCTGAATATTGAACCATCCCTGCATTCCTGGGATAAAGCCCACTTAATCATGATGGATGATTGTTTTGATGTGTTCTTGGATTCAGTTTGCTAGAATTTTATTGAGTATTTTTGCATCGATATTCATAAGAGAGATTGGCCTGAAGTTCTCTTTCTTTGTTGGATCTTTGTGAGGTTTAGGTATGAGTGTGATTGTAGCTTCATAGAACGAATTGGGTAGTGTTCCTTCTGTTTCTATTTTGTGGAATAGTTTGAAGAGAATTGGTATTAGTTCTTCCTTGAAGGTCTGATAGAATTCTGCACTAAAACCATCTGGTGCTGGGCTTTTTTTGGTGGGGAGACTTTTAATGACTGCTGCTATTATTTCTTTAGGGGTTATGGGACTGTTTAGATGGTTTATTTGCTCCTCATTTAAATTTGGTACCTGGTATCTGTCTAGAAAATTGTCCATTTCATCCAGATTTTCCAGATTTGTTGAGAATAGGCCTTTGTAGTAGGATCAGATGATTGTTTGAATTTCCTCAGTTTCTGTTGTTACGTCTCCCTTTTCAGATCTGATTTTATTAATTTGGATACTGTCTATGTGCCCTCTGGTTAATCTGGCTAAGGGTTTATCTATCTTGTTGATTTTCTCAAAGAACCAACCCCTGGTTTTGTTGATATTTTGTATAGTTCTTTCTGTTTCTACTCGGTTGATTTCAGCCCTGAGTTTGATTATTTCCTGACGCCTACTCCTCTTGGGTGTATTTGTTTCTTTTTGTTCTAGAGCTTTCAGGTGTGCTGTCAAGTTGTTAATGTGTGCTCTCTCCAATTTCTTTTTGTAGGCACTTAGAGCTATGAGTTTTCCTCTTAGCACTGCTTTCACGGAGTCCCACAAGTTCTGGTATGATGTTTCCTCATTTTCATTAAATTCTAGGAAGTCTTTAATTTCTTTCTTTATTTCTTCCTTGACAAAGTCATCATTGAGTAAAGCATTGTTCAGTTTTCCACATGCCTGTGGGTTTTCCCTTGGTTTTGTCATTATTAAAGACCAGCCTTAGTCCGTGGTGATCTGATAGGATGCAAGGGATTATTTCAATCTTTTTGTATCTGTTGAGGACTATTTTGTGACCAATTATATGATCTATTTTGGAGAAGGTACCATGAGGTGCTGAGAAGAAGGCATATTCTTTTGCTTTAGGATGAAATGTTCTATAGATATCTGTTAAATCCATTTGGTTCATAACTTCTGTTAATTTCAATGTGTCTTTGTTTAGTTTCTGTTTCCATAATCTGTCCATTGGAGAGAGTGGGGTGTTAAAATTCCCCACTATTATTGTGTGAGGTGCAATGTGTGCTTTGAGCTTTAGTAAAGTTTCTTTTATATATGTGGGTACCCTTGCATTTGGAGCATAGATGTTCAGATTTGAGAGTTCATCTTGGCAGATTTTTCCTTTGATGAGTATGAAGTGTCCTTCCTTATCTTTTTGATTACTTTTGGTTGAAAGTTGATTTTATTTGATATTAGAATGGCTACTCCAGCTTGTTTCTTGGGACCATTTGCTTGGAAAATTGTTTTCCAGCCTTTTACTCTGAGGTAACGTCTGTCTTTGTCACTGAGGTGCATTTCTTGTATGCAGCAACATTCTGGGTCCTGTTTATGTACCCAGTCTGATAGTCTATGTCTTTTTATTGGAGAATTGAGTCCATTGATATTAAGGAAAAATGATTGTTGTTTACTATTATTTTTGTTATTAGAGGTGGAATTATGTTTGTGTAGCTATCTTTTTTGGGGGTTGTTGGAAGATTACTTCCATGTTTTTTCTAGGTTGTAGTTTCCTTCCTTGTGTTGGTGGTTTCCATCAATTATCCTTTGAAGTGCTGGGTTTGTGGGAAGATATTGTGCAAAATTGGTTTTGTCATGGAATATCTTGGTTTCTCCATCTATAGTGATTGAGAGTTTTGCTGGGTATATCAGTCTGGGCTGGCATTTGTGTTCCCTTAGGGTCTGTATGATATCAGTCCATGATCTTCTGGATTTTATAGTCTCTGGTGAAAAGTCTGGTGTAATTCTTATAGGTCTGCCTTTATATGTTACTTGACCTTTTTCTCTTACTGCTTTTAGTATTTTTTTGTTTTGTTTTGTGCATTTGGTGTTTTGATTATTTCGTGACGGGAGGTATTTTTTTTTTTTTTTCGGTCTAGTCTGTTTGGTGTTCTATAGGCTTCTTGTATGTTTATGGGCATCTCGTTCTTTAGGTTGGGGAAATTTTCCTCTATAATTTTGTTGAAGATATTTACTGGCCCTTTAAATTGGGAATCTTCACTCTCATCTATACTATTATCCTTAGGTTTGTCTTCTCATTGTGTCTTGGATTTCCTGGATGTTCTGGGTTAGGAGCTTTTTGCATTTTGCATTTTCTTTGACAGTTGTGTCAATGCTTTCCATGGTATCTTCTGCGCATGAGATTCTCTCTTCTATCTCTTGTATTCTGTTGGTGATGCTTGCATCTATGACTCCTGATCTCTTTCCTACGTTTTCTATCTCCAGAGTAGTTCCCCTTTGAGATTTCTTTATTGTTTCTATTTCCATTTTTAGATCCTGGATGGTTTTGTTCAATTCCTTCACCTGTTTGGTTGTGTTTTCTTGCAATTCTTTAAGGGATTTTTGTGTTTCCTCTTTAAGGGCTTCTACCTGTTTACCTGTGTTCTCTTTCAATTCTTAAAGGATTTTTGTGTTTCCTCTTTAAGGGCTTCTACCTGTTTACCTCTGTTCTCCTGTATTTCTTTAAGGGAGTTACTTATGACCTTCTTCAAATCCTCTATCATCATCATGAGAAGTGATTTTAATTCTGAATCCTGTTTTTCCTGTGTGATGGGGTATCCAGGGCTTGCTATGGTGGGAGAACTGGGTTCTGATGATGTCAGGTAACTTTGGTTTCTGTTACTTGTTTCTTGCACTTGCCTTTCGCCATCTGGTTGACTCTAGTGTTACCTGTGCTCACTGTGTCTGACTGGAGTCTGTCTTTCCAGTTATCTTGCTTGTGTCAGAACTCCTCAGATTCCAGATGTCTCTGTGTTCCTGTGATCCTAAGCTCCCTCTGCTCTGGGTGCAGTAGGTCCTCTAGGATGTCTCAGGATCTGGTGTTTCCACAGGAGCAGACCAGCTAAGTGTCTGCTTTAGGCAAAAGGACCAGGCTCTGGGCGGAAGGGAGGTGGTATTCCAGAGGGGTGGGGTTTGGGTGCCTGCTAATTCCTTAACCCTCACCTGGCTCCCAGTTGTAACTCTGGGGCATGGGGTAGTGGGCAAGGTGTCTTACCCTCTGCTCTGAATGCAGTAGGTCCTCTAGTATGTCTCAGGATCAGGTGTTTCCACAGGAGCAGACCAGCTAAGGGTCTGCCCCACCTAGACTGGTTTTTTTAGTTTACTTTTGCTTTGTTTTGTTTTTCAAGACAGGGTTTCTCTGTATAGCCCTGGAAAGTAGGCTAGCCTCAAACTCAAAGATCTGCTTGCCTTTGCCTCCCAGTTGCTGGGATTAAAGGTGTGACCCCTCCCTGCACCACCAGCTATATATAGTTTTCAATCTCTTTAACTTACGTGCATCTATGTGCCGGTATGAGTTTATGTAGAGCATATGTGTGCAGGTGCCTACAGAGGTCACAGAGTGTCTCATGCTCTGGAGTTGGAGTCCACAAACAGTTGTGAGCTGCCTACTACGTGTGTTAGGAACCAAATCAGGGTTCCCTGCAAGAGCAGCAAGTGCTCTCAACTGCGGAGGTCTCTCTCAAGCCCCAAACCTGATATTTTAAAAATAATATATTTCATCCACTTTCCTTTTTATTAATAAAGTGGTTTTTATTTTAGAGGTTTTATAAAGGGGCTAATGTTCTCAGATGTGCGTTTAGAAAAGGTCATGCTAGACACAGTGTGGGGCAAACTGGCCGTAAGCAGCTCACTGATAAGGCTGGGAGCTAGAAGGCCACTGCTGGGCACTGCTCCCTTAAGGAAAGGTGGAAGAACAGGCTGTGGGAAATTGAGTAGGGAAACAGAGGGAAAGTCCTGGGCAAGCCGCTTTTGAAAAGAAGGGAAGAGTATAGACACCAGTGCCCAGGAGGCTGATGGTGAAGCAAGGATTTCAGAAGACACATAAAACGTAAAGACAGCTCACAGGTTCTTCTGCTGGGGGACGGCGGGGGAGATAACATCTACTGCAGAGACCACAGAAAGGCAAATAAACCCCCACTGTGGCAAATTAAAAGAGAAGGGAGACTCCAATGTTTTGTCATTTGTTTGGCTCAGGAAAGACTCCTGTGTTAAAGGAGAGTCTTTAGGGGCTTTAGAGGGATGCTAGTCTAGCTAGTGGGAAAATTACAGATGTTCAACAGGTGAGTCTACCCTGTGGTCTTCAGATCACTTTAGGGACAGCAAAACCTTGAAGGGGGAGGTGGGACCTCAGCCATGTCCTCCACCTCTCCCTGTTCTCTCCCTTTGAGGGGAGGAGTTGGCTCTGCCACCCTTCCAGCTTCGCCTCTGGGTTCAAATGTTCAAGTCAAACAATACCTACGAAAGCATGAGCTGGAAGAAACTTAGTCTTGTTGGAAGGTCATTGCTTTAGGTATTTTATTATGATAGTAAAAACTGACTAACACATTAGGCACAATCTGATGATATACCAGGGAATTTTCTGCTCTTGATTGGTTTGGACCATGCAGCGTCTGCTGCTTGACAACGTTCCAGCACATGGACACCGAGGGTCCCAGTTCTCCTGCATCCTGTTACTCTCATCTTTGATGACTCCCACTGTGTGTTGTGGGCATTTCCTTGGGCCTCTCTCCTTTGGGAAATTCTGTATGGGTTTTGGTAGAGGATGTGAATGCCAATGTATGTATATAATGGCAGTCTCTCTAAACAAAATAATTCTTTGGAAAGAAATATCTGCCGCCATGGAACTGTATAGCATGATACCTCTGCCTACACCTATATAAGAATCTCTATTGTGTCCCCCTGTTAAAGATTTATTAATTGAAAAACAGTTTCAGAAACACTTGGTCACCTACACCTGGTCCTACGGATGAAAGCACAAAATCTAGAGAAACAATGAGCCCAGACCCAGAGTCTGAGGCCTTGGCAACTGAGGACAAGTGTTCAGTTAATAAGTATAGAACAGTGCCCACAATTGACTCTCTGCACACATGTCTTACAGGATGAATGGCAGGATCGGGTATTCACCCCCACCAGCACCTCTGAGAAGCAGATTCTGGTAAGAAGTTAGGCTGGTTTGATCCCCCTCTGCCATATACAGGAACAGGCATTGAAGGGATCAGGATGGCATGGCATAGTAGAAGAGTAAGATGTCAAGACCTACCCTTTGGGGAGTATACGAGGAGAACAGGCCCATACTGTAAGACACTGGCACACAGGAACACAATTAGGAAACAGCTCAATGCTTGTTTTGCTGCATGGTACAAACACTGCATCATACCCCCTGAGGAATGAAAATTGCTCTTACAGGTTTGTTTCTCAGGACTCAATGTCTGACACCTGAACACAAAGGCTGAGAACGTGCAGGATGAAGTGTAAAGGGGCACCTGGTGTGGTTATTGAACCTTAGAAAACAATAAAGACTTATTGCTTTTGCTTCCAAGAAAAATACTGCCATAAAGCTAATTACATCTTTCATTCTGGATATTGAAAAATGGCTAAAACGGGTTAGAAAAGAATCCATGAGAGGATCATACATCTCTTGGAATCATTGTCTGCTTTCAACATTACCTGTGAATAAGCTACTATGCAAATCTAGAGTATAAAAGTTGTAGCCTTTTTGTCAATAAACACCCAGCTCTCCTGATTTACCCTCAGATCTTGTCAGTCTCCTCTCCTCACTAACTTTACACTTCCTCTTTGGGACCTGAACCTCACTGGAGTCAGACTTTGGCACTTAGTATTCGTGAAAGCCATGTGAATTCAGAGGTATGGATTTCATCTTAGCATAGAGCCAGATCAGCAATGGTCTCCCCACTCCCCCAAAAAAACCCATCTAGGATTCTGAGAAATGATAAAGAATCTTTGGATGAGTCATGGTGGTGCTTATACAGATGTGAGTTTGAATCTACGTTGACTGAACGAAAATCAACACCAAAAAAGGACAGTGATAGCCCACATTTGTCTGGAAACAGTGGATGAAAACTTCTTTGGAAAAAATGTAGCTTCATCATAACCCACGTGAAATTCCCACAGATTGAAACTTGCTGGGTATGAGCTCAGCCAAAAAGTATAAAAACATGACTGACGTGGTGGTTTGAATATGCTTAGCCCAAGGGAAGTGGCACTACTAGGAGGTGTTGCCTTGTTGGAGGAAGTGTGTCCCTGTAGGAGTGGGCTTTGATGTTCTGTGCTTATGCTCTGCTAGGGTGGAAGAGACCCTCCTCCTGGCTGCCTGTTGAAGATAGTCCCCTTCTGCTGATTGCTGATCAAGATGTAGAACTCTCCCTTCTCCGGCACCATGTCTGCCTGGATGATGCCATGCTTCCTACCGTGATGACAATGGACTGAACCTCTGAAACTGTAAGCCAGCCCAATTCAATGTTTTCATTTATGAGAATTGCCTTGGTCATGGTGTCTCTTCGCAACAATAAAACCCTAACAAAAACACATGGAGAAGAGAAATTTGTTCTAAGTAGATAGCTGTCAAAACAAAACAAACAAAACAAAAACAGCTCAGCTAATTCCTGATAAGATCAAACAGAGGAACTACCACCTCAGACTGTAAAACAAAACAGAGGGCCCACAAATGGCTCAACGGGAAGAGATGTTTGCTGCCAAGCCTGCTGACTGGAACCTGATGCTCTGGACAGACACAGTGAGAGAACTGCCACAAATCTCTGACCTCCATATGTACCTCAGCTCGTGTGAACTTGGATTTAAATAAACCTGATAACTAACTTAGCTGTAAACTATATAAAGCAAAATGGACAGAGTTGCAGGGCAGGGCTGGAAGGCAGGAGGTGTGCCATCAGCGTGGCCCACAATCCTGACTAGTATTTGCACATCATTTTGAGTTAACCCTCAGTAATGGAAATCATGGAAGGTAAGCCAGAGACTGGGGCTAGAAGGTGGGTACCGTGCCTGCAACCCTTCCAGTTAGGAATGTTGAAGGTATTGCCATAAGTGAGCAATAGTTCTGGGGTGAGGGATTACACAGAGAAGAAGGAAGACAAACAATAAGGAATCTCTGAGGCTCTCCCATTTGGAAGTCAAATCACAAGGGTGGCTCCCCAAAGAACCCAGAGAACATTCAGCACAAGGGACAACAGAAAATGGCTTCCTGGAGTCCTCATGGCAACTTCAGCTCTTCAGTTTTTTGTTGTTGTTGTTTTTATTTTTTTTTTTTAGTTTGACACAAAACTAAGCATCCCACGACATTTAAAATTGTTATTTCTTGAATTTTGTGTGTGTGTGTGTGGTGTATGTGGTCTGTGTATGGGTGTATAGTGTGTCCATGTGTGTATGCAAATGTTTGTGCCCATGTAGACATGTGGAGGCCATGGCGCATCTGGTTTCTTAAAAGAAGTTTTCATGATCAAACTCAGATCACCAGGCTTGCAAGTGCTTTTACCCACTGAGCTATCTCTCAGTGACCCAGAAAATGATATCGAAACCAACCTCCTTTTCTAAGTGTAGATACCATCCTTGGAGCCTTGTACAGGATGGCTCCAGAGCAGGGTACTGAGCAAATGCTTGCTTACAGGACATAATGCAGTTGGTGACATAAATTTTCCTCTGAGTCAGTTTCAGGTCAGTGTCACTTTTAGGAGAAAAAGTAACGCTGAGGGCTAGAGGAAAGGACACGAGGTTTTAGTTTAAGCAGGACTAGGAATTCTGAGCAGCCAATCCAGCGAAATTCTTTCTCATGTCTTTGGAGAGTTCTCAACACCTTCCTAGTGAGAGGTGAAAGATCTCAACAGAACTAACCAGGGGAAAGCATCCTGTCAGATTTGTACCAGTTGGCAGACAGTCAAAAAGTTTCTCACAATCAAGAAAGAGGTTCTAAGCCTGAGAGAATATTTTTGTGACCCACAAGGAGAACACCTTCTCTACTGGGAAATCTTGTGTATGTGTGCATGGATGTATGAGTGCCATATGTGTGCCTCTGTGTGCATGTTGTGTGTGTGTGCATGGTGTATGTACATGTGTGCCGCTGTGTACGTGTGTGTGCACGTGTGTGTGTGTGATGAATAGGTATTCATTTCCTCTGTGTGTGTGTGCATGCCATGTGTGTGCCTACGTGTGTATGCATAGGCATGCATGTGACTGTGTACATGTGCTTGTGCACATGGGAGAACTCTGGACATATACACAAGCTGTGTTGCTCCTCTTTGTATTTTATCTTCTATCTTGGTTAACTGTCATCAACATCTCTTCATTTACATAAAAACTGTTACCAAACCTGTTGCTAGACTGTTCCGTTTTTACTCCCAATAAATAGACCTAGAAACAATGTAATTTTAAAACAGAGTTATTTTTATTTTATGTATGTGTTCCACATCCATGCCTGGTGCTCAAGGACGACAGGAGAGGATGTCAGATCTCCTAGAACTGCAATTACAGATGGATATGAACCACCATATAAATGTTAGGAACTGAACCCAGGTCCTCTGAAAGAGCAGCCGGTGCACTTAACCACTGAGCCATTGTTCCAGCCCTGCTATGTAATTTTTTTCTGGCTGAACCACTCAGTTTCCTGCCGATCAAATTGTCTCTGTTGCCCCATGACAAGCCTCCCCACCCATTTCACAACTCTGCTCACACAGGGTCATGACTGAAGGTAAAGTTTATAACTATAACTTATATATAGCCTATAACTTAGGGATGGAAGACAGGGCTCTCATAGGGCTGAAGAGTAACCCTCCGGCATGGGCCACACGGGCTTGCAGGAGCACTGTTTCACAGACCTCAGGACTGGCTCTGTGATTCTAGCTTTTGGTCACTCACACTACATTTCTTCCTTCTTCTGGAGAGGTGAGCTTTTTAAATTGTTAAGCAGCGTACACATAGCAGCTTTTGGACGGAACCTGGTGCCAGCTCAGTAACAATTTTTTCGTGCCTGCATATGAAACACAAAGTATTGTATCTGAATTTTGCCATATATGCCACACAGAGACATTTAAATCAAGATAGGAACAGCAGGCGTGTCTTCCTTGTTTCGGCAGAACTTCAGGCCACAGCTCCATCTCCTTACTATATCAAACAAAGATGTATCTCCCAATTCGTTGACCTCAAAAAGTGCTGGCTCTGGCTGTGTCCAGTTAAGAGCCATGCTTGCAGGTACACTCCTGAGGACTTGATTTGACTGGAGATTTCTTCATGTAACCCCTAGTTAGCATGTATCTAAACATAATATGAATATTTAAAGTTTTTTGACTTGGCCCTATAAAATATAAAGATCATTGCCTGTTTATTCAGCTCCAGCTCCTCATAATAAAATATTAAAATTTGACGGTAGATACACAGACAGTGGAAAGGTGAGTCCGTGCACTGACCTAGCAAGCTGGTCTCACTTTAAGTTACTGCAAGCAAACTTTTGGTAGATAAAGGAAACTCCTGCTTAGGAAAAGCCTCAATTGATTCAATCGACTGAAATTGCTTTTCGTGTGCCCTCTTCCAGAGCCAAGGAGAGAGCAGAGAAAATGTGTGCTGTGGGAAAGCTGAGCACCTGTTTTCTTTCTCTTGGGAATAGCTTTCTGAAAGGTGAAGTGTATACAACAGGAATGCAGGGAGGGATTCAGTGCCACGGCCGTCAGGATGCCAACAACAGCAGCTGCTATAGCTTTAAAATGTATAGCAAATTCCAATGCAATGAGCAACTTTGCTTGGTCATAATAAAATTAGGCAAGTTGCAATGCTAATAGCCGTATGAATATAGAAGAGATATGACAGGTCTAGTCCTTTCCAGACAAAACATAAATATAAACAGATTGAAATAATCAGATGAGCATCCATTATGGGACAGCCAGAAGGCGTGTAGGTAAAGTCACTTACTGTCAAGACTGATGTCCTGAATTTGATCCCTGGGAACAAAATTGTAAGAAAAGACCATGTCCTGCAAGTTGTCCTTTGACCTCTACACATATGCTGTTCCTCTCTCTCTCTCTCTCTCTCTCTCTCTCTCTCTCTCTCTGTCTCTCTCTCTCTCTCACCACACACACACACACACACACAAATGAATTAATGTAAAAAAGAATCCAAGCAGTGGCTATCTCCTGCCCCCACTGCAGCCAAGAGCTTTCTAGAATCTACAGATACTATTTACTTGTTGCTTTTAGCAATGGTGACACTGACAGGACAAATGGATGGATACACGGAGAGGCAAGCTACTCTACGGAACAGTCAGACACGTTTGGAAGCAATTTTATAAGGTGTGTGTAACTCCCAGGACTTCCTGTTTGCTTTGCATCTCCTCATGAGCTTCCATCTTTTTCCTCCTTGGCACCAGTCCTCTCCCGGACATTGTCCAATGATTGCTGTCAGTCAAACTGTGCACACAGGCCTACAACTTCCTGTTGGAAGGCAAAGCAGGGCTGCCTATCTGCTCGAAGTTAGGAACACCATTCTTTTCCCATCTTCTTCTACACCTCTAAAGCAAACTTGATTGTCCCAATGTGCTTTTACTGTAGATCCTAGTTAGCATAACCATTGATAGGGAAGATCAGGACAAATGGAATAATTAGAAAATATTGAAAATTAAAAGCTACAGCAGGCAAGCCATCCCTGAGCTCAGGAGCGCAGGAGAGCTGGCCCTGCCCCTCATGAGTGGTGGCATGGGCTGGGGATAAATGCTTCTCTCTCAGTCCCTCACTGCCTGTGTCAGGTGAGAGAGCTGGCTCCAAGGGTATGAAAGTGGTTGAGCCAGCCCAATACTTGGGTGAACTAACATAGGGTAGTGCTGGAGATCTTGCCCTGGTGGTGTGGATGCAGGAGAGCTGTGGAGTTGAACAACTCAGCTACCACCCAAGCCCAGATTCAGGGCTTTGAGTTGGCCCAACCCAACATTTACTCCATCTATGAACTACCAGAGCACAAGAGTACTGCAGAATCATGACACAGGGCAAGAACAGGATAGCCAAGAGGAGTCCTGGTGAGAATCCAGTATTGATGGCGTAGCAGAAGCCAGAGCCATACAGTGAACCATTGCAATGAACATTTTTTTTTTCTTTGAAGAGATTTATTAATTGAACAGAACGACAAAATTCAGTGGTGCCATTAGATACTAGTATTTGCACCTTAAAACAAGTGATTTGAATTCAAGACAAAAGGGGCTGTCAAACCAAGGCAAACACGAGGAAAGGTGTGGTCACAGTATTAAGTGGGCAGAAGTAAAATTAATATAAACGATATCCTGCAGCCCAAAGGTCATCTTATCCTAGTATTCATTGGTCTAGAAAACCATTGTACAGTTGATACGATGTCTAGTGAGAGCAGAATGCAAACCACATCTAATTGCTTCATTTTTTTTCTCCATCAAATTAAACCCACCTAACACTTGGCACTTTGAGCATTCCATCTCATCATTTGTTAAAGGAAGGTTAACATTTCCCCTAGGGTCATTTATTTGACAGGATCTCATGCATGCCAGGATAGTGTAAGGTGACCTTGACTTTCCTCCTGGCTCTTCACAATGAGTTCCACCACACCTAGTTTATGTGACACTGGGGATCAAATCCAGAGTTTTGTGTATGTGGGGCAATGACTATGAAGTGAGCTACAATGCTTAGCCCCTGTGATTTCCTTCACTATATTTTCTAAATCACCAATTCTCTACGTGTCTGTGTTTAACAGTAACTATTTAGCGCACCACTGGTTTACTAGGTCCATTTATTTCTCAAAGTTACAATTTGCTGACAATCCACTTTAACTAAGTAACAATCAGTCTTGATTAAAGGTCAAAGGTTTGTTTCTAAGTTTTCTAAGTTCTGAAAGATCCAAGGTGGCTTACATGACCCTAGGGGAAATGCAATGAACATTTGTAAGTAAAGACTTTGGACAAAACTGTATATAGTGTGACACACTGCAGTTTCCATGATGAGATGAGTTGTTTGTTTGTTTCTTTGTTTGTTTCTCCCTTCCTTTCTTTTATTTTTTTTGTTTTCTTTTCAGAGGAAGATTGCAAGGGCTGAGGAAAAATACAAAGGGAAAGGAAAGAAGTAGGATTGGGGTGTGTAATATGAAATTCACAAAGAATCAATAAAATGTTAAAAAAAAAAGTTGCAACTGGCAAACTTAGTATTACTAGTGAAAATGCAAACATTGTCAAATATTATTTTTTAAATAAATAAACATATTGAATGTGTTAAAATAACTGTCAGCAATATGCAATTCAGCTTCATCAAAGCAAAGCCAGTTGTCCTGTGATATACAACATAGGTTCACATTTGCAGTTGGCATTGCCTGGTATAATAGAGAAAGCCCAGCAAACCTAGATCTGAATTTGCAGTTTATCACTGATTGGTTACTGTCTTTGGTTGAGTACCCTTCTGTGGGCTTCATTACTTTCCCTCGAAGCAAAAAAGATACCTGATTGAGTAGGCCATTGGTAAGGATACAGGTTTGGTAGAAAGGGTCTGAAACAGAGCCTGATACACAAGTACTTAATGGTAAGCCACCATGTTACTTATCACCTGAACACAAGACTCTCATGAAAGCAAAAGGTACGAGGACCCTTTACCACTATGAATACTGAAGAAACAGCTGTGGTGGTAAATAGAGAGCGTTTGCCTAGTCCTGGGCCCTATCATCAGTACCACATAAACCCCCCTGTAGTGGTGTATGGCTGTAATTTTAGCCTTGACAAGTGGAGGCAGGAGGGTCAGAAGTTTAAGGTCATCTTTAGCTAGATGGTAAGTTTGAGATCAGCCTGATCTAAATGAGAACTTGTTGCTGCTTGCTTATTTATTTATTTATTTATTTATTTATTTATTTATTATTTATTTGTAACGAAAGTAATAAAATGGCTACAAGCACTGAACCGCATGCCACCGGGGAGGTCTCAGCCCATCCAGTCCACTACACCAGTCATATCACATGGACGAGCGAGTTGTAGAAGTTTTGAGGCTGGCAATGTGGTTAGAAGGTGAAAGTTTGATCTGAGGTCAACACCTGCAACTCCCACGTAGAAAGGAGAAATGACACCCTACAAGTTGTCCTCTGATCTCCACACGGAGATGCTCACACAGGTGTGCACGCTCGTGTGTGTGTGTCTCACACAAACACACACACAGTCACGCACACTTTCACGTACACTAATAAATAAAATGTACTTTTCAAAAATAAAATAATTTTTAAAATGAGCAACTTCCATGGAAGCAAAAAAAAAAAAAAAATTAGGCAAAGATGTGTGCTTATCTGATACAAATAATTTTGGTCACTTTGTCCCGATTCAACCCAGTGGCGTCTGCCTCTCCAAGCTCGGAAGGGGCAAATTTCTTAGTGGTTGCAGAAATGTCCGTCTCTAATGCTTTCCCTCTCGTCCTGGATTGCAAACCTTTCTCCTCTATTGTTTCATTCCCCACGTACCTCCTACCAACAGTTTGCCTAAGATTTTCTTCTCCATCTTCCCTGTGTGGCCACGTGGCTTGGGATGGCATATGCTTGTCGCTTGTCGGGTGGAGTAGAAGCTTGACAGGATGCAGGCAAGCAGTCATGTGACCTGGCCCCAGCAGCTTTGAATCTACCACGTCTGAGATTTCCATGACGCACCTACTGCCGTCACAACGACTCCCTTGTAAATAAATAGTCAAATCTTTTCTGAAAGTGACTTTGACAAAGAGCAGCTTAAATCGCTGAAGAGTGGGCGAACGACCTGTTATCTAGGAGGAGTAAAAACAACAGCAGATAAGCACACATTCCACCCACCCACCCCCGCCCGCCCCCGCCCCCACCCCACGTCCTTTCCTCTTCTGACTACTTCTGCTGAAACAAAAGGACAGGATTTTTGAGATCACTCTGCCTTGATTAGCATGCTGATCTGGGAGGCCAGGCTTCTGGGTTCTCACCCAACTTTTTGGCTGCTATTCAAAGGATTTAACTGTGCTCTTTGTCAATAGTATAGTGTACAAAGCCCATCTAAAAATAGAACATTTCCAGGGTCTGGATCGCGTGTGAGTTTGAGTGGCAATGGCTGTATTGTACAAGACAGATTACAGGCAAGCTACTCCCCGGTACTTTATATGCAAGGCTGCTCACACGCTTCGTCTGGTTTGGTTAAATAATGCAAACACATTTACCAGTGTACATGGTTGTTTATTTGTGCTCTGGAGAGTGTGTGTATGTTTATGATGGAGAGATCTACATGCTCTGTCCTGTGATAATCAAACAAAGCTGTCCCCAATGAGGCCAGTAGTGGAGTTAAACAGCATGGCCCCACACCCCTGAGAGCCACTGGGTGGTGGTTAAGGGCAGTTCCTGCTCTGCTTGCTGCCCTAGAGGATTTTTGCTGGAGGTGGGAGTCAGAAAGAGGCTCTGACAACCAATGGGTCCCCTGATCTGGATGGAGTCTCTGTGATCCACGTGTGGGAAAGTTGTGTCTGATGGAGAGTTTCTCAGCCTGAGACAGACTGCTTGCTCTTCTCCTCCCTTACTGGGTGGGCTTGCCACACCCCACCGAGGTGATCGTCCTTGAAGAGTGTGGAAGCAGGGGTCATTGAGACTTAGAGAAGCCAACAGAGAGAGGCACTCAGAAGAACACAAAATCAGAACATTATTTCTGAACCAAAGATGCTGGAAATGGGTGTTTGAGAGCCCAAGCGACACCTTCTTCTGTTTTGATCTATAACTGGAGGATGTTTCTGTGTCTTGGGGAGAGAGGAATTTTCGAATGCCAAAAAACAATGCAATGATCTTTTACATAAATAACCTTTAACACATTTGGAGAGTCACCCTCAGTGAAGGCCTCAGTCTTTCTGGCAGGTGGATTTCCTTCTAGGATACGGAAGCTCAGAACAGGGACAGTTCTTGGAGGAGTCGGGCCAGGAAATACGATATAGAAGATTTAAAAAACCCAGCCTGTCATTTTGGCAAACTCTTCTCCTACCCAGATTTTATGGCTTTAAATTGATACACGTTGGGTGAATTGGGTCTGACAGTCTAGCGGCAGTCCATATTGATTTCCCTCTTTCCCTTGTGTATGTGGGGTGACATTGGAAGAGTCATGCAAAGTTCCTGCTTCCCCACCCAACCCGGCATGCAATCTTCATCTATAGAACAGGGAGATTAGCATAAGAAAAGCATTTGGTGCTTGGTAATAGAGTCCCTGGAATCACCGTGGTCCCTGACAGTCTTCCAAGGCATAAGCTCTCTGCTTGATCTCTCTCAAAATAAGTGTCTTGATGATTGACACTGACTATCATCTGGAGAAGACATAGGAGTCAAGCTTCTGGGCACATCTGTGAGGGATTATCTAGGTTAGGTTAACTAAGGTGAGAAGACCCTCCTTAACAATAGGAGGCACCATTTTACAGGCAGAGGTCCTGGACTGAATAAGAAGCTTCACCTTAGCAGTCATCTCTCTCTGCTTTCTGAGGGTGGATGCAGTGTGACTTGCCAGCCTCCTCTCCAGCCAAGATGAAGTATAACCTGTTTAACTGTGAGCCAGAATAAAGCCTTCCTTCTTTAAATTACTTCTTGCCAGGTATTTTGTCAATCCACAAAAGAGTAACTAACACAGGCATCATCTCGTGCACTGAATCCTGCACAAATGTCTGACTTCCAAATATTTCATTTATAATTATTGTATGTAAATGCTAGTATAGGAGTGTTGTGCTGTGCCACATGGATGGAGGTCAGAGGATGGCTCTCAGGATTCAGTTACTTCTCCCCCGTGGATTCTGGGCACTGAATTCAAGTCGATAGGCTTGCATAGAAGTATTTTGCCTTCTGGGCTCTCTCTCTCTCTCTCTAGCCCTTTGACATATCACCACCGTCATCATTATTGTTATCCTGACTGTTGAAGAATGAGTCATCAGAAAGCACAAAATCAGTCAGTCCTTTATCACCAGCTCTCCCATAATGAAGGTTAATTTCTCTTTGGAACTGACTTGAAAGATAACATAAACCATTATCTTGGTCATTATAGCATTTCCTCAGTCTGGCTTTTATTTTTCATGCAAAAAGAATTATGATTTTTCTTCAATGAGGCAGATTTGGGTTTACTTCCCTAAAGAGCCAGGAGAACAATGGAAATTTCATCTCTTGTCTGAGATGGAACACTCAAACCAACGAGGGAACAAAACCAAACCGAGTGAGAACAGAGTGAGCTCAAAAGGAACCTTGCATAGTTATGCCGTTTGAACGGCCAAATGGCTTCCTAAAGTGATGGGCACAGCACAAGACATACCCGTGTTTATGAAGTTAGGACAGTGCATGCAATAGTGCTGCAAGAGGAAAATCAAGAGAAAAATCAGAGACACACAGCAAAATGGAGGGTGACACCTGTCAAGATTTGCTTTCAGCACTGGGATCTAAACCCTTCTGCAAAGAATTGCCGTTACTAAGCTTTACTTTAATCGATTTTCACGTGAGTTAACAAATCCCTGTATTAGACTATTGCTTTGACCAAGCCCTTGGGAAAAAGCACCTTAAGAAAATAAGGGTTTGTTTTGGTTCACAGTTAAAGGATACAGTTATCATTATAGAGAAAGCACCGAGGTTAGAGCACAAAGCAGCTAAATACATGGCAGACTATGAGTGGTGGGCTGGCAAGATGACCTAGAGACTTAAGTGCTTTCTGCCAACCCTAACTGCCTGAGTTCAAACCCCAGGATCCACATCATAAGAAACAACTGACTCCTGCAAGATGACCTGTAACTTCCACACATAACTATGCATACAATGCACACACACGAGCGTGCACACATACACACACACACACACTAAACACAGTTTGAAAGATGAATGCTGGAGCTCATCTTGCTTTCTCCTTTCTTTCCCTTTTATTCAGTGTGGAACCTCAGTCTGTGGGAAGAGCTGCCCAAATTCAGGGTGGGTCTTTCCCTCTCTGTTAAACCTCTCCAAAAAAACACCTTCAGAGCCACTAGAGGTCTGCCAGTAGGTGAGTGAAATTCAGTCAAGTTGATAATAAGGTCCCTATATGGTCCCTATGTAAGTCTCAGCCAGATGTTAAAAATTTTGGAACAGATCTATTTATGGGACTTTCACATCAATTCACTTTAAAAATCATATTGAGTCAGGCAAGGTATGATGGTGTATGCTTTTAATCTCACCACATGGGAGGCAGAGGCAAAGGCAGGCAGATCTCTGAGTTTGAGGCCAGCATAGTCTACAAAGCAAGTTCCAGAACAGCCAGGAGAGAAACCCTATCTCTAAAAATATAAAATAAAAAAAAAAATCCATATTGAAAAGGCAATGAATTTTGAAAATTACCTTAATTTCATTTTCGCTGGCCAAATAATTGTTTGCTTTTTCCTCATATGGGAAATGTAAACAAAATGTACTCTCTTTCTATCAAAGGGTTAAATAAGACAAAACCACATATTAAAAAACTGTGAAGAAGCCACTTGGCAGGAATTCAAATTCCCTCAGGGTCAGCACTTCTTAAAATATGAATATGTGCTCAGGGTTTCTTCCTCTTCTCAAAGGTTGCGTTCTACCTTTCAGCCAAGCCATGTGAGCCAGCCAACTGAGGAAAAGTGTGGCCACCCAGAGTGAGGCACAGAAGCCCCTTTGCACACAAATGGAAGACCATGGGGAGACAGAGAAGGGAGACAACCACCCAAAAGCTAAAGAGAGTGAAAAGGCTAGGCTGATTCCATGACAGACTTCAAATTGGCAGTTAAGGAGACTAGGCCTAAAACTGGGCAAGTCCAGGCAAGCCCAGGCAAGCCCAGGCTAGTCAGTTACTAATAGAAAAACCCCAGACTCCAGGCTTCACCCCCAGGTAATGGAATGTCTCAGCCACCTGGCCTGAAGCAAGGACAAGGGTCAGCAGCAGTTTCCAGACTTCCTCAGCTACTTCCTCAGCAACAGTTTCCAGACCTCCATCAAGTTCCCAGTCCCCACACCCTGGTAATGGAATGTCCATAGAGATGGACCCAACAGACTTACATAGAGGTCACCTACCCAGGAATCCTCTAACGTGCTTTATATCAGGCCTGCAAGCTCGCTATCTTGGTAATGGGGAGACACCAGCATCCTGAACTTCTACAGAATAAAACACTCTTTGTGTTTATATCCTATTTGAGTCCAGGGTGTCACTATTCCTCTAATCATGGACCCTTACAAGAACAACAGCCTCAGACACTAACCTAGTATCTTTTTAAACATTTTTTTTTTTTACTTTCTGTGTGTGCATGTGGTTCTCTTGTATGTGTTTTCATGTGTGTGTAGTATGCACAGACATGTGAAGGCTAGATGTTGATGTCATGTGTCTTCCTCAACTTTTCTCCTTATTTTTTCAGAGCTTCATAGACGAGCAGCACTGGATCTATAACATGCTAGCTCATCCATCCATCTTCCAACTCCTCCTATGTGCCCTCCCTCCTAAACTTACTTAATTCATGATGTCTTCTTTAATGGTTATTGGTGTGGGTGGGTGTGTGCGCATGTGTAACATGTGTGCATGTGTGTATGTATATGTGCATATGTGCACATGTGTGCATGTCTACATGTGTGCATGTGTGTATATGTGAATGTGCGTGTGTTCAATCTTCTATACAACCTATTGAGTCTGTTTACCATTGCTCATACGTGTCTATGGCTGACCACTTGGACTGGACCACCTATTGGGAGTTCATCCTTGGAGGCAGTTGGTTCTTCTTCTCTTAGAAGCCACTGGCCACATGTACCCTTTCATCTAAGGCTGAAACTTTGAAATACAGGTCTCTCACTGAATCTGAAGCTCACTCATTAGCTAGACTGGCTGTCCAGAGAGCTGCAGGATCCATCTGTCTCTGTCTCCCGTGCATCATGGCTACAGACTTGCACAACCATACCTGAGTTTTTAATGTGGGTGCTGGGGCTCTGAACCCAGGTCCTCACAGTTGGCTGACAGATACTTTACCAATGAGTTATCTCTTCAGACTCTGGGCTTTCTTTACATCTTTATCTTAGACTTCTAGCCTCCAGAAATCTAAATTATATGTTTCTGTTGCTAAAGTCACATGATCTTGGTGTAGCAGCCCTTGTAGATTAACATGGTGGCCTTGACCAGATGTAGGGTTTGTGAGCAAGTGTGTGCTGTGCTTTTCTCTCCTGTCAGGAAATACCTACTTCTGCTTGCCTTTTTTTTTTTTCCCTGTGTCATTGTCGTGAAGTGAGGTATAAAGAACTGAGAAGTGTAGAAAGAAGGAAAGGAGAAAGGAACTCAGGAAGGGAGAGGAAGAAGCAGAGGAGGGAGGTTGATACTGTCCTAGCATTTTACAGACACACGGAAGAAGTGGAAGAAGCCTCAGGAGTGGGAAGCAGCCACCACTAGAACAGGGAGCAGTTGAAAACTAAGCTAACATTAAGAATAACAACTACAGAATATTTAACAAGATCATCCAAAATCTTTAATTTATCTGTTTCCAATAAGGAAGACTTTATTGCTCACTTGCGGCTTCTTGATAAACTCAACCTTTATCTTCTGGAGATAAATTTGAATATTATCATTATAGTTATGACTTACAGGGTATTTATAACCCCCAGGCTCATCTCTCTGCCATATTATTTTTGCAATGGGAAAATACTGTTGATTTTTTTTTCACAGTGGACCTAAGTATTGTGAATGAATTTATATCATCAGTAAAGATATGGCTGAGCTAATTAGTTAAATAGGACTTGTCACTCAAGTGAGTCTCCTCACGAATTATTGCAGTAAATATTTCTGGTGACTCTGTGGTTTTCAATTGATTGAGAAATACAATAGGAACAGATGCCATTATACGAAAATCATTTTTGCCTCAAATATAAGCTGCCTAGATCTTATCACCTGTGTTGTGTGTGTGTGTGTTGGTTTGGGTTTGGGTTTTTTTTTGTGTGTTGATAGGATCTCTGGTAGCCTAGACTCACAATGAACTTGCTATGTAGCTAAGGCTCACCTTTCTGATCCTCCTATCTCTACCTCCCAAGTGCTGGAATTACAGGTGTGTGCCACCTTAACTAGTCTATGCACTGCTAGGGATGGAATCCAAGGCTTTGTGCATGTTAGGTATATATCCTACCAACAGAGCTAAGTCTCCATCCCAATCATTTGTTTTTAATGCTGTTATAAATCAAGCTATGGTTATATGGTTATACTGTTGTTACTTAAGAAAAGAGAGCTTACTCTTAGCCTCTGGATTTTCTAGCCTCAAGAGTAAATTTAGAGCAGTAAGTCTCAATCATCTTAATGCCCCAAACCTTTAATAAAGTTCCTCACATTGGCCGGGCGGTGGTGGCGCATGCCTTTAATCCCAGCACTTGGGAGGCAGAGACAGGTGGATTTCTGAGTTTGAGGCCAGCCTGGTCTACAGAGTGAGTTCCAGGACAGCCAGGGCTACACAGAGAAACCCTGTCTCGAAAAACCAAAACCAAAAAAAAAAAAAAAAAAAGTTCCCTCACATTGTGGTGACCCCCAACCATAAAATTTATTCTCGTTGCTACTTCGTAACTGTAATATTGCTACTGTTATAAATCGTAATATAAATACCTGAAATTTCCAATGGTCTTAGACAACCCCTATGAAAGAGTCATTTGACCCCAAAAGGGTCTCGGCCCTCAGGTTGAGAACCACTGATTCCGAGAAACAAATTTCTTTTGTTACAGTTTTGTAGGTTGTATTGGGGATGTGTTAGTTAAGCTCCATTATCAACTTGATTAATCTCATGTCAACTGGGAGACAAGCCTCTGAGTACGTTTCTGAGGACTTGTCTTGATTAGGCTAATGGAGATGGAAAGAGATGCCATTAGCACTGTTCTCTGGTCTGCCCTGAACTGTACAAAGAGAGCCGAACACAAGCATCCACCTCTCTTCTCCCTGACTGGACACAAAGTAACTGGCTACCTCGAGCTTTTCTGTGGAAGAACTGTGGCCATGAGCTAGAAGCTTGTCCCTTAAGTTGTTTTTTGGCTAGCACCTTTTTATCACAGCCACAGGAAAAATAACTATGACAGGGCGAGTGGGGAATATAATTCCTCTCTTCAGTATTAGAAAAATATCTGGCATGAGAACTGTCTCCCTTCAGAATTCTGCTTTTCAGTATCATTAGGCCTGACACCAACAGAGGTGCCCTCGTCCCTACCTCAGGGAAGGTCTGCAGGCTTCCTAGAGGAAGTTCTTGTTTTGATGGCTTGCAGTATATGGAACACTTACAGAGTCCTACCCAAGCACTGAAATCCCTGTGGCCAACCCTTCACTTCAAGTTTAATGCTTCTCACTCAGTGCCTCGATGCTTTTGCCTCCTCACACCCCCATTCCCAAGATGTTTTCTGAGTGTCACTGGATTCTCTATCAGCTCCTTGCCAAATGTGGACTGTCACCTGCGCCACTCTGGCTCCCAGAACCCAGGGCGGGCCTTGTGCTTTTCTAGAGAAAACTGACTCGAGGAACATCTGCAGAGCCGCTCTGGCTCTGTCAAAGGATGACGCCTAAATGTAGTAATAAACATCCAATGCATGGAAAAAGGAAGAGGGAAGCCTGAGGGAGGAGGGAGAACAGAGGGGAGGGAGGAAGGGGAAGGAAGAATATTTTTATGTACAGTTGCTACAATATGTTCTAAAACCAAGAAGAAAGGCAGCTAAGTAGCAGGTCTCTTTTGCCAGTTCCTACTCACTCTCTATCTGACCTCTAACCCCAACTGTCGCCTTAAACCCAGTGACTTCTGTAAAGACCACTCCTGTGTACAGAAGAATTGCTTCTGTCAGGAATGGTTCTCCAGAAATGGACATTTCCAAGGACGTGGAGACACAGCTCAGAGAACAAAGTCAAATTGCAGATCAAAGATGGTCTAAAGGCCAGCTGTCCAGCCAACTTTCCTTGGTGTCAGTGCTGTGGGATTCCATATGATCCTCACAATTTTCTGCTCGCTGTGAGTGCATGCTTACTACAGAATAGTCTGATCAATTGCCTTTGAGTCTTCCTTTCTGCTCATTTACCCAATTCGATGGAATGAAAAACCAGAAAAGGAGGACTGACTGAGTCCCCCTCCATGACAACTGTTTGTCCCCGGGGTGAGCCCTCAGGTGGAGTCTGTAGTCTGGGCTTTGTCATCTCTCTGCTGCTCGGGTTCACTCACAGACGCAGAAAACATTTCTCACGGCCACAGGGAACACGTCAGAAACAGTGAACACATCACAAGACAAAGAAGCTAGCTCTTATGAGACACTAGATCAGGGTCATGAGGTTCTAATTCCCTCTGGGTCAGCTTTGGAAAAAGAAGACATAAAATTAAGAGTTTTATGCAAATTCTGTCAGCATTGCTATCTTAGAAGGAAAAAAAGGCCAGTTCTTACTAAGCAAATATCCCAAGAGAAGCAGAAACAGTCTCCAGTGACCTCTGCTTTAGGGTTCTAGACTCTGACTGAGGCTTAACAGAATTTCCGACATAAAGAATGATAGGCCATTCACTGGGGGAAAGAGAAGACATAAAGGTTGATTTATGGGCACTAAGTTACATTAGATAACAGCAGAGTTTCTGGCATTACTATAGCGACTATAGATAACAATCTGTACTGAATACTGCAGACAGTTCCAGGAATTGGGTTTGAACATTTGCACCACCCTGGAATGATAAATATACCAGAAGTCTGATAGTTAAAACATGCGTTAAAACACCAAACGGCACTCCATTCGTGTATACAATGGTTTTACGTATCAGTTAAAAAGTACTTTAATAAAAGATAATGAATTTGGGCACAGAAGCACGTCCCTGTAACCATAACACTTGAAAGTCAGAGACAGGAGGATTGCTGCAAGTGTGAGGCCAGTCTGGCTTTAGTTACTCCAGGACATCCAGGACTACAGAAGAATACCTGGCCTCAGGACCTCGGCACTCAGGAACTCAACAGCAGCTATAGGTGCCTGCAGAAGATGGCAGCCAGGCATCCCCGTTCAGCAGGGATGGGGGAGCTTCAGGAGGTCCTGCCTGTAGCTACAGAAGGATTGACTGTTGATTGCTGCTAGGGGAGGACAGTAAGGTTTCTTTAAGGTTGTGGTCCCTGTGGGGCCCATAACCAGGCGTATCTGGGAAGCACAAAATTAGAAGCTGGACTGAGTGGGCTATTAAAAACAAACAAAAGCAAAATAAAAGGACATGAAAATGGAGGTGGTCCAGGAGGAGTTAGGGAGTGGTGTGTGCATCAATGTGACCAAAATTCACAGTATGTATGTTTTCTCAATAATTTTTAAAAATCATATATAGGTTTTTTTTTTCAAGACAGGGTTTCTCTGTAACCTTGGCCTGTCCTGGAACTTGGTCTGTAGACCAGGCTGGCCTTTTCACCTTGATTCTCTCTGTCTCTGTCCCTGTCTCTGCCCCTGTCCCTGTCTCTTTGTGTATCATGTCACCACCACAACCACCCTCTTCTCTCCCAGGTTAGTTTGTTACTTGGAATGAAAGGCATCCTGTATAACATACATATTTAAACTGCATGTCCCACAGCATGGATGTGAAATATTTCCTATCTCTAGTTTACAGATGACACAGCTGGTATTAATTGCCAAGGCCTTACCCCTCATACATTTCAAACAATAGCATTTAACCTTGAACGCTTTTGTCTCTAAATCCTGGGCTTTTTCCTGTGAGTCCATGACAGGAGAGTAGGATGGATGTTCCCCTTGGCTTCAGAGATGCACGGAGCTGCAGAAATCTGAGGGTGACAGAGGTTCTAGATACCATGAGCAACACTGACCACTGAGCCCTCCTGCTGACAAGCCACCAGGTTCTGTGTGTTATGTCTGCCATTCCCTTTGGGAGCACACACTGTATCTTCTTCCCGGGGTTGTCAGTCTCCAAGAACAGAAACTCCTTGAAAGGAATGTGTGCACATTCCTAGGCAGTGTTTTCTGACTGTTGCTGGCTGGGTTCTGAAGCACCAGCCTCACCACAGTGCACAATGTCTCCTCTGATACAGAACTCAGAACAGGAGCTCCATGGGAGGTCTTGATCAGGGCATGCCAGTCTATTCTTTTCCCAAACAGAGATAGCTTGTTCCTCTGAAAACAGCGGCCTAGCTCTGTATCCAGTTGACTCCTTTACTGGTCTTCCAAGGCTGCTGAAGAGGCAGAGATGCTGCTCAGCAGGGCATGAACTCCAGGGGGAAGCTTTCCCTTCCCATCTGGCCCAGGGGCCAATTCCTTGATATTTAAGCACAAAAGCCTGTCACAATTTAGGATCTGGACATGGTTCCCAGGTCTTCCTAGTGACCAATGGCCGTTAAAGACTCCCTTGGGGCTTGCAGTAGAATGAGGAGCTGTAATCCTGCATGCCCATCCTGGAGGCAGCAGAGCTCCTCAGAGATAGCAACAGGCTTTCCCACTTTCCTGTGTGACAACTCAGTAACTGGCCATTTGCTGTCTCCTGGAGCCACCATGGCCTGATCAGTAATTACAGCTTGGAATTCTCCCTCCAGTCCCATCTCCATCTTCATGGCTCATCCCACCTGAGAAAGCCCTGAGCCAAGTGGTACACGGGTTCTCTCATCAAGTATTTGAGACGCCTTCTTGTTTCACTGATGATGATGTCTTCCTAATTTTTTTACAGAGCAAGATGAGAGAAAAGGGGCTTAATGTTAGGCCAATGTCACTTCAGTAGTAGGTTAGAGTAGTGTCCAAATAAAAGTTCCCAAAAGAATTAGTTTCAAGGCTGCGGAGATCACTCAGCAGGTAAAACAACTTGTGCTCAAATGTGAGACCTGCTTTCCTATCCCCAGAGCCCATTAAAAAACTGGATATAGAGTAGGTGAGTGTGTCTGTAATCCAAAGCTCCTACTGGAAGGTGGGAGGTGGAGAGAGTTCCTGGAAGCTCTCAGGCTAGCCAGCCGGACTTGTCCAGCAGACGAACAATATAGAGACCCTGTCTCAAACAAGGAGGAAGGGGATATTGTCCTTTGACCTCCACATGTGTTCCTGCCTGTGAACACACAAATACACACACACACACACACACACACCACACGCAACCGCACAACGACACAAGGTTGAAGGATGTTTGAAGAAGAGATGATAGAATAGTGAATAAAACTCTCTCTGCTGCCTCATGAGAGGAGTGGGAGGAAAGGGGAGTCCGTTCTCTACAGAACAATGACAGCTAATAAAGTAGACCCATAACATCCCATTCCCATAACACTGTTTCATCACACCCAAGGCAACAACAGGTCAGCTGAGGGCCAGGACAGGGTAATGCTGATGGTGAAAGATGGTTGGAAAACAGGTCATTCACAAGTCTTAAATTTTCAAATAGCAAGGAACAGGGTGTGGGTAGAATGTTTCCCAAGTATATATGAGGCTCTGGGTTTAATCCCCAGCACTGCCAACAAATAAACTAATTAATCAATTTAAAAATCAGCTATCAGATCAACAACCATTTATCAAGAGGAAAATACGCTTTTGTAATAGGCAAACCTCTTAACTCGGGTAATATTGGATGTAAATATCACCAATGAGACACAGTGACATAATTAGTGCCCCTGTTATGATGCACTGTAAAATATACAACAATGTCCCTTATTAACATTCTGACCCCGAACTAAAACAGCTATAATTATGGGAAAATAATTGCACAAAGTAAAATGATTGATATTCTACCAAATAAATGATCTGGACATTTCACTAAGGAAGGAAAGATTGTGAAGCCAAGTGAGTCAGGATGGTTGTTGTACGCACACAGCGTAATCACTAAGTGTGGTGTGCAAGCCCTCCCTGGGTCATGGGTTCTAAAAAAAAATATACAATGCAAGACAGATCATGCCATATTCTATAATAATAGACAATAAAATTTGTTTTTAAAAGAATATAATTTCAAAAATACTCATTAAGTGTCAGTAAGATATCTGAGGATATTCCTGCCAAGTTTGATGACGTGAGTTCAATCCCCAAGATCCACATGGTAGAGGGAGAAGCCATGCCACCGGGTTGTTATCTGACCTCCACATACGTGCTATAGAGCACATGTGCACACAAAATGAATAAATGTAAGTAAGTTAAGATACTCATGAATAGCTTTTTATAATTATTAAATGTTTAAATATCATACTTTGAATATATCACTTTAAATAAAATATTGTTAAACGTTTTCAGCAGGCTGGGTATGATGGTACACGCCTTTAATCCCAGCCCTTGAAAGGTAGATGCAGGCAGATCTTTGAAAACTCAAGTTCAGCCTGGTCTAAATAGCAAGTGCCAGGTCAGCTAGAATAACATAGTGAGACCTTATCTCAAACAAACTAACAAACCAACATTTTTCAGGGTATGAAAGGCCAGGCACAAGTGACATAGAACTGTAATCCTAGTATTTGGAAAGTGGATTCTGGAAGATCAAGACTTAAAGACCAGTCTGGGATACTTAGACCCTGTCTCAAGGAAAACAAACAAACAACAGAGAAACAAACCAACCAGAAAAAAAATAGAGTATATCTTGGTGTCAGTTAGGGAGAGTGAATTATTGAATACAGATGGATGATATTAATGGACTTGCATATCTTAATGGTGGTGCCACTGAGGTTATGGAGTTTATTTCCACACAACTCGCAGGGCTTATTGATGAAGGGCTGGAATATCTGCAATTTATTTGCAGGTGATTCCGAAATAAAATTATGCAAATAGCACATATAAAGTATGTGTGTGCACAGGAGAAGGAGGGAGTCACAGGAGCTAACTGAAGGAAAGTGTTAATGATGGTGCGTGTAAGCATAGCACATTCATGCACAGCCTTCCAGAGGGCTTGGAATCTTTCAAAATAAAAGTGTCGCAAGAAGGACAAAGGGAATAAAGGAAGGAAAGAGAGAAGAACACACTGAATTTCACTGATAGTTTGAATTAAGCATCCGGGTAGGTCTCTGAAAACAGTGGGGAAAGTTGTGAAAGTGGACAGACTAAAGAGGTAGTGGACTCCAGGATGTGTGGAGGTAAAGGGGTTTACACCCTCATGTTTCAACACCTGAGAAACATTCCGTGAGAAATCGGTGTGTGCTGATGGGGAGATGGTCCAGCAGGTGGGTACTGAGTCCGAGTCCTCAGAAGCCTGTACACAAAGCCTGTGAGTTTATAAGTGCCACGGGGTGGAGGGGAAGCTGGGTGCTGGCTGCCAGGCTGCTACCTGGTTCAGTGAGACATCTCGTCTCTGGAATACAGTAACAGAGCAGAGCTCCTGTACAGACCAATAACACATATACATACGATACAAATACATATACATACATACATACATACATACATACATACATACATACATACTACATACATACATACTACAAGTAAAGGAAAAATAAATCATTTGGGGAAAAATGAATTTAGAGGGATGATGTATGTTCCTTAGTTTTTGTAAAATCACAGTGAACATTACTTAGCATGTTCCTCCTAAGGAAAGGAATTGCATTGAATTTTGGGTCCTGAATTTATTTGATCACAGAATCTGATTTCAGGAAAATTATTCCCACTTACACTCTCATTAGTAACATTTTGTAAAATAAATGTAAAACTACCCCCCATTCAGTCTAGATCCCCATCCTCCTTGCCTTTTTCTTTTTATTATTTTTCCTTCTCCCCCCCCCCCCCACACTTTTAAACAGGTTCAGACTTGCCTGAGACTTGCAGTTCTCTTGCCTCAACCTTTCCTGTTACAGGTGTTTTACTGTACCCAGAGACAGAGCCCTGGAGTCCTGGATTTTCTCAAGGTCACAGGGGAAGTCAGGACATGAGAGCTCCAGCAGCTAGCTTAGTGAGCAACGGTGAGCAGGTGACTCCAACTGGAATACACAGAGAAAGAGAAACTGTCCTTACGGAGCATGACATCACAACATCTCAACCAACGAAAATCCACATTTTAGTCCATTTATAGACTTTCTACATGTAGGGTCTGTTTTGCAAACATGACACCTTTGTTTATAACCATGGAGACATATGCTGTTTGCTCCTAATGACATACAGTGCTCGAGAGAATGAAGTGCTTTCGCCATGTACTACCAACTTGGGTTTTATCCTGTGGTGAGGACAAAGTATTCCATGGGAATCGCGATGGAGTCTGGCTCTCTTAAGTGGCACTGTTTACTCTAGCTGTTGTGATAGGCTGAGAAGGGGAAACCATGTTTTATTGCTTTTCAAGCCGACCCCACTAAGAACATACATCTGCTTTAAAACCACTCAATTTCTTCTCTAGTGCCCAAGCAGATTTGCTCCCGGGCTCAGGCGGTTATTAAAGGCAGCTCTGCCTCTGATGGCTGCAGTTTGCATTCCTAGCAGGAGCGCAGCCTGGGCGCAGGGCAGGCTGGGCTCGGTCAACAGATGTCTGCACCCTCTGTAAACTCAGCCTGCTCCGCCCCACTACTGGCAATGAGAACTGAAGGAGTTCCCTCGCTCCGTAGCTTTTATCTTGCTGGTTAATAGGGAAGGGTGCTAAAGGGAGGCCATTCTTGAGCAATAAATCCAGACAGCGAATAAAACAAGAGGAGCGGGAAGAAAATTACAACGTAGGAGGTTTCCTTTGTTTACTATATTTAATTGGGATTCCACATGTGAATGAAGGAGGGAAGAGGTTTTCTCCCAGGATGACCAAGAAGGGGCAAGGGGCTTCCTGGGTGTGTGGGCATTTCTCTCTCTCTCTCTCTCTCTCTCTCTCTCTCTCTCTCTCTTTATTGTTGAATAAATTTACTTCTGTTTCCAATTCATTCATTATTTATGTTCCTTATCCATATTTGTTTTCTTTCTCTGTCTTAATTAAGACAAAATAATATAGGATTTGTCAAAGGCCATTTAAAGTTAAAGCATCACCATCTAAAAATATTAAAACATCAGACTGATGGGAGGGTCGGGTGGTGAACAAGATGGCGCAGACTCAGGTCACCAAGAGGAAAGTCTGTTGCTACTACAACAGGATGTTGGACACTACTATTACAGACAGGACCACCCAATGAAGCCTCACCGAATCAGCACGACTCACGATTTGCTGCTCAACTACATCTCTACCAAAACATGGAAACCTATTGTCCTCACAGAACCAATGCTGAATAGACCAAGTCCCACAATGATGACTACATTAAATTCTTACGCTCTGTTCTGACCGATCTGTCCGCTCTGTTCTGCTCTGAACCGAGGCCCACCGAAGCAGACACTCTCTAACCGTTGAGCTGCCTGCAGGCTGTGTGTGCAGTGTGCTCCAGGTCCTAGGCTTTGTGAGCTGTCACCCACACTGCAGTAGGCTTTGGTGATGCATCTGTCTTTGCGTCATTTCTGCTCGGTGCTACGGGTTGAATCATGGGTCTTGCACAGAAACGTGCTGTTTTATTATACATTTATTACAGTCTCACAAAAAGAAAATATCTTAAAAAGGATGCCAAGCTAACAAAGTCTAGCTGGAGAACTGGGGAAAGACAGGGGCAATGTAAGTTCTTCTGCTTGCCCAAGAGCAGTGGGAAGATATAAACAGAACCAATCTAACAATGGCCGATATTACCCAAGCCTGAAAAAGGGTCACAGTCAACCCTTCTAGAAAGCTGCATCAGGGCATTTCTCTTTTAAAACACAAGTCTGACAGGCTGACCTTGACCTTGAACTTCTGACCTTCCTGTTTCTGACATACGAGTGTGGGGATTACTGGCATGTAGCACCACGCCTGGTTTACGTGGTGCTGGAGAGCAAACCCAAGGCCTGAGCATGTGTGGCGCGTACTCTACTCTGCTGTCTGCGGGCTTTCTAGTGTGCAAATTAGTTGGAGTCTGCCAAGGTTAGGAAAGTTTCCTGAGCCCAGTACAAGATGTGTGTCTCAGGGGCACTCAGTCAATGGTCATCAATGACATCAGTGGTATTTTGGAGTGGGTCTAATCACGGCCTCTTAGGCGCAGCTCTCCAGCCATGCACCTAAGTTACTCTTCACTGCCAGAGACACTTCCCAAGCGAATTGTGTCTGTCTCATACCCACCCCATTTTCAGTTCTCTCCAACCACTAGTTCCTGCACCCAGGCTAGGGAGAACAAAACAGGGACGGGGATGGAGCACAGCTTCTCCTCTGGCAACTGTATGGAGAGTCTGCAAGTGCCCTTTTGAGGCAGGACTGGGGAGGTTGGGCTAGGAGACAGCTGGGCTAGAGAGGCTTTGAGAAGCCCGGGCTGTGCGGGATGGCTGGGCTGGGGAAGCTGGGCTAGGAAGGCAGGTTTGGGGAGGCAGGGCTGGCGAGGCTGGGGAGTGACTGGGGGAGTAGTAGCCGAGGAATGGGGGTGGGGCAGGACTGCTGAAGCAAGACACCAATCAGAAGAGCGCATTCTCCTTTCGGAAGTCCCCTCTCCTTTGGAGAACAGGACAATGTGTCCTGCCTCCTCTGGAGCCCTGTGCAGCCTTTGCCTCTCTGACCTCTGGCCCAGATGGCTTCCTCTGGGTGACTGATCAGGCTTCATCCTACCCAAAGCTTTAGGGGCTGCGGTCAGTCGACCAGCCCTCTGTTCTGTTTTCTCTTTGATGTGTCCAGAGGTGGACTGCTCTCTGAACCCAGATGAGGAAAAGGGGAAGAAAGACATCAACTCAGCAGAACTCTCCTTACTCCGGATCCTGGAAAGGCCTCTGTAGCTGTAACGGGGATTGTCCTTACAGCAACAGCGCTGACTTGAACTGTATGAGTAAGAAAATAGGTTGCAGGTTGAGAAGCCCAGCGCTGGTCTCCACCATCAAACCAGCAGCCTGTAAAAGGTGAAAATTAGAGCTCAAGCAGCCCTGGCCTCTGCTGTTTGACACTGCCTAGAGAGCACAGTCTCATGAGGCCACCAAGCAAGGCCTTTCCCACCAACCCTAGAAATACTCATGAAAGGAATACATACACCTTTCCTTCTCTGGCCAACCATGAGGTTAATGTAGGCCCTCTTTCCAACCCTGAATAGACCAGGGTCCTTCTGAGAGGAGGGACCCATAGGAAAACAGCATGATGACACGGCATCTTAACCACCTCCCTCGAGGTGACAAAACCCTGAGAAAAACAAAAGGAAGAAGGTTGATTCACCTGGGCTTGCATTTCATAGATACCAGCACAAGGCTACTTGACCTGGTTGCTTTTGAGCTCCTGGCCACACAAAGCACTGTGTCAGAGGTTTAGGGGAGAGGAGGCCTGCTTATCTAAGGGCAACAGTGAAGCAAAAGGAGAAGAAGGAAGGAGGCTAGGGTCCTAATATCCCCTGAAAGGATACACTTCAAAAAATGCAGATTTCTCCCACTAGGCCCCCACCTCTTAAAGGTCCCCTAACTTCATATGTCACAAGCCTTCATCACATAACCTGGGGTGGGACATTTAAGGTCCAAACCATAACATGTGGACAAATTTGACTGGCTTTTTACTTTGACCTGGTGCCTAAATTATAACTTCATACTTAGATACAAACTTAATGTATATATAAGCTACATTGAAAGTATAAGCTTAAACTCACACTCCCAAGAGAGACCAGGTACATAACAAAACATTAATTCACTGAGTTTGATGATGGCTTTGTGTCTGTGTTATCAGGGATCCCTACTTGTTGGCTGAGGTAGGCTCCGGGCTTTCATGAAGATAGTTCCCTTGAAAACAGTGACTCTCATATAGCCCAGCCTCCTTTAGAAGCTCTCTGACTTTAAAATCCTCATCTCATTGTGAAATTTACATTAAACCAATAGATCTTGATTATCGTCATAAAGTAAGGAATCCAACCAACAGATGATTGTAACTGACAACAGCAAAGTAACTGTGAACTTTAAAAATATGCTAATGCCCATTCCTGTGCAGAAATATTAGCCTATGCTCTTTCTGTGACATATGCGTATGTGTTTGGAGTCTATTTTTGTAATAGAGTAAAAAACTCAGCTCCAAAAATATCACTCTCCCCTTTGACATTTATCAGTGACAGCAATCGTGTCAGGGAGCGTGAACAAACAGAAGACGTGCAGGCTTGCTTCCTCAAGCTGAGCTTCAGGTTTCGTTTTTAAAACAATATGTTAAACGTCCTGATCCCTGGACCTAATTGTAATGATATTCCAGATCAAATTCCTGTTACTAGGTGGTGATTGTGTTCACCTAATCTTATACATCTTTGTAAACCCAGAGTCTTAAGCGATGTGACTAGAGAGATCCCTAAGTTGGTAAACTGCTTGCCATGCAGGCCCAGGACCCGGGTTCAAGCTTCAGAAGTCAAGCATGGTGGCACGTGTTTGTAACCCCAGGGCTGAGCAGGTGAAAGCAGATGAATCCTTGTGGTTTATTGACTGGACAGCCAGGACTCCTCCATTAGTTCCACCCCAGAACAAGGTGGAAAGCATGGGAGACTGACACTTAGGGTTGGCACATGCCCTCCACACTTACACACATCTGCAAACAAGCCCATATTTATAGGCAGGAAAAGTTACCAAAATGTATTGTTTTCATGTGTGAATCTGTCAAAAGATAAAAAAAAATGATTTTGTCCACACATATATAAACATACATACACACAGAGAGACAGAGACACAGACAGAACAAACAGAGACACAGAGAGAGAGAGAGAGACAGACAGACAGACAAACAGACAGAGACAGACAGACAGAGAGAGAGAGAGAGACAGACAGACAGACAGACAAACAGACAGAGACAGAGATAGAGACAGAGAGAACAGGAATGAGGGACACACCTGTAATCCCATTCTGGGGAGGCTGGGACAGAGGGACTACTACAAGTTCAAAGTCAACATAGATTACAGTGTGAGACCCTGCCAAAAGAAAGAGAGGTAGGAAAAAGGAAAAAAAATATCACAAAATGCATAGGAGGATTAAAATGATTTGGGAAAGCAAGATCTGGATAGATGGGTGAGCAGGAAGAGGAACAGGGAGGATGTAGGTAGATCAGAGTCTCCTCTCTCCAAAACTAAAATAAGTAAATAAAAATATGTAACTGTTTCTGTGTTGATACTAGTTAACCTGCTAAAAGAAGGTCCATTTACATCAGTATAAATATGAAAAGTATAAATGAGCGCAAATCCAATCATGATAACTATTATTATGGCAGCAATAAGTTAGAATGATAGTTCAAGGTAGCTTACTTCCAAGTGGTCTCTTTTGTTGCTCCTGAGGGCGCAGGGATGGGCAATTGGCAATTTCTCTCCGTGCCCTAGGATCTTTTTTGAGGAGTCTTCCCCAGGTGCCCCATTTACACACACACACACACACACACACACACACACACACACACACACACTAAAGCCTCATCAACAAGGGAGGCCTGTGATATGGAGTTGATAACCTGCTGAAGTAGTCTGGACTATGGACAATTTGTGTTCTATTTCTCAGTCCTTCTTACATGAGGAGCAGGCAAATTCAAATTAGAACGTACCTTTCCTGGTGATATTTGATGTGGTCAGATGTTCTCACTGAAGGTCGAGTTCCTATATCTCTTAGGTTTTATCAACTATTTGTTTGAAAATAAGAACTCTTGCCAGGCAATGGTGGTACATGACTTTAATCTCAGCACTCGGGAGGCAGAGGCAGGGGGATGAATCTCTGTGAATTCGAGGCCAGCTTAGATACAGGATCATGTTCCAGGACAGCCGAGGCTACACAGAGAAATCCCTATCTGGAAAAACCAAAAGGGAGGAGGAAGGAGGAGAGGAGGAGGAAGAGGAGGAGGAGAGGAGGAGGAAGAGGAAGAGGGGAGGAAGAGGAGGAGGAGGAGAAGGAAGAGGAGGAGAGGAGGAGGAGAGAAGGAAGAGGAGGAGAGGAGGAAGAGAGGAGGAGGAGGAGGAGGAGGAGGAGGAGGAGGAGGAGGAGAGACAAGAGAGGAGAGGAGGAGAAGAGAGAAGAAGGGAGAGAGACCAAAGAGAAGAAATAGGCCTCTTGAAGTGAAGGGCTTCTTTCCTTGTTCTGCCCTCAGAGCTGTCACCCTGCTGCTCTTCCAGTGACCCCACTTCCACTCTCACCATCTGAGCCTGACATCACTTGCAGCTTCTGTCACCTTTGTGCTCTCTACCTGTTCCTCAAGTCATTCTTTCTCAAAGCCCACCACTAGAGTCCATCTACCCTCCAGCTCTCAAAAGCTGACTTCCTTCAGGGTTTGTTTTCAGCCTTGGCAAGTCTCTCTCCTCACCTGCGCTGTCCTCACCACAACTCTACATCTCCCATTTCCTCCCAGTTCTGCACATAAAGATCTACATGCTTCTGTCTTAGATGCTCACATCCTCCTTAAAATTCTGATGTGCATCCTGTATCTTGAGTAGTGGACAGCTGGTTCATAACCAAGGCCTAGGGTGTGAAAGCAACTCCCAGCCTGAACCAATAAACAGTCCTATAGCAATACAGCAAACATCTTAGTGCTTCCCTCAAGACACCTGAGCTGAGGTCTGTAGGGAGGAAAAGGGCTTTGTCCACAGTGAAGAAACCTGCATTGTAAGATGAAAGAGAAGAGCAAGAGCCAAACCAAAAGAAGGAAACAAAGTTAGGGGAGGACTGACAGGGAGGAAGGGATAACCCTGAGTGGAGGCTTCATGAGGCAGCATCAAAAGATGAGAAACCTCTCAATAAAAAAGGGAGAGGAGGAGGGAGAGCTGCATAGAACAAAGAAAGTATGAGGATAGCACAGGTAACTGTTAACTCATTCATTCATTCATTCTTCATTCATTCACATAATTGGAAGTCAGAAATTATTCTAAACCTACCCAAAAGAATAGTGAATATGTTAGTTTTCTCACTCTCGCCCTTGCCCTCTCCCTCTCTGTGTGTGTCTGTCTCTGTCACTATCTGTCTCTCTGTCTCTGTCTGTCTCTCTCTCTCTCTCTCTCTCTCTCTCTCTCTCTCTCTCTCTCTCTCTCTGTGTGTGTGTGTGTGTGTGTGTGTGTGTGGTGTGCAAATGGGGCATATAGTAGCAGAAGAAATTAAGAAAGTGAGTTGGCGCAGCCAGCCCTGAAAGCAGATGTTTGCTTCTTTCAACTTCAATAACATGTACTCTCTACTTCCTGAGGAAAGGGCAGGCTGCTAAGTTTCAGGGCCTGATATTCACTTATGTATTTACAAACTAATGCAAGTTGACATTGAGTTTAAAATCTACTGCCACGTGACTTCCTGCCATATTCCAAAGGAATTCACAGCAATAAAGTCAGTATTCAGAGAGCCCGTGTGCTGTGGATCCTTCTCATGACCAGTTCTGGGCAAGGAGACAAGACAGGTTGAGACGGAAAATGAAGAGGTGGGCAAAGATTAGCAAGGGAGGAAGGAGAAGGAGAAGAGCAAGAATAAGAACAAGAAAATCAACAACTCAGCCTTGCTTGCTGGGGAAAACACATAATCCCATTGAGTTCAACACCAGCCTGGGCTATATACATAGCAGGACCTTGTCTCAAAACAAGTAAGAAGAAGACCAGCAAGCTAACCCCACTTTCATATACACTGAAACCATTTGATCCAGAAAGGATATGAGGACTGATAAAGCTAATCTCAACAGGTTTCACATACATTCAAACTCATAAAATGCTTGAGATCTGAGGTCTGAGGTTAGAGGTGAGTGACTTTACTCTCCTTAATAGAACATGGGAGCGTGGTTGCCACTTCTCTAAGATAGACTGTGGCCTGGCTGAGTGTCAAGGAGATGGAATACTGTGAAATCCAGCTCTTCTTCAGTTTTTGGATAAACAAACACACAAAAAGCTTGGGAATTGTCACTAAGGAAGAGTACCAGAATCAACTCATACACCACACAGAGATCTGAAAGTAGATTTAAACGAAGACCTTGTGGACCACTGAGTCAGAAGCTCCCTTTTTTTCCAAAGAGTGGTAGTATACAATGTATGGGACAATCAGGGTGGAAGAAGGTTGAGTGGAGCATGTGTAGCAAGCAGTTGGCTGACACAAGAGAGCCTCATTAGATTGTTATCACTGAAAAGCATAAAGAGGTTTGGAGTCAGCTTTCCAGCTTGGAGATCACATCTGGATGAGCTGGCTTCTGGTGAGCAGCAAAGCTCATTGTTCCTTTGTTACGCTCATTATCTATGTAGCAACAGTGGCCTTCACCGTTCTATCTATAGGATTAGAGTTGGTTCCTCTCAACAACTTGTTAATGTGTTGGAGCTGAGAAAGACGTTACACTTCTAAGCATGATGAATGAGTAGGCTTGCACCTCAAAGGGGCCCTAGAGGTTATGAGCAAGGCTGAGAACTCCAGCGACAGCAGCATTGACTCCTTTAAGGGCTCCAACATCTGAGGGAATCTGCCAGATTTGCAAGGAACCACTCTGAGCTCCATCCAAGCCGAGCATTCCATTTGCACAAGGGATCCTTTGTTGTTGTGTTTATACACAGACTAATAAATGCTTGACCTTTTTTTTTTTAACTGATGAAGGAACAGTCTGTGCCTGGGGAGCATATTATTTCAAGAAGCACAAATGAAGAGAAAGGCCAAACCCTCTGGGACAGATGGACGGAATATTTTGATATTGGAACCACATGGGGAAAGACAGAAGTTGGCAAACAGCAATGGAGGTTTGATAACAAACCTGGAAGCAGTGTCCCCATTCTTAGAGCATTGCAGGGGCTCCAGAAGCATAAGGATCAGGCACCCAACAAGCTCGTGGGAGCAGGGGTTTAGAGAGACAAAGGCGCTCATCCCGATGTGTTGGACATGTGTGCCTGGTGAGTGTGTTGATTTTATAACTTTAGAGTTCTGTTTTAAAATGACTAATATCTTCAAGCATTTGCTTTCTACCTAGAACTTTGTGTTTTCCTAAAATCAGTCATTGGTCATATCAACCTACAGAGCAACAATGCTTTACTGCCTATGCCATTTTATTGTTTTGGGTTTTTTTGTTTTGTTTTTATTTTTTGTCAACAGAGAGGTTTAAAAACAAACAAAAAAGCTATAGAATCTTCAAGAGTCACAGTGCTAGAGTGAGACTTTCAGCCCATTCCTTGGGTCCTGATCCTGACCCTACACTAAGCCACCACTGGACTCGTATCTGTCCCCCCTGCATTATTCTCTCACTCCCTGTAGCTGAGAGGGGCTGCTTTAGTCAGTTTGAAGTCAGAAACATCTGAATAACTTGTATGGTTGTACACCATGTACCCCAAACTGTTGATTGTCCTAGTTTGCTTTCTATTTTTATGATAAAACATTCTGACAAAAACCAATTTGGGGAGGAAAGGGTTTAATTAGCTTGCACTTCCTGGTCACAGTCCATCATTGAGGGACATTGGGGTGGGAACTGATGCAGAGATCATGGAGAAACACCTCTTGCTGGCTTGCTCCCATGATTTGCTCAGTCTGCTTTCTTATAAAACCACTGCCTAGGGGATGACACTGCCCATAGTGGGCACAATCATTAATCAAGAAAATGACTACACATACACACACACAGAGAGAGAGACAGACAGAGACAGAGAGGACCAGTGTTAGGAAGTTATTTTCTCAATTGAGGTGCCCTTTTCCCGGATGACCCAGTTTGCGTCAAATTGACAAAAAAAAAAAAAAAAAAAAAAAAAAACTAACTAGCCCAAATGATAACCCCTTGGTTACCATTAGAGTAACTGTGCTGTATTCCTCAGAACCACTTCATAGTGACTTATGTGATGCTGTTACTAACATACTGTTGGACCAATTCACATCACATGGAATAATAATTGATGATACTGATGACAGCATTTATTTTTTTTATTTTTTTTATTGGATATTTTATTTACATTTCAGATGTTATCCCCTTACCCCATTTCTCCCCCCTCCCGCCCAGGAACCCCCATCCCATACCCCCTCCTCCTGCTTCTATGAGGATATGCCCCCACATACCCCCCAACTCCCACCTCCCCACCCTCGAATTCACACACACACACACACACACACACACACACACACACACACACGGCATCCAGCCTTCATGGGACCAAGGATCTCCTCTCCCACCTATACCTGACAGACCATCCTCCCTACATATACAGCTGGAGCCATGGGTCCCTCCCTATGTGCTCCCAAGCTGGTGGTTTAGACTCTGGGAGCTCTGGTTGGTTGGTATTGTTGCTCTCCTCATGGGGCTGCAAACTCTTTCAACTCCTTCAGTCTTCACTCTAACTCCTCCATTGGGAAGCCCATGATCAGTTCAATGGTTAGCTGTGAGCATCTGCCTCTGACTATGTCAAACTCTTGCAGACCTCTAAGGAGACAGCTATGTCAGGACAGCATTTATTTAAAACTCTGAAAATAATCTGACTCCTGATTGAAAAAAAGCCTTTACTCTGGAGATTAGTGACCAATGATAAACATGGATTCCCAATGTGGAATTGAAGCTACAGGTATTTAAAATGTCCTGGACAAGCAAGGAAAATGGGAAGGCCCTCTGTGGTCCATGATGAAGGGTTATGTCCCTTCTGAGGCTCCATAAAGAGAGGCCATTCAGTGGGACTAAAGAGTCCAGTAGTATATTCAGAGGGTAGGGAGAGGAGAGGTCTGACCACTTGTGCCTCCCTCCTGTGGGGAATCTAAGTGGACAGCATTTTAATCCATTTAGGCACTTCACTCTCCCTGGCCTTGTTTTTGGAAAGAATCAGATAAGCTAGCCTCTGAAATGCCACGTGCGACTCTTGCAGGTGGAGTCATTGTAAAAGGGGTCTTGGTACAAGGAGGGAACAAGGCCTCAACTTTAACTCACTGTGTTCAGGAACGTGAAGTGGGAAGCTTCATTTCCCACAAAAGAGCCAATATTGCTTCTCCCATGCCAGGTGCTATGGGAAAAAAAATCACACAAATGCTGTTGAAAGCCATCTCAGCCACCTCAGTATGAGCTAGCTCTGTTCTAAATTAATACAGCGTGTCTGTCCTATTCAATTTCTGTGGCTTTTCTATGAAGTTATCATGAATTTGGTGCCATAAGGAAGCGTGCATTGATGATCCTACAGTTCTGTAGCACAGAAATCCAAAGTGGGTCTCCCTGAGCTAAGATCTCAATGCCATCGAGACCATGTCTCTCTCAGCTCTAGGGACCTGAAGTTGTTTGCACTTTCTGAGCTTTGAGGATGGGCCATCTCCTTGCCCTTCTAACTTGCACAGTGGCAAATCCATGCATCCCTTCCCTCAGACTCTAATCTCCCACATTTAAGGACTCTTATGGTGACACTGGGCCTGCCAAGATAATCCCAGATAAACACCGATTTTTGAAGTCTGTTAATTAGTAATGTTAATTCCACCTGCATTCTTCACAGCCCTTTGCACTTCTGGGCACCCAGAAGGTAATCTTTCACAGGTTGCAGAGAATCAGATGATATCTTACTTTCCTTTCCTGGTGGAAGAAAATACACTAACAGAAGAAACTTAAGGAAAATGCTCACAATTCAAGGACCACCACACACACACACCACAACAGAGAGAGAGAGAGAGAGAGAGAGAGAGAGAGAGAGAGAGAGAGAGAGAGAGAGAGAGAGAGAGAACGAGAGACCAATATAGGTATATACTACTCTATGGTGTTTCCACAAAGACAGAATAACTTAATAAATTATTTCTTGGTGTGGGTCTCTGTTGTTAAGTGATGCGTGATTGTAGTCCCCTTTTGTGATGTGTAAATTGACCCTCTCTAAGCATAATGGCTTAAATCAACAATGTCTTAACTATTAAGATGACAGATGGTTCCAGTGAGTTAACTGTAGGTTGACTGGGGAATAATGTCAGTTCCTGTCCTGTGTGGTAAAGCTGACATCACTTACATGCTGTATTCAGATGGTAGCTTAGAAAAATAGCCTGTTATGCTTTTGTCCTTTTTAGAATGAGCATCAAAAGATTCAACCAGAGCTCCCAGGATCTAAACCTCCAGCCTGAGAACAGACAGGGGCAAGTTGTCCTCTGAGAGGCTCTAACCATCAGCTGACTCAGACAGATACAGACATCCAGAGCCAAACAGTGGATGGAGCTTGAGGACTCTTATAGAAGAATAGGTGGAAGGATTGTGGGCCCTAAGGAGATAGGAACTGCACAGGAAGATCAACAGAGTAAACCAACCTGAACCCTTGGAGCTTTCAGAGACTGAATCACCAACTGTGGAGCATACCTAGTCTACACAGATCTAGCTCCATGGGTGGACCTAGGCCTCCCTGCACATATGTTGCAAATGTGCAGCTTGGTTTTCATGTAGGTCTCAAACATCTAGAGTAGGAGCTATCCCAAAACATGCAGCCTGTATATGGGGTATGGTCTTCTAGCTGGGTGCCTCATCTGGCCTCAATGGGAGAGGAAGCACCTAGCCTCTCAGAGACTTAAAGTGGCAGGGTGGGGGATACAGGAGGAGGGGGTACTCAGAAAAGAAGAGATGGGGAAGGATTGTGGGAGGGGGTGACTGGGACGGGTTATAAAGTGAATAAACAAAAAAAAAATAAAATTAAAAAAAGAAAAGAAAAAAATAGCCTGTTAGCCTGCATGGTCCCCTTCTTTACGCTCATGTCCCTTCATCAAGGAGTGTCTCTTGAATGTCATTACAACGTGGCATCCAGCTCCAACAACAACAAGAGTAAAGGCTGCAGGCTGTGTTCTCGTACTGGCATAGTTCTGTTCTTGTTGAAATCAAAACAGACACAGGGTCAGCCAGATCCAAGGGAAGGAGAATGGATTATGTGTCTCTGTATAGAGAGATGTAGGAGACACTAGCACGAGATCAGCAAGCAACTTCCATGTTAATGTGTGCTTGGAGGGACTGGCCATTGTAAGTATTGATTATGGGCATGGTTGTTCTGCCTGCCGGGGAGACCCTCAGGCAGCCCTTTGCCACATAGTCGCTTCACGTCTACCAAGAAAACCCCTGCAGCCTTTCAAGGTAGCCCCAGTAGCTACATTCTGCAGCCCCAGAGCTGGTTAGAACTGAGCCAGCCTGGAGTACAGTGTGAGACTCTCAAAAACAAAAAGACAATCATAGATGTATATATGCATGTATGTAGATCATGTGCCACCAAACAAAGCTGAAGAACATAATTTAGCCTTTCTCAACTTCCTATGCTGCAAACCATTTTTAATCAGCTAAGTACTTGTGGTCCTGGAGAACCTACCTTGCAGGGCAGTTAGATCCAGCTTGCCTGCTAATAAGTTATACAAAGAAACTGTTTCCTATTTCAGAGTGCAGGGTGACCTCTCTCTTTTCTCTATAATTTTATGACAGAAGATCAATGAAAGCAAACATAACAGCTTGATTTTCATAGTCTTCCAGGAGAAGAGGACTTCCCCCTCTCTATCAAATAGCAGCTTTTCTCATATTGTAACTAATTTACAAAAAGAATTTGTCTAGACTAGGGATGTGGCTCAATGGCAGAGACTGTGCTTAGCATCTGTGAGACTGTGGGTTCAATCCCCAGCAACCCCCACCCCCCTAAAAGTAGCATATGCCTAGTCTATCACTTAGGGTGCAGGAAAAAATAATGGGCAAATATGGAGATTACAAACAAAAATGCTTGGTATTTTCAAAAAGTACTATCTCCAGAGAAAAATGATCCTTAGACTGGGGATGGGGCTCAGTTGTAGCATCTTTGCCTACCCTGCACAAGATCCTGAGTTCCAGCCCGACATCACAGAAGCCGGGATGTGATGGTTTGCATTGTAATCCAGTACTCCTGACACTTTCAAGTGGAGGCAGAGGGATCAGGAATTGAAGTTCAACTTCAGCTACATAGTAAGTCTAAAGCTACCCTATTGTACCTGATTATTTTGTCTCCAAAAAAATTAGATATTGAAAAAGGAATAAAAAAAGAAAAGAACCTCTAATTAGTGTTTAAACACCAGTCATTCAGGTCAGTAGACAGGAAGACATCTTAGACTTTAGGACCTAGAGTCTTCTACATTGTAGTGGGAGTCATTTCTTTTGGGATGGTGGCTCTTGCCAAGGCAGAGCACTCATGAAGGAAGACCTCAGCAAGAGCAGAGTGAGCTCGCAAATCCTACCTTACCTTCCTCCCTGAAACACCCCCCCCACAAACAAGAAGAGAGGAGAGAGAGAAGGAGAGAGGGAGGGAGAGGGGAGAGGAGAGGGAGGGAGGGAGGGGGAGGGAGGGAGGGGGAGAGGGAGGAGAGACTCAAAATGTTCCAGTCACCTGTACATTCCAGGGAGCAGTCACCTGACCTACTTGCTGGGCTTCCCGAGGGTCTGGCCTTCCTTGCAAAGGGACACCTTGCAAAGCGCATACCCCGCTTATCCCTCTCTGCCTTTATGCCGCTCCAACAGAATAACTGAGACTGGTAATATATAAAGAAGAGAGACTGTGTTCACTCTGGAGGCTGGGAATTCCAAAGCCCAGGGCCAGCATCTTGCAAGAGATTTCTTGCTGGAGATCCTAAAGTAGACAGCTAAAGAGAAGAAGGTTGGAAATGATGGGTGCTTGCTTTTATATCTCCCTCTTGTGACAATGAACCTACTTCTGTACATGACGTTAATCTAGTTCTGAGGTGGAGCTTCATGATCAAAGCACCTCTGTGAGGTCTCCCTTCTCAACCCCATGGCACTGGAGATTAAGTTTCCAAACATGAAATCTTCAGGATGCATTCATGACTACAGCACTGTGAGTAAGCCAGCTCCAGAGAGCTACATACAGACTAGACGACATAAGCAAAGCTTCCCAGCTTCCCCCTCTGTCATGTCTGAGTTGGGAAATTCATGACTGTAGACACATACTCTATGGCTGAGTAATTTAAATATGTCTACAACCAGTGTCCTATATATGCATGTTTTTCATGGAAAACATGCACATTTGAAAATAAATCAGAAAAAATTTATACTAATGTGGAATGTCATCTGCCACAGCACTTAGATCATTCTAGGACATTTTAAACTTAGGAGTCATGTGTTACAGAAAGGATCCAGCCATGTGTCTCATGACTATAACCTTAGCACGCAGGAGGCTGAAGCAGGAGAATACCATACCTCAAGGCCAGCCAGGACAATTCAGTGAAACCTCATCTCAAAACAAAATGTAAAGAAAGAGCTGGAGATGTAGTTTGGTGACAGAGTCCTTGCCGTGTGTGTGTGTGTGTGTGTGTGTGTGTGTGTGTGTGTGTGTGTGTGTAGCAGGGAGAGGGAACTAAAACAAAATTAAAAACTAAAGTTTAATGGGTACTACAAAATGTAGTACAGAATGTCAGACCGAGTCTAGATAGCCTACACAGAACCAACACAGCCTCACAACTAGACAGTGTAGATTTAGAAGGTTGGGGATACCTTGGTTCTCCTGGAGCCTACAGATATGGGGGCATACTTAGATACAGGGGTCTTTGCAGCCTTCACTCCCTGGTGGGATAAAAGGACAAGCATCTAGTAACAATGGGGTCCAGATCAAACAAACAATGGAAACCTAGGGGAATGTCAGAGCCCAAAGAGAAGGTCCAAAGAGTTCTTTTCTAACAGCAGAGATCTATTCTCAGTTATGTTTAACTGAGATGAGGCAATGGGTGCTCTAGTGAGAACCATGGACCAGAGGCCAGGACACATGAGCTTACTCCAAGCTCTGGTTCTGTCATTAACACTTATGTTGCCTTGAGTGACTCTGTCTCTCTGAGGCCCACTCACGTCATCTACGAAAAGAGAGAGGTCCTTCATGGTCTGAAGCTTTCTTTGGCTGCTTTGAGACATAGCTGAACATCCATTAGGGTGCAAATATGGCTTTTTTGATTGACAGTGTCTAGAGAGTGGGAATATGGCTGAGAGCGAGTCCTGTATCATTGGCTTACGTCTGTTGAGTGGGAGCCAGGGAAGAAGCATACTGAGTCATGCAGAGAACACACCCTGAAGCTGACCATGGCATGACACACCATGGGCAAGCTGCTCCTCACTGCATGCTGCTCCAGGTCACACAGAAACGTCTATAGAAGCTGGAACTAAGGATACTAGTCTCACAGGCAGGTGGCTTCCAAGAGAAAACCCAGAGGACCTGAACTAGTGTTCCTGATGTCACCATATTCCATAGTTGAGATAAATAGTCTCTTTTCATCCCGAGGTGTGATAGTTGCTTATCGCATAGCTGTGCCAAAAAAAAAACCCTGGAAAAGCAACTTAAGAAAGGAAGAGTCTATCTGGGCCTAAAGGTCAAGGGGGTGTGACCCAGAAAGGCAGGAGCTTGAGGTCATAGGTCACACTGTACTAGAGGAACACCAACGCTAGCTCACATCCTCCTTTTGATTCAGTCAGAAATTCAGTCCCCAGGATGTTACCACTCATACTTGGGGCAGGTCTCCTACCTCATTAGCCCAGTCTAGACACTCTTTCTCAGGAATGCTCAGAGATTTGTTCCCTTGGAGAGTCTAGATCCCATTGAGTTGACCGTTTTAAACGGCTGCCGTCACAAAATAATTTGTTTCCAAAGGATTCAATGCCCTCTTGTAGACTCCACAGGTACCCATGTATGCATAAACACACATGTGCTGGTGCACAAACACACACAATAAAACAATAATTAAAAAAAGAAAATTGATACTTCCATTTTTGAAACCCCAAATTCCAGAGGTTGAGGATGCAAACTGTGTTTTTTTTTTTTTTTTTTTTTTTTTTTTTTTATTTCTGAATTTGTGGATGTTTAAAGTGGGGCATAAATATGAACATGACAGGGGAGGAGCACGGAGGGAGGTTTCGGGAGGCATTGTTAAAAACCAGTTCGAAAGTAACTGAAGAACTATTCTGATGTTCCTGACTCGCTCTGCCCTTGCCCATATGCTTTGTGAGAAGCTGAAAGTCCATAAAAAAAAAAGATTGTGAGGTTTCATTATACATGGCCCTCATTCAAAGCAAGCAATATCTAAAACACAATATCCTGAATTAGACATAGATTAATTGCAAAGGAAGGAGAAACCGAAGAGGGTCAATATTTATTGAGTATCATCTGTTTGCCAAGAACTATATTGGGTACTTTATACACATGAATTAACCTTTGCAGTGAGTTAACCTTTATGGTGACATTAACCCTAAAGTATCCCTCAGAATGACTTCCTTATAGAGATAAATGTACTGAGGCTTAGAGAGATTAAACCAATTGTCAATTATCACAGTGACCACAAGGCAGAACCCGGCCTACCTAGGATTCAGGTTGTAAAGCAATCCTCCTCCTCCTTCTTCTTCCTCCTCCTCCTCCTCTTCCTCCTCCTCCTTCTCTTCTCTCTCTCTCTCTCTCTCTCTCTGTGTGTGTGTGTGTCTGTCTGTGTGTGTATGTAGTATGCATATCCTAAACAGTGGACAAAAGATCTTGAATATGTTAGAAAATTGTTTGGCTGCTGGACTACACTCCCTTCCACAAGTCTCTCTGTCCTATACCACCTGGATTAGAAATAGGGGTGAGAGAAGCCTGTAGCCTTAAGGAAGTATGTTAAAATCAGACCTTTTATATGAAGTAATAGACAAGGCAGAATAAAAGGACAGTCCTCGGAAACTCCCTCTCAGAGTCTAAGTGGTTTATTTAGGGCAATTCAATGCCCCATTCAGAATTTATGTTGACCATTAATGAAGTACAAACAGCAGCTATGATGGTTGTCCCTAGACTGTGCTCACAGGAAGAGCCGTCAGGAGGACATACTAGGAGCCCAGATGAAGGTTTCCCATAGATGGCTTCATCTGAAGCCAGGGACAGCTAGACTGAAGGGACCAGAAAACCAGTCCAGCACTGGCTGAGTAGAGGACAGCTGGAAGAAAGATAGGATCTTCCCAGAGAACAGTGAGCTTCACACAGCAAAGGATGCCAAGGCCACGAGATGCTGGGATATGCTTTGTAAGATAGTCAAGGGGTTGAGGTACAACTCAGTCAGCAAAGTGACTGGCTCTTAAGCATGAAGGCCTGAGTTCTAACCCCAGAAGCTACCTAAAGACTGAGTATGACTAGCACATTTTAAAGTCCTCCACTACAGAGGCAGAGATGGGTAGACATTTACCCATAGTGAGCCAGCCTAGCTACTTGGCAAATGGATGGCACTTGAGGAATAACAGCCAGAGTTTACCTCTGGCCTCCCCATACACATGCACATATGTACACAAGTGCCACATGTGCACACATACACCCCCCCCACACACACACACATGTCCAATTCCACTACAACTAAAAACAAGTCCTGGCTCCTCCTCTCCTTATTCTGGAAATGACGGTCCTGTTATACAGTTGGGGAGCATTACAATAAATATGGGATCCAAATGAATATGTCTAAATTAATAGCTCACCAATCTGCATTGTCAGAAAAAGTGAGTTTTCTAGGAAACTGATGCTAATAATTTTTAAGCAATAAACTTTTGAAAAGTTTAGTCATTTTCATGGAAACTGTAATAAAGTGAATCCCTGTCTGCTCAGCCTCATTAAACAGAATACATTGAGCATCATTTAACCGTTGCTGGATGACTGTGAGTCCTTGCAGTGAACATCAGCCGCTACTGGGCAATGGCATAGCATACCCTCAGGCACTGTGGAAGTATACAAGGCTTCTTTGTACCCTGTGGCCATCTTTCTTGCACTCAGGGTTGGGAACCACCCAGCCTTCTGGCATCTCCAAGGTGGCTTGTACTGTAGTTCTCCTAACAGATCACCTAAAACATTTGCACTGCTTTCTGCTTGTACCGTAGTTCTCCTAACAAACAGATGACCATAGCCTTTGCATGTTACGACAGCTGCCGTGGAAATAAAATCTGCTACCTTCTAAAACTGTCTCCATCTAGATCTGTAGTTCTGTCACCACGTTGAAATACGATGGTTGGGAAGGAACCCTAGGCTTATGCCCTAAATAAACCACTTAGACTCTAAGAGGGAGTTTCCGTGGGCTCTAGCTGGCTTTTATGTTCATGCTCACACTTATGATCTTCACAGTGTGACAGCATTTCCTTCGCCAGGATTGTCCTTCGTTTTCTAAGATGATGTCACTCAGTACTCTGTTCTCATCCTATTATTTCAGAATTATTTGTCTACAGAGAAGACACAGAAAGGTGGACTCTTCTGTTTGAATAGCTTGTCCTTTACCAAACTCCAGAGTGCGGCAGCTTGTGATTAGAAACACAAGCATTTCTAGATGCCCTGAGGTTCAGCAGGAAATACTCCTAGGCTGGGCAGGTTCAGCCAGTGCTCACCCCACCCAGCCCACCCCCACCCACCTCATATTTATGTGGTCGGAGCTGAAAGAGCTTGGCCTTCTCTTCATATCTTCTCCCAGTATCCAGTAAGCTTGTTGCAAAGGTGGCCATGAGAAAATGAACCACATTGTGAGACAACATTAAAACTTCTGCTTGGGTTGGCAAGATGGCTCGGTGGATAAAAGCACTGGCTGCCAAGCCTGACAACCTGAGTTCAGTTCCCAGGATCCACACGGTGGAAGGAGAGAACCAACCCTGAGTAGTTGTCTCCTGACTTCCATATACTTGCTGTTGCACACGTGTGCACTTAAATACATAAATAAACACAATTTTCAATCACTCAAAGCTTCTGCTTGTGTCGTGTTTGTTAATGTTACCACATCCAACGTCATTGACATCATCAAAGGCAAATGTAAGGGAGAAACCATCTTCTGTATTTCAATGAGAAAGTCTACAGAGTTAGTGCAGAGGGCATGCATACAAGATAGGACGAGTGTCTTAGGGTTCTCTAGAGGGTCAGAACCAATCACAGTGGTTCAACGGTGGCTGCACACTAGAGAGGCTGAGAACCCATAGATGTTTAGTCTAGCAGCCTGGATGGTCAGTGGTCCCAAGCTAGAACTGATAGTCCAGAGGGTTCTGGAGGGCTGCTGATCTTCAATCCACATCAGAAGGTCCAAGAACCTGGGTTCCAGTGTTAGTGAAAGATGGCATCAGAAGCAGCAGCAAAAGAGATGCACACACCAGCAAAAAGTGAAAGCAGTCAGGCATAGCCAGCAGTCTGTCCCTTGGAAGTCTTCATATTTGGGCTGCCACCTGAAGGTGATACCTATTCTAGTGTTTTCTCTCAGTTAATTCTTCCAGGAAACATCCTCACAGGCCTGCACACTGAGAGGTGTGTCTGCTATCTGCAATCAATTTGACGTGGAAATTAACCATCACAAGGGCACGTATATTTTGCAACCAACCACATCCACACATGTGCATCACCTCTCAGCCTGGGTGCAACCAGGAAACTGAGTGCTGATATCATTTAATCCGTGAAGATCAAGCTTATGTTCCCAACAGGAGATGGGGAGGGTGAGGAAAATGGTGGCTTGAAGCAAAGTATCTCTGCTTCTTCACCCTGGATTCACTTAGTAATTTTGTTTTGTTTGTTTGTTTTTGAGGTTACGAGTAGCTTTATTAGAAAAATGAAGATGGCTACACGCTATCTTCAACAAAGTTACTAATGAAGGGATCTGGAGTCCTCTTTTGGTGTCCTTGAACATGGTCTCCATTTCTATGCACCTTGCTCTTCCTTGGACCTAGAAAAGAGGCACCCACTTCTCGGCAGTGGGGATTCTCCACTTCAACACGTGCAGGCTCTAACAAACCCTCAGGGAGCTCCTTCTAGAACAGACTTTCCTCTTCCAGCGCAGCCACCCCCAGTAAGTCCACCCTTTTCTAGAGTCCCTTTGTAGTTCTTACAAGCTGATTCTGTAATCACCATCCTAGCTAACTCATCCCTAGCATGGAAGACATCTTCTCAGTCACTGGCTGGAGCTGGAAGCTTTGCCCTGTGGTTGTTATCCACTCTCCTACCGCGCCCACACGCACACAGGTCTACTTGCATTCTCATCTCCTGATCCTCACTTCTTACAGTTTCCAGTACACATCAACACTTTGTGTGCCTGTCCAGTCACTGCTTGGACTATTATCCTTCAGAATTCTGTTCTTCCTTCAGTGATGAAATGTGAGAATCCAGCCTTGTTTGACTTTCTTTCTCACATTATCTTCCCAAACACATCTCTTCCAAAGCTCCAGCTTTAGTTATGGATTCTGTTGCTGTAATAAGACACTGTGACCAAAAGCAGCTGTAGCCCTTCATCCAGGGAAGTCAGGGCAGGATTCAAGGCAGGAACCAAGGCGGAAACCACGATGCAATACTTCTTACTAGCTTGCTATCTCTGACTTGCCCAGCAGGCTTTCTTACAGCACCCGAAACCACCAGCCCAGGAGTAGCACCACCCACAGTGGAGGACCACAGAGTCCTCCCATACTAATCATCAATCAGGAAAATGCACCACAATATTACCAATCTGGTGGGGATATTTTCTTAATTGCTGTTCCCTCTTCCAAAATGACTCTACATAGGTGTCAAAGCTGACATAAAAACTAGCCAACCCAGCTCATGATAAACTTATGGCAAGTGATTAGACAGTCAAATCCCTGGTTCCTAGATTTGTTCTCAGAGTTTGACTCCAGTTTTCAAATGGCCCAAGTAAATATCTCTATCCAAATATCTAATCTAGAGTTGTAATGAAAACCACATTGACTACACACTAAGAAGACAGTGGCAGGAGTGTATGACTGTGTGCTATCCTCAGAGTCTCTATGTCACTTTTTCCTTCAAATGAAAGAGGGCAGGGAGGTAGAGGAAGACAGTGTAGGGCTAACATTTGCTAAATGCAAGCTTAATGCAGTCTCTTAAGTTTAAAAGGATAAATATCTCCTAGAACTGCTTTCAAAGATAGTATGTTATATAGATACTATATATCTTATGTATGTATATGTATTGTATACTTACATATACTATATATCATATATGTTATGATAGAACCAATCAGATGTTCACACAGAATCTGTAGGTCTAGAGTGTCAGAGAGAGACTGGTAACCTTGCAGTGACACCCAAGGAGATGAGGTATGTATGTGCCTAGTTAACCTCGTGCAGTGACGCTCAGAAAGACAAGGTTTGTACATGCCTATCAGTCTAGGGAAGGGTGCAGCAATAGCCAAGGAGTTGAGGTGTGCGGATGACTGCTATAATGTATAAGGAGATGTCTGGAAGCCTCAAATGACTTTAATAAAAGGTATCTTGGGTTAACAAACAGAAACACTCTTTCCCCGTGAGTCCGAGAAATGAGGTGTGCAGAGATGACTCAGTGTTTGAGAGGACTTGCTACGCTTGCAAGAGAATTCAGGACTGGTTTTCAGCACCCACACCAGGTGACCGACAACTGCCTATAATTCCAGTTCCAAAAGATCCAGTGCTCTCTCGTCACCATGGTCATACACATATACATAAATAAAAATAAACAGATCTTAAGAGAAAAGGTTCTGACAAATGGGTTACAAAATAAACTTATGACTCTCTTTTTCTCACCCTGGTCGCAGAGCCTAGAGGTCCCTAGAACACAGAACATTTATTGTCTCAAGAGAAAATTTCTTCCGATGAAAGTGACAGTTCTCCTCATTCAATAAAAATGATGAGTGATCATGAGATAATTTACCAAACTATGTTTACAGCCAAACATAATAGCCAAGATTAAGTCTTCTGAGGGACTATGGATAGTGTCATCAATCAGCTCGCTGGCCTTGATGGGCCATTTCTGAGTACAGCCTAAGAGGGTGCTGATGCTTTAGTTCCTTTTCCGTTCAGGATGGGGATTTTTCAGAACACAGAGCCTTGGTCACACTAGGCAAGACTTCTACCACCAAGTGAAGCCTCGGCTCTCATGACGTGCATGGGACTATCAATGTTTTCTAGGGTAATTTTCACAATTGCCTCTGAGTCTTTCCTTAAACACACAAAATAAAGCTCCCTTTGCTCTGTTGTATTTTCACATTGATAATGTACACAGAGGGTCCCAAATCTCAGCGTGGAATACGATGTGACTGAAGACAAGCTGGTGAGTGAGCGAAGCCCCATTCCCTAAGAAGCAACCCATTAGCTTGCCATATGGCCAGAGTGCTATGAGTTTATCTTTAGTGGGGTTGGACAGAATACCTGCCTGATACTGATTCTTCTTCCCCTACCCCTCCCGGTTTGTTCATATTGTTGGAAATCCTCTTAAGATGCAGCCAGGCCTCTTCTCCTTGATGTGCTCTCTAGGGGCTCACCTTAGGAGACTGCCATTGAAGCACTCTGTGCTGAATGTGAGTTACCCTGTGTTGTCTGTGGCTCTTACCACCATGCCCTTCCTATTGTCAGGATCTGTAAGTGCCACTGTTAGTGAATTTGGCTAGCAGCGTTTGAAGCAGATGAGATTTTAGCTCACGCCTTGATAACTGCATTGGCTCAGTCTAAGCGAAAGCCTTATTTTCATTAAAGGGAGCAGACATGCTGAGGAAGAAGGTGCTATTTTTACATAGGGTCTTTTTTTTTTTCCTACTAAAACCACATGATAACACTGTGCTGTTAAAATGATCTCCAGCATGCTGAGTTAGCTGAAGAAACAATATGCATGTTGCCAAAATCAAGGCGGTACTATTCTGAGCCTACTCTGCTCCAACCTCTAGCTCTCCTTGGTGGTCATGAAGAGGAGACCAGCACAGAGCTGGTAAGAAGGATGTCACAGACAGAATGGAGGGCACCTACAGCCACCAGCAGGAGATTATATACATTCTGACCATTGGATTGTTGACTGCCTTCCATCATTGATATGAGAAAGTTTTTAAATTGGATATTTGCATATTGCTGATATTTGTTGAGAATTCACTTTATCACACATAATGTGATTCTCTATCTATCTATCTATCTATCTATCCATCCATCCATCCATCCATCTATCTCTAACTCACTAGGTAGAACAAGCTCTTTCCTAAATTACAGAGGTCCCCTCCCTCTGATGCCTGAACGCTGGGATTAAAGGCATGTACCACCATGACCTGCCTTAGATATAGTTTTTAAGTAAAGGCAGAATATAACAGAATTCAGGCTAACCTTATAACTTTACTAGTAGAGGAAATTTAAGTAAATGCCCTCCTGCTTTTTTTTTCCCTTAAAGCTATTACTACCATTATTTATATTGTCATTAAATTGTTATTATTATAAATGCCATGATTGAATATATATGACAGGAACTTCCCTAAGCAATCTATAAAGCCTTTTTGGTCCCTACAGAGGTCTTATTTAGTAACTCTTCTCTCCATTTGCAGAAGACAAGAAGTCAGGATCCGTTAGGAATCGAGTGACTGGAGATTCAAGCTTACATGGGGCTGTCTAGCGCTAAAGTCTCTGGTTCTCACCAGGCCAGACTGCAGCTCTGAGTTGGTACAAAGTCTGGCCCTCCACTATGTATGACCCAGCCTTCCTTCTCACTGCCTTTCCATCCCCCAAACTCTAAAAGTACCAACAAGAGCAAGTTAGTACAAACAAACAACAGAAAGACAAAGGTCTTCTCTCTTCATGGTTTTCAATCCTTGCATGCAAAGCACCACAGGTTTTATTTCTCTTGCTCTCTAGTACCAGAGACTTTCCCCCGTTGCATGCCAGAATTTGAGTCAAGTACCTGTTCACAGACAGGCTTGTACTTGACAGAGAAAATAATTGGAGTGCCTGTTGAGCAGACAGATGCTCACATAGAAGACTGCTTATTGCTTCTCAGCCCTGTCTCTAAAGCAAAATTGCTTTTGTGGCCTCCATATTCCCCAGGATCTTGTACAGATTCAGAGTCTGCAGTAAGGAGAACACCACAGCTGCCAGGCTCAGGTAGCCAAAGCTTGTAAACACATAAAAGCCACTCCGAAATGTGACAAAGTGGGTAAGAAGAGATCAAGAATGCAATGTCCTAGATTTGGAAGGAAATTAAGGGAATTTGTAGAAAGAGAAAACAAATGATTGGGGAAGGTTCTTCATAAGAAATAAAGAGGGTATGGAAAAGAATTTTAAAGACATGTACCAAGTATTATTAATACAATCTCAGCTCCACTCATTTTTTCTAAAAAATATTATGGGGATGTTAACTAGTTAATTACTCATTAATATTCAATGCCTTTTATAGACTACACTGTTTCCTTGATAAGACTCAACCACCAGGCTAATAAACTCCATGAAGGTTATACTCTGAGGATAGCTGACATACAAAAATGTGCACAAACGTACCACACAGTGGTAAAAATGACCAAAGAGATCCTTCCTCAAACAAGAAGGAAGGGAGGTGAGACCTGACTTCCAAATGTCCTCTGACCATACTCACACCTAGCACAAACACTGCCACACAGAGAGATGAAAATAGTTTTTAAAATAAATAATATTTCAAATAAATAATTGCAATTACATTTCTTTTTTCTGTTCCTTTGGTTCCACATAATTAATTCTGGGCCAGTTAGGCCAAGGATCAGCCATGAGATTTCAGAAAGTTATCGACTTCCAGACCAAAGGGGACAAAAAATTCAAGACCTGGAGGCCTTGACTTAGTCTCTTAGTACAGCCTAGATGTTCTCTAAGGTTGTCAGTTTAGAAGCTCATACTTAGAAGTGGTGTCCATTCCTTTAGTATCAGTTGTTAAGAGCACCCAGCATCCAGGTTGTGGCAATGGACACCTTTAATCCCAGCACTTGGGAGGCAGAGACAGGTGGATCTCTAAATTCAAGGCCAGCCTGGTCTATGTAGTGAGTACCACGCCAGCCTGGTATACATAGTGAGAACCATCTCAAACAAAAAATTTAAAAAGTCCCAGCACCATCCTCTCGAGTCTCTGAGACTCCTGTTGAATGTCTAATATCTGGCTTAGATCTCACAGCAGAACCTCTGGGAGGAAAGGGGAGGGATCTCTACAATCCACTACAGCGAAGGCAGAACACAGGACAGAGTTGACAAATGCTTGGCTGCTTGTGTGTGTTTCTCCACTCTTCCCTTCAAGGATGAGAACATGTGATGGACAGGAGTGATACATTCTTTAGGACTTGACTTTCTCCAACGTGAGCAACCTCTGAACCATGTCTATTACTAACACTTGACTACACAAACATATCCTAGGCAGGATGGATCATCCTGTCTATTAGACAGCTCCTCTCAAACACCTCTTAGCTACACTGCTGGGTTTGTATTTTTAACATATTAAACTACTCAACAAATCTCCCTGTTCCTAATAATCCCTTCTCCAAAAGGTCAAAGAGCAAATCCTTGTAATGTGCCAGGGGTTCTCAGGGAATCCTCAAGGTATACTTAGGTATTACAAGTCTAGAGACAACAACAACAACAACAAAACAAAACATACAAACAAGCCGGGCAGTGGTGGCGCATGCCTTTAATCCCAGCACTTGGGAGTCAGAGGCAGGTGAATTTCTGAGTTTGAGGCCAGCCTGGTCTACAGAGTGAGTTCCAGGACAGCCAGGGCTATACAGAGAAACCCTGTCTTGGAAAAACAAAACAAACAAAAGAAAAACAAAAAACAAAAAAACAAAACAAAACAAAAACGAGTCTAGAGACTTTTTTTTATCCTAATGTAAAGTCTCATCTTAGAAGACTTAGAATGCAAAAACAGACAAAACCAGATGTTAGGTTAGGTCAGATCACAAGTGCCCAAGGAAAAAAGGTCATCTGTTAAAACAACAATACTACATTTCCATGAGTGCCAAAGTTAAGTACAATTATTTTATTTGTGTGTGTGTGTGTGTGTGTGTGTGTGTGTAAATGTGTGTGGACGTGCCCTCAGAGGCCAAGAAGAGGGTATCAGATCTCTGGGGCTAGGGTTCCAGATGGTGACGAGTTGACTAATATGAGGCTGAGAGCAGAGCATCAGTACTTACAGGATCAGTAAGTACTCTTAACCACTGAGCCATCTCATCAGCCTCAGTAAAACAATTACAAAGACTCTTAGACATTTAGGAGGTCAGAGATTTGCTCTTTTCAAGCATGGACATAATGAAACCAACATTGAAGAGAAAATTCTTTTGGTGCAATACTAGTCTCTACTCTCTAGGTGAGCATGGCAGGTGATTGATGCCCATTTGCTGTCCCTTGCTGAAAGAGTTGGGGATTTTAACAGAGGGAAAGACAAATTTGGTTTTGCTATTAAATCAATATTTGGCAGTAAAGGATCCAAGTTCTTCTTCTTCTTTTTTCGTCTTTGAATAAGATCATGAAAACTACCAAAATGTCAACATATTTTATTTTTTTGTTTTGAAAAGCAAAGACAAAAATGCTCCATTTTTTGCAAACCGTCTCCCGTTTTCCGTGCCCACTTATGTTTTGTCTTTCTTGTCAGTTTCATTTTCTGAAACAGCATTTTCTTTTACAACAAACTCGTCTTTTTTCCCCCTTGAAAACAACAACAATTCTGGAGAATGGAAAACGACTCAGTGGTTAAGGACACTTACTGCTCTCGAAGAGGATCCCAGTTCAGGTCCCAGCACCCACATGACAGCTCACAACCACCTGTATTAGTTTGAGAGGATGTGACACCCTCTTCTGACTTCTGTGGCACTACACACACATGGCATACACTCATATGCAGATGTGCACACATACACACCAATTTTTTTAAGTTTTAAAGTAGATTTTTAAAACCTATATTTCCTTTATTTTAACTGAGTTGTCCTTCTCGTCACTCCACGTGCACTTCTGCATTGCTGGCCTTTCTTTGGTCTTAATTACCTATTCACAGTAAGCATCGTCTTATCTTTTTCTGTCTGAGTGGTTGATGGTAGGGACTGGACATCTGCAATATCCTAGGCAAGTAGGATCACTGGTCCACATCCCCAGCCAAGGTAAGCATAACTTTAAGCAAACTTATTATCTTAGTTAAAGTTTTGTTGCTGTGAAGAGACACCATGACCAAGACAACTTTAAAAGGGACGCATTTAATTGGAGCTGGCTTACAATCCTGAGGTTTAGCCCATTACAGTGTCAGGAAGCATTGTGGCACTCAGGTAGAAATGGTGATGGAGAAGTACCTGACAGTTCTACATCTGGGTCCACAGGCAGCAGGAAGAAAGTGTGGTCTGGTTTGAGCTTCTGAGACCCAAAAGTTCACCCCGCAATGACACAACTCCTTCAACAAGACTACACCTCCTAATAGTGCCACTCCCTATGAGCCCATGGGGCCATTTTCATTCAAACTACATTTACCAACCTCTATTTTACAGAGAGACCTAGATAAATGGTTAATAACTGAGCATTATATATAAGCAAATGTGAGTATGTTTGGTAATGTGTCCAAAGATTGTTACTGTAGCATAGTACAGCAGAAAACAATGTGTTTACATGTTTATAATTGTGTTTCGTGTTTTGTATTCTATTGGAAATTATCTAGAATTTCAAAGAGTTCCCATTACTTTCATGAATATTATTAGTCCAAGACTTTAAAGGTAACTTGAGGATATTAGAAATTATGATTCTATTAATATACTACAGAGAATGATTATTGATACTAAAAGATTATCAATGCTGTTTTTTTTATTTTTATTCTATATATTTGGGTTTTGCCTGTATATATGTCTATCAACTACATGTGTGTCTGGTGCCCACAGGGGCCAGAACATTGGATCACCTGGAACTAGAGTTTCAGACAGTTGTGAGCTTCCATGTGGGTGCTGGGAACTACACCTGAGCCCTCTGGAAGAGTAGCCATCATTCTTTTTTTTTTTTTTTTTTTTTTGGTTTTTCGAGACAGGGTTTTCTCTGTGTAGCCTGGCTGTCCTGGAAAATCACTCTGTAGACCAGGCTGGCCTCGAACTCAGAAATCCGCCTGCCTCTGCCTCCCAAGTGCTGGGATTAAAGGCGTGCGCCACCACCGCCTGGCAGTAGCCAGCATTCTTAACCAGTGAACCATTGCTACAGAGCAAATTGTCAAAACTTTGATTTAGTTTAGTTAGTAACACAATGTTGTTATTATTGTTACTTTTTGTAGTTCTGGAAACACAGGGCCTTGTGTATACCACAGAAAGGCTACACTACTGAGTTCTTCTCCAACTCCAGACATAGTTTACATGTGTCTCACATTCCTTACCACTAAGTAATAATGGTATGGTAGCTTATGTCACCAATAACTCAGTGTGCAATACAAGAATATTCAGAAAGTTAACAAAAATATTCTGAAAAGCAAAATGTACAAATGCATTTTATTTAACACACTAAAATTCAACCTTCTGTCTTAAACCCGAAGTATAAACTAGACTGATTTATCCAAAGATTTCCTATGAATACATCAAACAGATTTAGATTATCATATAAAATGCGTATGTTAGCACTTTCTGAAATAATTTTTACTAGAAGACTATATTTATTGTATTTAGCTTATTTTGCAGCAATTCTAGAGCTATGGGTTTATATAAACATTTATTGCTGTCCATAGGTCAGCTAGAACAGAATTTCTTTAACTTAAAAGATCTCATTGTGATTTGTTACCTTCTCCCCCTGTGGGGCAACAGGGCACACACAGTGAATGGCATGGGCATTTCTCAGTTGAAGAGGGCTGACTGGCTTCAGAGCAGCAACCTCAGCTCCAGGTCAGCAGTAAGCACGAAGACAAAGAACCGGATATTCCAGTTCCCAAAGGGTTGTTTTGCTTTCTAGTGGGTATAAAATGTTTTCCTAATTGATTTGATCTTGCCAGTGGACGAATAGACAAATAAAAAGATGGACAAACTGGATTAGTTCTCATGTCTCTCCAGGCAGAGAGCAGAAACAGACCCCATTGTTCCCCTTACAGAGAGCACCACATTATCATATCGTCAAACCAAGGTTCCCATAACACGGGCACCGTGCACAGCAGAAGGATATGAGAACACAAGGCCATCTCTTAGTCAGAGATTCAAATCCAGACCTGCACAGCAGTCCTGAACTTTAAAATGCTCTTGTGTGTGACTGCTAATTTTACGATCTTTACATTGGTACAGCTGATCTGAAAGAAAAATGGAGGCTCACTAGGGCCTGGACCAGCAGCCAAAAGAGACTCTCCCTGTAATTGTGATGCTCCACCCTAATCTGTATTGCTTGCCACTTTCTGCCATGTAAATTCTGCCATGATGGCTACTTTCCATCTGTCAACACATTGTCATGAGTACAGTGTTAATAACACCAGGATCAGACTCCATCGGAAGATGTCAGCAGACCTCCCAGAGTGGCCCCAGACCTAAGCACTTTCACAGACGGCTCACTGTACATTTTCTTAGAGTGAGCCAAAAACTTCTAACCAGAGGACTTAACCTCTCTCTGTGTAAGTTCGCAAAATAAAGTTAATCATTGAGCCAATGAATGTTCAAAGCAAGTGCAGCTATCATGGGACTAGAGAGCTAGTGTCACTCACTTTACAGATGAACTGACTCTCCCCCTTTAATCCCAGCACTCGGGAGGCAGAGGCAGGTGGATTTCTGAGTTCAAGTTCAGCCTGGTCTACAGAGTGAGTTTCAGGACAGCCAGGGCTATACAGTGAAACCCTGTCTCGAAACAAAGAAAAAAAACAAAACAACAAAAATCTGAATCTCAAAGAATCTAATGACTTCCCTGCTTCTATAATTTGTCACTTCTGATGAAACCAAAGATAAAACTTAAAAATTTTCACAGCATATGCCCTCTGAGTCTTTGTTCTTTAATTGTACTGCTAACTCATCTAACATTAAAAAAGAATTTTGTCATATATACATGTATGTGTGCAGGTACATACAAGGTAAATATCAGGTGTTCTCTGTCACTATCTGCCTTATTCCCTAGAAACAAGACCTCTCACTTAACCTGGAGCTAGGCTGGCATTCAGTAAGTTCTGGGGATTGCTGGTTTACCTGTTCTCTGCCCTCCCCAGCACTAAAAGCCCAAATTTTTCATGTGGATGTTAGGGATTTGAACTCAGGTCCTCACGCTTGCAAAGCAAGCACTCTCACCCACTGAGCCATCTCCCCACCCCTACACATTTTTAAGCCCTCTTGTCTTAGTTGCCCTCATCTTGTAGGTCTCTGTTTAGATGGCATCTTTATAGAAGCAAGATATCCTGGGGCTAGTCAGACTGCAGATGCTGAGTGTAGGAGTCTACACTCCAAACTATATATATATATATATATATATATATATATATATATATATATATATATATATATATATATTAGTTGTTTGAACAACTGCTTCACTTTTCAAAAGTTAAAAGGATAATTCCAGAGAAATGCAGAAAGAGGCAGACATTTAATAAGTTGGGCAAGGAGCATAGCTCCTTGGAGGGCACTTGCCTAGCATGTGAAGAATGGAGTTCAATTCTTAGCACTACATACAGGAAGTTAAACTCATAAATGAAGACACTGGTTTTAAAACACTGAAGAACTAAGATTTATATGGACTGCCCCCCAAAAAAGCAATTTTTTCACTGGAGCAAGGACTTCCTCTCCCACCTATGCCTGACACTGTCATCCTTCCCTACATATACAGCTAGAGCCATGGGTCCCTCCCTATGTGCTCTCAGACTAGTGGTTTAGACCCTGGGAGCTCTGGTTGGTTAGTATTGTTGCTTTCCTCATGGGGCCACAAACTCTTTCAGCTCCTTCAGTCTTCTCCCCCACTCCTCCATTGGGAACCCCATGATCTGTTCAATGGTTAGCTGTGAGGCTCTGACAGACCTCTAAGGAGACAGGTATGTCAGGCTCCTGTCAGCATGCACTTCCTGACATCCACATCAGCGTCTACCTTTGGTGACTGAACATGGGATGGATACCCATGTGGAACAGTCTCCAGAAGACCTCTCCTTCAGTTTCTGTCCCACACTTTGTCTCCATATTTGCTCCCATGAGTATTTTGTTACTCCTTCTAAGAAGAACCGAAGCACCCACACTTTCGTCTTCCTTCTTCGTGAGCTTCATGTGGTCTGTGAGTTGTATCTTGGGTATTTTGAGCTTTTGGGCTAATATCCAATTATCAGTGAGTGAATACCATATGTGTTCTTTTGTGACTGCGTTACCTCACTCAGGATGATATTTTCTAGTTCCATCCATTTGCCTAAGAATTTCTCGAATTCATTGTTTTTAATAGCTGAATAATACTCCATTGTGTAAATGTACCACATTTTCTGTATCCATTCCTCTGTTGAGGGACATCTGGGTTCTTTCCAGCTTCTGGCTATAATAAATAAGGCTGCTATGAACATAGTGGAGGAGGGATCGGATAGGGGATTCCTGGGTGAGGGGGAAATGGGGAAAGGGGATCACATCTGAAGTGTAAATAAAATATCCAATAAAAAAAAAACACTAACTTTTTGAGCTGAAAGGGTCTAAACCACCAGCCTGGGAGCACACAGGGAGGGACCCATGGCTCTAGCTGTATATGTAGGGGAGGATGGCCTTGTTGGGCATAGGTGAGAGAGGAGGTCCTTGGTCCAGTGAAGGCTGGATGCCCCAGTGTGAGGGAATTCAACGGTGGGAGTGGCTGGGCGCGTGATTGGGGGACACATCCTCATAGAAGCAGGAGGAGGGGGGATGTGATAGCAAGTTCCTGGGTGGAGGATATGGGGAAAGGGGATGACATCTGAAATGTAAATAAAATATCCAAGGAAAAAAAAGAGGCTCATAAAAAAATTAAAAAAACCTTTTTTTTTTTTTTGAAGCTACCTTTCCACCAAAAGAAACCTGAAAATTAGCACAGATCTTCCTGTCCCTGAGTTCTAATCAGTAATTAATCCCAAAGTCAAACAGGACACACCCTCCTATAAACTAAACGCTTCCTAGGAAACCTTACACAATACCCCAGTACAACCTTGAGAAGATGTACAGTTAACTCCCCTGCTTTATCTTCAAATATCATCACAGTCCTTGGTATCTTTTAAGTTATGAACCATTGTCTCCCCAGCCTTCAGATCCACTAAGTAAAGCAAGATAGACTTTACACTTACCTCTATGGCCTTTCTTTCTCTCCTCCCCCTCCTCCCCCTGGTCTTTTCCTTTCACTGCTGCCCTTCCCCCACATCCACCCACCCACTCACCCCATGCCTCAGGTCTCCTGTATTCCAGGCCGTCCGGCCTCCTAGCCTCAAACGCACTATGCACTTGATCTTCAGCTCCTCAACTCACCACCACCATTTTTCTCAGTGCTGAAGATCCAGGCCGGAACTTTATGCCTCATACACAAGCACTCTACCCTTGAGCCACATTCTCAAGCCTTGGAGTTCTTTCTATAGGTCCAGTTTATTTTTCTTTCCAGCACAAGATGGATTTCTCTGTACCCATAATCAGTAACGCTCGATTGAGAAACCTCCTGTGTAGCAAGGTGGCCGGCAAGTAACAATTACTCACTGGAGTTCTGGGTTAAGAACAGGCAAACCAGACAGCTGGCTGAACAATAAAGGAGAAAGGAATATCAAAATATCACCAAAACCGGTTGTAACGTGGGCCAGGTAATACATTTCTGGCCACCATACCTAACATAACCAAGGATTATATGAACGGGTTTAACCAAGTGGAAACAGAAAATGCTTTTAAGGAGAAAAAGTAAAGGACCCCCGTCTGTACCACGGCTTCTCTGCTGAGTGCTCCCAGGAGGCAAACAAAACCCTAAACAGACCTCAATGGCTAAGAGCTACATTTTAAACCTTAATTCTTGTCCCTGGAGCCCGAAGATACGCTCATCTGAAATTCCAAAGCTCTGCAAGTAATCCAGGAATGTCTACCAAGAACAGTAGTTTTAGTTACTTAAACCATAAACCCTTCACCAGGCCATCGTTTCCCATCAGAAAACCATAAAATAAACCAAAATGATTATCACAAATGATGATGAAAAGTCTGGTATCAGGATGGAAGTTTAAGGATAACCCACGAGGATCACCTTCACCCAAGTAGCTGAGCTGTCCATTAAGGAGTGACACAAAGACTGGAAACATTTTCAAAACATTAAAACGTTATTGTTATGTTACCACATGTAATAAAACCCTTATTTTAGCATAAGGAATTACAGACATTTTATTAGCAGAAAAAAGTAATTTTCCCCAATTCTTGTCAGATACGTGTTTAAAACATACTAAAGGGATATGGGTTTGTATTGTTGCCAAATTCTGAGCCACATCAACTCTGGCTCCAGTGACTGGTTCTAACATCTGGAACCACGCAAAAATAAGTGGACAAGTTTCCATATGGCTGATCTTCAGATCCCCCTGCAGGCGTCTCAAGTTGCTGAAATGAGCACACCCTCTGGAAATGGCTTCAAGATCTGTTACCTTCCTGTGGGGTAGTCCAGCTTACTAGTGTGTCTGAGTGTTGACTCCTAGCACCAAACACAACCTAAGAAATGTATGGGGCTAGAGAAATGGTTCAGACGGTAAGAACCTGTGGTGGTTAGAATAGATAATGTCGCTCATAGATTCGTGCCTTTGAAATGTTGGCCCACAAGGAGTAGCACTATTAGGAGGTGTGACCTTGTTGGAGTGGGTGTGGCCTTGTTGAAAGAACTGTGTTACTGGTGGGGGGAAGGGCTTTGAAGTCTTATATAATCTCAAGCTACACCAAGTGCAGAAGAGAGTCTTTTCCTGGCTGCTTTCAGAAGAGAGCCTCCTCCTAGCTGCCTGTGAAAGACAGTTCCTCCTGCTCCCTACAGATCAAGATGTAGATCTTCCCGCTCCTCCAGCATCTTGTTTACCTGCACACTGCCATGCTTCCCACCGTGTCAACAATGGACTAAACCTCTGACACTGTAAGCTAGCCCAAATTAAAAACATGTTTTCCTTTATGAGAGTTGCCTTGGTGGTGTCTCTTCACAGCAATGAAACCCTAAGACAGAACCCTTGTTGTGCAAGCAGGAGCTTCTAGCCCCTATGTAGAGAGCGAGGCTTAACTCACTCATGCTTATGACCCCAGTGCTGAGAGGACTGGAGGCAGCCAGCTCAGCTTTAGATTCAGTGTAAGGTCCTTCTTCAAGGAAAACAGCAAAGGGGTAGAACAGGGCACCTGATGTTCTCCTTTGGCCTTGTGTGAATTTGTGGGTTCACATGCACATACACACATGCATACATAAACATATACCTGCAGGCATACTCATATACACAGAAGAGAAGGAAGAGAAGGGAGGGAAGAGGAGGGAGGAGAGGATGGAGGAAGAGAAGAAAAAGGGGAGGAGGAAAAGCAATGGAGATAAGGAGGAAAAGAAATGTCTGATACCACATTTATAGCAAGCCGTCATGTCTGTCAACCTGTTTTGCCAACTCCATGGTCAAACAAGAAGGCAAGGGAGCATGACATCAAATACCTTTAAAGGACAGGTTCCATGTCTTAAGCTTTCTGGAGACACTGAGAGTTCTTGTTAAGCTAAGAGCAGCCAGTCAAGTCCAGTCCAGGGGCAGAAAGTACCAAACCATTCAAAGAAAGAAACCTCAACAAAATGGTGTGTGATCATAGGTGATTAGGAGGGTGTAGAGGAACACCAGAGCCACACAGATAATAATTGGAGGAAGTTGCTACCCCGTAAAATGCCAGGGAATGGAGCTACAGACATCAGTAGCTGTTCCCTGGGTGAAGGAGGGGAACTTTAGCATCTAAGGCACTTTCACCATGGGAATGTCATTGAGCTGAGACTGAATCTCAAGGGAGTTCCACGGCTCTCCTGAATCAGCTTCGGCTGCAAGCATGCTCATTCATTGCCAGTAGCAGAACATGTATGAAGGCCAGGCCTCAGAGCACAGGGAGCAGTGAATGGGGGGTTTCAAGGAACAGCAGGAAGCTGGGCGACTTGCCAGTTAAGTTTGGGGTACCCAGGAAACAGAGGATACTCAGATATAGTTGAATTTAAAAAAAAAAAAAAAACAATAACTAGGGCTGGAGAGATGGCTCAGTGGTTAAGAGCACCGACTGCTCTTCCAGAGGTCCTGAGTTCAATTCCCAGCAACCACATGGTGGCTCACAACCATTTGTAATGGGATTTGATGCTCTCTTCTGGTGTATCTGAAGACAGGGATGGTGTACCCATATACATTAAATAAATAAAATAAAATCTTTAAAAAACCAATAACTAACATTTTAGTTGTATGTCTCAAATGTTGCATAGGATATACTTCTCCTAAAAAAAAATGTGTTATCTAAACATAATCAGAATTTTCCTGTATTTGTTGTTGTTTATTTTGTTTGTTTGTTTTTTAATTTCCTCAGTCTAGTCATTCTAATGACACTCTTTCCAGATGGAGGTCTGTGAGGCGCCTCTGCATGACCACACACTCCTTGGACCTGAGAAGAAATGTAGGAGTGGCTCACTCGGTTATCTCTGCCTCTCCGGAGTCATGCTTTCCTGACAAAGCCTAACAGAGAGCCACACAGTGCAGAAATGCAGATACAGGAAAGTGGATCTGGATTCAGAAGAAACCTTCAGTTGGGCTGGAGATGGCAGCTCAGTGGTGTGCCAACTTATACTTCACAACTGGACAGATCTAAACGATTGCCCCTGGACCCAGTCAGCTTACAAAGTGCTTAGGAATAAGTGGCTCTTGGCTTCATGTGTTTCAACCTGAACCCTAACCTTGCAAAATTTATGGTTTGGTTGTTTGTAGAAAGATGTTATTGACCAATTGCTATCCATCATTTCAAATTAACTCCATTAGACAACAGCAGGGTGAGGAAAGATTAGCCTTTGCTTTTGATATTAACTTCTGGAAACAAGAAATGTGTTAGGATCTCCAAGTCATCACTGAGACCTACGCAGTTTTAGGAAAGGTTACACCGCCTTGTGCAGTGGAGTCAAAGGCTCTCATATGCCATGTCAACCATAAGATGCACAGTTGAAGCTAGATCACCCATGGCTCAACTTTTTCCATACGTGAGAAAAGAGGAGAAGCCGGTGAAGTGGCAGAGGCAGTGGTTACAGAGGAGTAGGACTTGGCCCTTAGCCTGTAAAAAAAAAAAAAATAATAAAATAAAACATGTTCCCTTGATGACTTTAGAATCCCATATACATATATTCAGTCTCACAACTGAAGGTTTTATGAAGTTTTTGTGCAAATATATAAAATAGGTATAGAAGTAAAATATTGCTTATTATGAATCAGAATTTTATCTTAAAGCAACTCTTTGGTAGACATATAATTTTACAATTATTAAAGATAAAAGCAAATGTACACACTAATGAAATGGATGTGCCTATTTTTATAATAATCTCAGCTAAATATTTGATAATGCACAAAGTGAGCAATTTCCATGTTTTTCAATATTTTGATCTCATAATTGTCAATGATGAGAAAGCTATTTCGGATAAATATATAGTACAAAATGCCAAAAACATGTTTAGGGCCATGTTGGAAATTTAGTCCTAATTTCAAGCTGAAACTCGTTGATTTTTTTTTAATGGAACTGAAATTAGCAACTCAAAGACCAATTTTGTGTCTCTGTGTGGGAGGGGCAGATATTTATTAGTGTATGTGTATACATGTTCAGGACAGAGGTTACCCTCCGGTCTTGTCCCTCAGGTACCATCCAGCTTATTTTTTCAGAAAGAGTCTCCCTGGCCTTGAACTCACCAAATAGACTCGGCTGTCAGGCCAGGGAGCTCCAGCCATATGCCTATTTCTGTCTCTCTAACACTGGGATTACAAACGAAAGCCTCATGTCCATCTTTTCACATCATTGATGCTGAGAATTAAACTAGGGTGCTCAAGCTTGGTAGCAAACCATTTTATCAACTACGCTGTTTCCCTAGTCCCCAAACAGCAATTTTTAAAATCTAACATTCTACACAATACACATTACACAACACGATCCCAAGATATACAACTATTTTGATACTTACATGCTGAGGTCTGACAGCAGGAAACTATTAAAGATCTCTGTTTTCCATAATTAAACCATTATATTTCTATAAGCACAGGAAACTTTGTATGTACAGTAAAAATACTGCAAATTCATAGCACCTAATCATCTCAAATCTGAGCTGCGGTTTCTAGGAAGCGTTTGTTGGTGGTGTGCTGTGTCACAGGATAGTATGCACAGCAAGACTACCACGAAGTCACACGATGTAACTCAGGAACATACTGCCAGAAATACCTCGTGTTTGATGTGCATTTGATTCTTGAACTGCTGTTAGGCCATTGTGCATTCAGAACGCGCTTCCTGTTGCCATATTCACAGCTTCCACGTGCAGTTATGCTGTCCTCGTGGGATCACCACCTCACAGCATAAGAAGCTTTTCACCGAAGCTGTATGGGTGATGTCCTAGTTAGGATTACTATTGCTGTGATGAAACACTGTTTCCAGCACACACTTCCAGGTAACAGCCCATCACTGGGGGAAACCAGGGCAGGAACTCAAGCAGGCCAGGGACCTGGAGGTCAAAGCCGATGCTGATGATCACCATGGCAGGGAGCATGGAGGCACAAAGGCACATATGACACTGCAGAAACATGTAAGAGTTCTACATCTTGATCCACGGCAGGAAGAGAGAACTGGGCCTGGCACTTGCTTTTGAAACTGCACAGCCCAGCCCCAAGGACACACTTCCTCCAACAAGGCCACACATCCAATCCTTCTCAAATAATGCCACCCCCTGATGACTAAGTATTCAAATATATGAGCCTGTGAAGACCATTCTTAATTTAAACCACCATAGGTGGGGTGAGAAGGAGATGACTAGCCAATCTCAACCTTTTAAAAACTAAAAATATTTGTATTAGAATATTAGAATATTTGAGGTTTTCATGCATGTACATAATATATTTTGAGCACATTTACCCCTTTCTCCTCCCCACCTCCTCCCAGACCCAATCCCTTTCCACTACCTCCCAACTTTGGATCTTCTTTTCTGTTTTATAACCTACTTAGTTCAGTTTGTACTGCACATATAATCATGGGTATGTGTTCATCCACTGGTGCATGGTTGACCTACCCTTAAAGAAAACAAACTCTCCCTCCTTGAGAAGCCATCAAATGTCAATAGCTCCTGAGTTAAGTAGGGTTAAGCTCATGAGTCTCCTCCACCCTCTACTCCATTCTAGAATGCTGTTGGGCTTGATCTTGTGTGGGTCATACTCAAGCAACTACAACTGTTATGATGTCATGAGTATAGTGGTCCTGTCATGCCCAGAAGACAGTTTCAAATCAGTCCTCAGATCTTACGATCTTTCTGCTTCCTCTTCTGTGATGCTCTCTGATTCTTGGGGAGGCTGCATGATACTCATATTCAATTCTTATGCAAGCACTCCCTAGTCCTTGTCATCTGAATTTCGACCAGTTATGAATTCAATGGGCTACCTTCAAAAATTGCTTTTGGCTGACAAGCAAAATAGTCAGTGACAAGTCTGATCTATGCCTTCAAAGATATACTTATCATTCAAAAGTATACTTATCGCAGATTCATTCAAAAGATACGCCCTTACATGCAACTAGTAGCTGGATTCGAGCTAACACTGATGCAAATATATACATGTATTTGCCAAAAAGGTGTTTGGAGGAGACAAAGTGGTGTTAAAATATTTCAGGAGCAGTAGAGGAGGGTACCAAGTTTCCAGCTTCCTTCCTGGGATGTGTGCCCATCCATGCTCATGCTCTCAAACACAAAGGTGCACAGCAATCCTGCAGCTGTGAGCAGGTACAAGGAAGGGTAGAGATTCCCCGCATTTTTGGTGAGGTTCATGTAATCCAAATGGATGAGAATAAAAGGGAAATAGTTGATGGGAAGAATCCTCTGATTCTACAATAATTATTATTTTCCCTTCAAGGTTTTCAGACTAGAACAGCATCTCCTGCTAACTGCTTCCTGAATTAGCCACATATTACTGCACAATAAATCCCCCCAAATTTATGACTTAATGATAATAAACACCCATTAACTCCAATACATCCTATGGGCCATGTGTTTCAGTCAGGAGAAGCTTGGAGAAGTAGTTCTGACTTTCATGAGACAAGAGGCAAGATATCAGCTGAAGCCTCCAATGAGGGCTCTATGGGGTGAGAGGACACCCCTTGCCAAGGGGCTCACACACAGGTTTTGGACTTGGGAGGAAGGATCAGGTTTTCCACACAGACCTCTTTCAGGAGTGCTTGAGTGTTGTTGTGACATGGCAGTAGCTTTCCCCAGAGCAAGCCATCTAAGGGAGGGGAAGGCCGGCAGAAACACTCCTTTCATGAGTTGTGTTGGATACATGATGCATTAATTCTACCACATTCTTTTCATTAGAAGGCCTTGGCTAATCTTAGCTCAAATTCATCCTAGGGGAAAGGAATTAGACTCCATCTTTTGAAGGGGCAGTATATACCTGAACTGGGTCCTGATGCTATAAGAAAATGCTTGAGACTGGGTGTTTCATTAAAAAAAAAAATAATTAACTTTGCTTCACACTGTTCTGGAGCCTAAAAGCCTAAGCTCAAAGCACTGTCATATAATGAAGACCTTGTCTCTTCTTCTAAAGTGGTGCTAACTGCAGCACTTTTGCAGATGGATGTTATGTCTTCTCACATGGTGGGAAGGGACAGAAAGCCAAAAAAAGGGTCAATCTACTCTCTCAATCCCTGTTTAATGGCCCTAATTTCACTTGAATGCAGAGCCATCTCACCATCTAATGACCTTCTTAACATGATGGCATTGGGAATCAAGATTCAATGTCAATTTTGGAAGAGACACAATCATTCAAGCCATAGCAATGTGTCAATGATTTTGTGAACATATTTTTTTAATGCTTGACTCACAAATAAAGTTTTTTCCTTCATGTGCCAAATAAAATCCCCAACTTACTATACAGTGTCACAGGAATAAGGTTTCTTGAGACTGAAGATTCCAGCTACTCAGCCAGCAAAAGCTATGAGTACAGTCTGGGAGCTGGAAGATCCACAGTGATCACAGGTAGGGGAAACTGTCAACTTTATGATTTGAGTAAACAATGAAGACCGCACCAAAACATCCCAACACATTTGGTCATGCAAATCAGGATCTTTGGATTTCCAATGCAGAGATGAGTCTTGAAACTGGGAAAGCCCATCCTACTTTCTATCATTATAAAAAATAGATATATATCCAGAATCAGGAATGATGGCTTTGCCTATGAAATGGGAACATCGCTGTACCCACACCACAAACATGTCTACCTCTAACCGAGGGAAGGGAAAAATCCTCAAGATTATGAATCTGATGCCTGGGAAAGAAATGATGGCTTCCTGATGGCTTTGGTGACTTTTTGTCGCCTTGAGTGTGACAGTTCAACCTGGAGCCTTGATTAGTTTTGTGGCTGCTCTTGTTTTTGAAAGATCTCCATGTTGTCTGTCTTTCAGGTCTAGAGCAGTATCCTTTATCTTCTGACTCTTGGTTTGATTCTGGGCTTTCAGATTTTCTTTGAATATGAGCTGAAATTGGCAGCCCACTTTAGAGGACGGATCTCAGGAAGCAAGCTAACCCTAGTCAGAAAGCAAAATACTGTGTCACAATAATCTGCTACCTGGCTTCAGTGCCTTTCATCAGGAGTAGAGAGAAAAACACAAACCCCAATGCCCATTGATCTTTTAAGAGAAAGGCAAGAAGCTGTATACTAGTTAGGAAGGAAAGGGTATATCTTGAGGACCTGGAAAGGAAGAGTGAAGTTCCTGTAGAGAAAGACAATTATGGTTACAAACACCTGAGCAACTACTCATAAATCCTGGAACCTGGGAGAAATACCTAGGCATTTGGTGTGAACTTAAGGGACAGAGTCAGAGAACCAGAAAACAGGGCACCGCTGCATATGTAAGACCTTCCAAGTGTTGAGGGATCCAGAGGCATGTTCCCACTTGGCCCCTCCACCTGAATTTGTTCTAGAAGAATAAAGATAGTGGTGACCCCAGTCACATTAATCTTTTCCCTCCCAAGATGAGGGCTGATTTATAACTTTATACCATCTGTTGGTGTTAGCGGTGTGACTCTGGCTAATTAACAACTCATAAAGAACTCTGCCTACAGCTGAGGCACACAGTAACGGCAGGAACCTCATCATGTACTTGGACAATTTCCACTCAGAAAAAATTAAGATTTTATCTGGATCTAAACATGCATCCTTTTACTTGTAGCCCAATTCTTGCGGGCTCTCCCCACCCTCTCTGAAAACCCTTGCCTATGCTACTGTCTTCCTATTAAAGAATTCTGGGCAAGTCTGAGATCTGAGCCCTTGTGCCAAACGTTCAGCAAAGATACTTTTACCTTTGATGGCTTTAGTTAAGAGGATCTTGGCTTTGTGAGGTTCATTTGTACTAGTAAAGGAACTTGATAGTTTTTTTTTTTTTAATATAGTCTAGGAAGAGGAGAAAAAATTAAAAACAAGAAATGTTACTTTCAGAATAACTATTTCAAGATGTGATGCAATGACCAAAAAAAAAATCAAAGGACTTGATGCACGGCTGATATGTGAGTAAGCTCAGGAAATTCACTTCTTGATTCTAACTTTCCTTAGCTTTCCAGTTGGTGGGAAGTGTATTAAGTCGTGTTATAATTTTCAGGTGCTGATCAGGCAATATTTATCAATGTCCATAAAAGCCTATCAAATGGTGTTCTGTGCATGGGAATGAAATAACCAATCAGAGGGCAGCTGTCTATTATGTCGACATTGTCCTTCCAAACATTCTCGCTCTGTTCCACCAAGACCTTTTCTGTCTCTTTATACCCTCTATCTCTTTACCCTCCCCCCTACTTCCTAACACCCCTTGAGGATCCCGTGTCACAGAAAGAGTTCCAGTTTTCCAGAGCCATCCAGAGCCTCGCCTGTGCCCTCTGTTTTTGACAGGTAGAGCTATTGAAACGTATTCACAGGAGAAAAGTAAGCGTCTTCCTGCAGGAGAGGTAAAGATTGTTTTTGAACATATTTAGTTAGTCCCTTTTGCTTCTCAAAATAAACATCTTTGTGCTCGGTTACAAGCTTTCCAAGATGTTACAAGGGGAAGGGAGATTCTTGCCAAACACTTAAGCCCAGCCAGACAGGAATATGAAAATTTTGCTGCCTGTGGAAACACGTGACCAGGCAGGACTTTGGCATAAAAAGCTGTCATGTGTGCTTAAATAACCGCAGCAGTCTTGGGGTAGCTCAGGGTACACAGGCACAGTGGGGCTCACACAGCATCTTTGATGGGTCCATTGACAGCTCACAGCACACGCTCAACTATTTATAGAATGTTCAAATCCAACTAGACAAACTTCGGTTTTGATAATTGGAGGGGTAAAGAGAGGCTTTCGTCTCTCTCTTCTCCTGTTTTCACTGTTTCCAGTTCTTAACGCTTGAAAAAATGCTTTAGGAAATCAGGTCCTAAGAGCCTGGCTGCAGTTTTACAGGACTGTGACCTTACATGAGACATCCTCTTCTGGACAACAACTACCTCCTCTATAAAATAGTAATAACAATGCTTCCTCGACCTCCACCATGTTAGCTTTACTCACTCTCACAAACACTCAATACACTGCAAAGAAAAAATGGTTAAATATAAGAGCAGTGGTGGACTCCTGTAATCCACTGGATCAGAAGTTCAAGGCTGTCTTTAGTTACAGCTTGTTCAAGCCATCCTGGGCTATAAGAGACCTGGTCTCCAAAAAAACAACACACACGGGGAGGGTGGGGGGCATGCGGGAACAAAGAGAAAGGGTGTATTTTGACTCAGGATTCATGGGATTGCCGTATGTGGTAAAGGGCTGCAGCTTGTGGTGAGGCATTGCCATCATGGTGAGAATATGTTACAGAACAAAGCTTCACACCATGTAGGAGAAAGCAAAGAGAAGAGGAAAACAGAAGACAGGATCCCCAAATCCCTGTTGGAGGCATAACTCCAATGACCTAAAGACCTCCCACATCTTTAGAGATTCCCCACCATTTAGTAGCAACCCAGAGTAGCTTCCAAGTATTTACTACATGGGTCTTTGGGGGAACATGTAAAAGATCTGAAGTAAAACACTTTACAAGAATGTTGAGACAATTAAATGGAATAACATAATGAAAACCCTTTGTATGTTAAAAGGTGTTGTGTAAAATATAAGTTATTATTAATTATCTGTGGTTTCTCTTTCTTTGTTCTCTTTTGCCTCCAGGTCCAATGGGATCTTTGGTTTTTTTTTTGTTTGTTTGTTTGTTTGTTTGTTTTAGTCCAAGATTATCAGTATTGTTTATGCATAGTTTCTTACACATGAGCTGTCTCTCAGTCATTCAAATCTATATCTATAGACGCTCTATATACGATCTCATTCTGAGACCAATCTGTAGCCTTTAGTACAGCCTGATTTCCCAGCACTAGTGTATGGAGGACTGGATGACTCTGGGTCCTGTGCTGAAGATACAGGGCATACCATCACATCTAAGCCTGTCACAACTGTCAGCTACGTAAACCAGATCTAGCTAAGCTGCTGCCACCAGAGTCATCCTTCCCAGGAAGGCAACTCTGATTCTTGAGTTCAGATACACTGGGACACTTTGAGGCAAAAGATGAGATTTGATGTTCTTTAATCCTGCCTTTGTGAAGAAGACAGGTATCCCGTCCTTGATTTAACCCTAAGTTTACTTGGCTATCCCTTTGTTGATGCCTGCACACCAGTTCCCCCTCCCCAATTCAACACCTAATTGGAGGTTGAGGATTCCATATTAGGCAGACAGCTGATTCCATTTACACACACCACACACACACACAGCTTGACTATTAAGGTGATGAGCTGAAGCCCCCTGTAGTAACCTGGCTTACTACTTGTTCTAGAAAATTCTTGCCGAGGAAGATAAACTTGTAGAGCAATAAATAATTTCGCTGTTCCCATCAGGAAACTCCTGAAAAGCAATTTATCTGAACAATAAATCTGCTCATGTGGTCAAACAGACTCTTCTCAGGACAACAGATTACTCACCTGGGCAATTGGTTTACTTATTGAATAACTGTTCACCTATCAAAAACTGTTTTGAGGGCAAGTGATGTAGCTCAATTGGTAAAAAACTTGCCTTGTATCCATGAAAACCTGGGTAGAATCCCTAGTACCACATACTCAGGGTATGGTGGTGAACACCTGTAGTACAAGCACTAACAGAATCAGAAAATGAAGGTCCATCTTGGCTTTATATGAGTTCAAGGCCAATCTGGGCTACATGAGATCCTTTCTCAATTTTATGTTATCTAATTCTTTTTAAAACAGAATTTCGTTGAGACCTGTGTTTTAGTTAGGGTTTCCATTGCTGTGAAGAGACACCATGACCAAGACAACTCTTATAAAGGAAAACATTTAATTGGGGCTGGCTTACAGGTTCAAAGGTTCAGTCTATTATTATCCAGGCCAAAAGTATGAAATCATCCAGGCAGACATGGTGCTAGAGAAGGAGCTGAGAGTTCTACATCTTGATCCACCTGTAAGCAGAAGAGTGGCACCCATGGAGCTAGGAGGAGGGTCTCAAAGCCCACCCCCACACTGACGCACTTACTCCAACAAGACCATATCTCCTGGGCCAAGCATATTCAAACCATTACACCCTGTCATTTCTGTATCTATTAACACCAAACTTGTATAAGCATTCCCAACTTTTACAAGGTCCCCACTTCAAACAACTCACACCCCACATCCTGTACATTTTTGCATTTAGCTTCTAAGAGACCATGCTTATTCTGTTGTGAAAAGGGCAGGCAGCTTATCCTTGATATAATCTTAATATTGCCTTGTTAGCTTGGTAGTTTGCAGCTTGGTGCATCAATAAAGAAAGAAAATCAAAGAAAAATTGCTTTAAATTTAAAATTTGTTGTCAAAAAATCATGTTTCTGAAATCATCATTGTGTTAAAATAACAGAAGTTCTTTTTAGTTTCTTACATGATTTGGAATCATTTTTATTTTAAAATTACACTGAACATCATACGTTTGTAATTTTTTTTTATTGTTTGGAGCTTCCAAAAGGTTCCACTTAGTCTTGTGTAAATCTAAAGCTTTTTCTGTTAAAAAAGTGGTTATCAGCTAGTTGTATTTGCTAATATTTTAGGAATTTAACTGAAAGTCTCAGGCAGTTACTGGTTGGGGTTATATCTGAGCTGGTTCACTGTTCATAGTACTCAAATTCATTTGTAACTGGGTTCTCTTGAGTACTTTAAAAGCTGGAAATTTGTCAAAATGTCATACACAGAAAAGAGCACTTGTGGCAATGTCTAAATCCATGAAACAGCAGTCATTTAAGACATTGAGTTGGAGAGCAGACTTTCTTTTTCTATCTTTGTTTTTATTCCTTTTATTGAAAATAGATTCCTTTCTCATACAATATATCTTGATTACAGTTTCCCCTCCTTGACTCCTCCCAGATCCCCCCACCTCCCTTCTCTCAGGATCCACTCCCTTTCCGTCTCTCATTAGAGAAAAACAGACTTCTAAGAGAGAAAAATTAAATATGACAAATAAAAACTGTTATGTCAAGGCTGAACAAGGCAATTTAACAGAAGGAAAAGAGCCCCCAAATCAGGCACAAAAATCAGAGACCCACTCGCTTACCACTCAGGATTATCATACAAATACTAAGCTGAAACTATAATACATACACAGATGACCTAGTGCAGACATGTAGGCACTGTGCTCGCTGCTTCAGTCTCTTTGAGCTCATATGAACTTTGCTTTGGTTGATGCAGAAGGCCTTGTTCTACTGGTGTCCTCCATACTCTCTGGTTTTTATTTTTAAATAATTTTTTTAATTTTTAAACCACTAGTATTAGGCTCTAGCCTAGACCCTCTGGGCTATCTAGTTTCTTGGTCACCCAAGCAGTGTTAGGTATGGGTTTCCTTTTGTGGAGCAGGCCTTATGTCAAATCAGACAAGTTCTGCACACTACCATTACCAAAGCATATCTTGCAAAAAGGACAGATTGCAAATTACAGGTTTTGTGGCTGGGCTGGTGCTTACATTTCTCTTCTGATAGCCTGAGAGGTTCCTTCCCACAACAAAGATACTAGAATGTAAGGGAGAAGGCTCCATATAGGCACCAGCTGGACTTCTCCATATTCAATGAGTTGTGTGGGTGTTGTCTTCAACAAGGATGACGCAGAGTCAGTTTACAGAGAGCAACCTGTTTTGGCAACAGCCTGGGTTGTTTGGGAATTTCCACATGAGCCACTTGGGCAACAACTCAACTGAATGCAACCAAGTCCTAGTACTGGAAGCTTCATTTGATGACAAGAGATGGTCAGTTCCCCATTATTGACCATTCCCCATTATCAGGAGACTTCCTTAGAACTGTCTTCATATATTTTAGGAAGTTTCCATTGCACCTGGTTTCTATACCATCCCTCAATTCCAGCTCTCTCTCCCAGGATTCTCTCCCTCAATGGCATCTGTCTTCTCCCTCCCCACCTGATCCTCCCAAACCTGTCCACCCCACCTGCCCCGAGTCCACCCATAAGATCTATTCTGTTTCCTCTCTCCAAGGAAGATACCTCCCCTAGTCCCTTCCTCTATCCCTAAGCTCTCTGGCTCTATGAATTGTAAGTTGGCTAGCATTTATTTAATGGCTAATATCCACATATAAGTGAGTTAGAAAGCAATCTTGCCACCACAGTCAGAGCTCAAGGAACTTCCCCCATTCCTACAATGCCAGAGAGTTAGATGTGGTAACTGTGATACTCATTTTGACATCTTTCCATGGCTTACACATTTTCTAAAGCTTTATGTCTTTAAAGGAAATATCTGGGGGTAGAGTTATGTCTCCGCGGGTAAAAACAGTTGTACATAATCATAAAGAACTGAGTTCAAATTCCAGCAGCTATGTGAAAAGCTGGGAGTGGTTCCATGCCCCTGTAACCCTAACACTGTGAGAAGAGGTAGGAAGTTTTCTGGGCTTTGCTGGCTGCCTGGTTCCAGGTTCAGTGAGAGACCTGTCTCAAAGGAATCAAAGAACAGTAGAGCAGGACACCCAGTGGGATCCTCTGGGCAGTACACACATCCAAATAAACATACGGCCATAACCACATATGTGTACTACACTCACACAGAAAAAGAAGTAAATACTTCCTAAAAGAAGCAAAGCAAAGAATCTAAGAAGTCTTTGAATTTAGCATCTATCCTTTATTAGCTTCTAAGGCATAAAATCATTTTAAGTTTTGCACCCCACGGTAAGTTGAGTCTTGATTTTACTTCAGTTTTCTTTCAGAGAATGCAAAAGCGGTAGTTATTTTAAGTGAGAGTGTTTTGCATGCACTATTCAGCAAGGGGCTTGCTTCCTAGACAGGTAGCCTGGAAGCATTTTGTTTTTTTGAGTACCCATGAGCTTCAAGAAGACCAAGATGTTTTCACATATGCTAATGTTGACAATTTTATAAGAGTATTAATCTCTTTTAAAGCTAGTGAAACCAAAGCTCAGGCTTTAGCAGGTTATTAAAGACTTCAGGCACGTCAAGGTCAAGATGAATCACAGCCTCTGCTTGCAAAGTGACTGCTTTCATAGCCAACTGTTGCAGACGTATGTGCTAGCTGTCTCCTTACTCTTTTTACTCTGTCACAATGTATGATTTCACTCCCAAAGAACGCATGAGAGATTTTAAAGCAGGTACTCAAATTCAACGTTCTTTGTATATCTGTATGTTACCAAGCATTATCACACAAGCCAATCAACAGATACACTAAGATGTAGCAATGAACACAACTTTAATTCCTGAATTCATTCATTCATCTTCTCCACTTGAAGACAGTTTGTTGGAATTGTTGTTGCTGTTGTTATCAATCTCAACACACTGTAATGCTTCATGCCATTAACTTGGTGGGATCCAGAACAACCTAGGACATGGTCTTCAGGCACAGCTGTAGGGGATTATCTAGATTAGGTTGAAGGCAGAAGATCCTCCCTAGCTGTGCCACTCTTTTTGTTGGGGAGTTTTATTGAAGTTACAGGAAAAGTTACCACTATAATGCATCACTTTAGGAATTCAGATAAAAAGAAAGGCTTTGTCCTCAACCATCCCCAGTCTCACGGTTACAAATGCTACAGTAAAAGATGTAAGCAAGAACAGAGTGCTCCATTGACTTAATATGCACAACATGGGAACTTTCGTGAAGAAATGAAGAATCAAGAGTACAAGTAGGCTTTTTATGTCCCATGTTCCAGTTTGATAAAGAGTAGACAGTTATAGTATGTGTGTGTGTGACTTTTATCATCAATATATATATTCATACATACATACATACATATATACATGATTGATGATAAAAGAATATGACCTAAAGTTCCAGGAAAGCCAAGGCTGTCACACAAAGAAACACTGTCAAAAAAAACTGAGAGAGAGAGAAAGAGAGAGAGAGAGAGAGAGAGAGAGAGAGAGAAAAGAGAGAGAGAGAGAGAGAGAGATTTCTAATGATAACACACTAGGAGAATGAGAAGGCCTGCTAGCTTTCCATGTCTTTTGACAGCAAACCTAGCCATCTCTTCTAGAATGGCATCTCTCAAATGAGGGTTCTTATAGCTTGCTTTGGGGAGGAAGAGGGAGCCAGAAAGGTGAATGTAGTCTCCTGCTGTCTCCTGAAGAATTTCTTCAGCTTACAATAGTCAACAGGCTAAGAAGTGACTGAGTGATCAGTCACTGTGTACAATGATTAGAATGTACACAGTCCTAGTTTGATTCCCAGCACTGAAAATAATCAGTATGTTAGAAAATCCTAATTTGGGACTATGTATCCTAAGCCTGTGGAAATATTATAAATGTTCTCTATTTTATTTAAAATATGCTTCCTGTCACACTGGCCTTTGTTCCCAGCACTCAGAAGGCAGAGGCAGGTAAATCTTTGTTAGTTCAAGGTCAGCCTAGTCTACATAGCAAGTTCAACCCTGATTCTGAAAAGAAAACAGAAAGGAAAAAAGTTACTGTCTGTGGGATTTGGTGGCACAGATCCATAATCACAGCACTGGGGATATAGAGTCAAGAGGATCACAAGTTTGGGGCTAGCCTGGGCAACTTAGTGAGACCTGATCACAAAATACAAAACAAAACAAAAGAACATTTACCTTCCCCGCCTACAAATTATGATTTGGATTCTATTACATTTTATAAAATGATCAAATGACCAAAGCATTAATTTTTATGAATCTATTCAGAGGTGAGAGATGTCGAGTAGTTGACAGCACTTACTGCTCTTACAGAGGAGGACCCAAGTTCAGTTCCTGCTGCATCCGGTATGGCTTGGTCCTGGGAAACCTGACTAGGGATGGAGAGGGAATAAAGAAAAGAAATCCATCAGTTGCTATATCTTCAAAAAAAGAATGATCATCTCTCCTTCAACAACCATCTGCTGCCAATAGCTCCTCAGTAAGGGCTGGAGTCTGGAGATCACCTAGCCAGCTATGCCAGGATTTTGACTGGCTTGTTCTTCCATAGGTCTCGTGTAAGTTCAACAACAAAACAAAACACATGATCTTTCTTGAAACAAGGACTGCCTCTGGAGGACACACCACACAAGACAACTGATCACCTGGATGACAGAATCCCTAACTAATGGCCTTCTGAGTATAATTTTAAATGGTGCTTGTGAACTAGTCTAGTGGACTTCCAATGCCATCATCCTAGAGAGTGAGGCAGGAGGATCTCTAGACAGAGCCAGCCTGTGCTACTTAGTGAGATTGCCTCAAAAGGCAAAATAGGGGGACATATCTCAGTTGATAAATGCTCCTTTGCAAACATGGATGGAGTCCTGGGTTTGATCCCAGCACTGCACACAACTGCCTTTTGTATTACGTGTAATCTTAGCCACAGGGACATGAAGTAAGAGGATCAGAAGTTCAAGGTCTTCTTCAGTTATTTGGCAAGTTCTAGGCCAATCTGGGATACATGAGACACTGTCTCAAAACAACAACAAAAATAAAATAAAACAAAATCGTTTATTTTTTAAAGGCATATTTTAATTTTAAAACTGTGTATATGTCTGTGTCTGTGAGTGGGTGTGTTTTCAATGCACATAAGCATTAAAACAAAGAGCCCACCGCCTGTTTCTTTATTTCTATACCGGTACTTCTGTAGCATTTTCCCTCTTCTCTTTTCTTGCCCTGTACACTTTATCTATTTCAGTAGCAGATGTGAAGAGAGGAAGGCTTAAAGACAGACAAGTTCTTGATAAGAGAACTCCAAGTCTTATCAAAGTTCTCAGTGACTGTTAACAATAGTGTTCTGTATTTGTGTCATTAAAAATATACATAGACTATAAAATAGCCAGTCATTCCATTCGCTAACAAGTGACGTTCAGACCAGAAACTCTTGGGTGGTGTGGATGCATCAGCGTAGGGGTGATCTCTCTGGGGAAAGTGTGGATCAGAAGAGAGCATGATATGAACAGAGCACTTCCTAGTAATGATGGCATAGCTGAAGGTCATGATGCTAGACGGATGGCCATTTTAACTTGAGCAGTCACAGGAAGTATCTATAAAGGGAAAGTGGGGCAGAATTTCTTAGACCCTGTGGAAAACTTAAAAATCCATCCATTTCAGTATATCTTACCGTATATATAGATACACATAGGTCCTGGAAATTCATGCAAGAGTGTGTGTGTGTGTGTGTGTGTGTGTGTGTGTGTGTGTGTACAAGAGAGAGAGAGAGAGAGAGAGAGAGAAGAGAGAGAGAGAGAGAAGAGAGAGAGAGAGAGAGAGAGAGAGAGAGAGAGAGGATTAAAGTTTGTTGGCACAGGCACACAACTGTCCCACAAAATATCTGTATAAGAATAACTCAGAAGGAAATAGCTTGGCATTAGACAGCTCTTTGAACTCATTAAAAGACAGTGACTCTTTCTCAAGGAAAATGCCTTTGAGTAAATACAGTGCCTCGGGTAAATACACAGTAGGCATGCCTTTTCTTCTCACAGCGCTGGTGCAGCAGGGAGCCAAGGGGTGGCCAGCCCTGCCTCTGACCTGCCAGAGGAATAAGTAACCTAGGAAAAGACTGGACTCTCTTCAGGGAGTACACAGGTGACTGGGATTCCTCCCTTGTACCTCAACACGAAGCAGTACTTACTGTTCTGGGCAGGGTGTAGCAGAAAATCCAGGGAGCTGGCAAAGCAGGATGCTGTAACAGGGAGATGCTTTCCTGGAAAGGGGACAAGCTCATCCTTAGAGAGCATCAGTGAGTCATAAAAGGGGATAACAGAGCAGGTATGAGATATAGGAGAGAAAACGTCATTGACATTGCTCAGAGGTGCAGATCCCAGATAGAGCAGACAGGAGTAGGTTTGTTTGCAAGTAAGACCCCCAAATAGTGGCCTAATAAGATCATCTTTATTATTATTATTATTATTATTATTATTATTATTATTATTGCTGCTGCTAGTGCTGTTGTTGTTGTTGTATAAGAAGACATCTTCAGATACTCATCTGTCAGTGACTGAAGCAGAGTCTATCTCTTTGTTTAAATGTTTTATCCGTGTTTAATTTTATCCCCAAGACAACATCAATGTTCCAACTTGCATCCATGTCCTAGGTAGCTCTAAAGAGAAATGTGTCAAGGTGGACACCCATGACTTACAGTTGGACTATTTGAGAGTCAACTCCACAACTTACCAGCTTTGCGGTCTTGGCACTTTCCACCTGCCATGTACTGTTTGCTGACGACTCTGAGGAAATACTTGTTCAAACAGCTGTTAGAATCTGGTCTTAGTAGAGAAGTCTTTTGTAAGTATGATTCTTCTTTATTCTCTTCTACATGGTTAGCTGTGTTCTGCTTACTGCAGCTCCTTTTTTCCTACGGTGAGCTTTAAGTTGTCCATTTCCATCTTTACTCAACCATTCTTCAAGAACATAGGCCTCAGCTACATAGTGAGTTTGAGGCCAGCCTAAGGAGCCAAGCTGCTCCTTCCTCTGCACTTCTGCTCTGATGGAAAGGTCATTTGGGGTGACTCATCCAAACACACATTCCTTTCAAGCTGGACAGTCAGAAACCATAAATGGAGAGGCAGCCATGAAGTCATGGTACAACATGTGATCCCAGGGGTTGTGCTTTGCGCAGAGCATCTGCTCATGGCTGGAGAAGGGGAGCATCTAAGATGACATCTTCTAGCATCATTAGAAAGATCCAGCCATTTCCTAACATGTCACATGGAAAACAGCAGTTCACATACAAGACCCTCCCTGTTTCCCCCACAAGGAGTATCTGCTGCCTGCTCCTTGCATGCAGTGTCCTGCAGACCTGGTCAGGGTGAGTCCATTCTTCATTCTTCAGTTCCCTGCCCCTTACCCTGTGCCACATACAACCAAGAATCCCAAGCCACAGATGCACTGTTCAGCACAAACCTATCTCTCCAGTCACCGCTACCTGAGTCAGCGTGTGTACAACGGTCACTTGGCTCCAGTTTTTTTCTTTGTAAAAGGAAAAGGCAAAAAAACTTCATGGCTTAAAAGTAGAAGTGTCAAGATGGTGTTACAATTATAGCACCAAAGTCTGGAGAGATGCCTCAGACATGGAAAGCATTAAAATATAGAAAGCTGGCTTTCTAAAATAGCTTTATGGCACTGATTTAAATGGTTTGGATTTCTCCCCTTTAAAGTTTATTTTACTTTTTCTTCTTTTGATTGTAACCAGTCATCTGAAGGATAACTGGGAAGGAGCCTTGTCAGCGTAGGTAGGTAGCACCTCTGTCTTCCAAAAGGCAACTGGAGGAAGCCTTTCAGATCAGAAATGTCTCTTCTGTGGTTGTGTACCCTTTGGTGTGTGCACTGGGGACTGACCGAGGAGCCTTGCTTGTGATGGGTAAGCACTCCATCACTGAGTTGCTCGGCACCCCCAGGCTTAAGGAGCAGAAATTCTTAAATGAGCTATCAAAAGGACATTGGGGAAAGGGGGGACGGAGGGGAATTCAAGTACAATGGTTCAGACAGTAGCTGTACACACATAAGCAGGGCATAGCACTCCAGAGCTGAAGGCCAAGGCTATTTATTTCCCTTTCAGGCTTGAAAACAGGAAAAAGTAAATTAGGCACCATGAGTACCTGCACCATGAAAACTGTCACCCAAAGCCTTTCTTCACGGATGAGAGATGTCAAGGGTATTTCTAAGTTAATTGGACACACCATCAAGTATGGCAATCTCAAGTGCATATCCTTCGAAAGGCTTGAGGTTGATGTCTTTTGAGCCAGTGCCTTCATGAAGATCTTTAATCTTCAGCAAAAAAACTGTATGGTAAGCTCTATATCACTTCTAATTTTTAAATTAGAACAAAGGTCTCTGCTCAGGATGGTTGCTACTGAAAGGAGCCACATCATCTTGAGACACATGGGAGCCTGAAAACCTAGCTGGTTGGCTACTTGGTCAGTGAGCTTGCAATACTTTCTCCAAGTTTCCAGCTCCCTCATTAATGAACACCACCCACAACGTGAACTGTAAGTCTAAAGGAGAATGGCAGAATAAGGCAGCATCCTCACACTGACGACCATGCCTTCTGACTTTGCATCAGCATCTGCAGCTTGTGTGTAGCATTTCCAATTTCATGTAAATATAGCCTTCCAAACGTGCTCTTTTTTGTCCTATGCCTACACTGCAAAGAGATAAAAGTCAGAAATTTTAAAGTTCATTCTTTTATGTTTATGTAACCAACTTATGAGGGAGAGTACTGTCCCCATAGACAACTCCAGGAAGTCTAGAGACGGTGTAGGATGCTGCGGAAGATGCTCAGATAACGGAGAGATGAGCTCTCAGTGATAAATGAGTCTTTGAGCCAAAGTGTCAGGCAGTTCAGATAGCAAAAAGGCAGCTGTAAATAGTCCAAGCAGAGGGCAGATTTGATATGCATGATGTTACTTGAAGTACCTGCAGGACATCAATCACCTGGTGCAGAAGGGCTCTGTGTTCAAGCTACCTCAGAGGAAATTAACACATTTGTAAACAGAAAGACTGCAGCACACTGGGAAAGTCAGGAATGTGAATAACAGGGCATTAGGTCCTAAAGGAAAACCCATGCCAATCATCTGTTCATCATTCATTCATTCATTCATTCATTCAGCAAAGACTTGCCGAGTGTCTATTTAAGTACCAGATACTGGAAAGTCCTGGCATTACAAAGATGGAGAAAACAGGCCTGTGCTTTGTAATTGTTGGGTCTTATTGAAACAAATGCCTTCCATATATACTCAACAAATGCGCACCCATAGGTGCAGCAAAGGACACTGCAGAAACGTCGTAATCGCTGTTGGTGAGACTGCACAGATGGGAAACAATGGCAGTAAGAACCAGAGAACACACAATAAATACTTTCAGCAACAGAAATAACACAGCGACCAGGTTGTGGGTAAATGCCGCAGGCGGAGCTGACATAAGAACATCACACTCTATGAGCCTATTTATGTAACATTTAAAGGTGGAAAGCCCATGGCACCAGAGCACAGAGCACGGCTTTCAGTGAAGGTGAGGAGTGAGTGTCAGGTTAGTGAGGAAGGAGGCTGCTGGGTACCGTTTTGATTTGTTAGCTGAACGGTAGGCACCCAGATGTGGTTGTTACAGTTGTCCTCATCAAGAAGGACAGAGCAAGACTCAAAGGAAGAATCAGTGAGTCAGATTTCTTAGAGCAAAGGAAGATTGCACACATGTAGATCTGAGGCTCCAAGGACTACCTTTTACCTACCACATCTATGCCTATTCCCAGCGTCTTCTCGCTATCTTTTGGCTGGAGGCTTTAAGATGTTTCCCTACCCCACCACGTTTGCTACAGTGGTTCTCAACCTTGGTAATGTTGAGACCCTTCCAATACAGTTCCTCATGTTGTGGTGACGCCCCAAGCATGAAATTATTTCCATTACTACCTCGTAACTATAGTTTGGCTACTGCTATGAATCTTAGTGTAAATAGTTGATGTGTGACTCCCAAAGCGGTTCGACCCACAGGTTGAGAACCCCTGACTTAGACCATTTTGATCTAGAAAACATCTGTTCCTTTTTGAGATTGCTCTGGCCCTTGTGGTCAGCATGGCTACTTGTCTTGAGCTTCTACCTACAATGGTCAGGTGAAAATGAATGCAACCATTTTCCTGATCACTCTCAGGTGACTCTGGGCTGTGTCAATTAACACTACCTAAGACGCTTCCCTTCTCTTCCCCTTCATTCCTGTTTCTCCTCCTTCTTCATTCTTACTGGGATGTCTTAGATGATATGTCATTTCCTGATATTCTGTCAATATTTGTTATGTTTTGTTTTTTGTTCTCATTTTTCAAAACAGGGTCTGTCTGTGTAGCCCTGGCTATTCTGGAACTCACTCTGTAGACCCTGCTGGCCTCAAACTCAGAGATCCACCTTCCTTTGTCTCCCAAGTGCAGGAATTAAAGGTGTGTGCTACCATTACCAGCTTTGTCAACATTTCTAACAAGAGCTTTTTTTAAGTAAAGATATAATCACCATATTACTAATACACCTAAAATATTACCAATAGTTCCTTTGTATTGGAACACAAAGCATGTCTAGGTTTTTTTGAATGTCTTTCACAATTAGTCAAGAGTTTTATGTACATTTTCCTATTCTTTTTTAATTCCTAAGAACACATCTTTTTTTTTTCCCCTCCTTTTATGCAACAATGTGTTACAGAAACTGGCTTACACTGGCTCGATTTTTATGGTAGGAGGTTCCCCTCCTGAGCTTGCTGGACTGCTTCTGCTTGTCATTTCTTTGTTTAGCAATGAGTCTCATATAGCACAGCTTGGCCTCCAACTTACTACATAGCCACCAATGACCCTAAACTTCTGATCCTCCTACTTCTACCTCAGAGTGCTGGGAGTTTGGAAATATGCCTTCATGCCAGTTTTATAGGGTTTGGAGATCAAACCAAGGCTTTTGTACATGGTAGGTGACCATGCGACTCATTTGGCTACATCTCTTGCTTTCTTCTGCTGGTAAACATGTCTGTTCCTCTATCTCCTATGGAGGTCCTTCCTATACATTGTGGGGTTCAGTTTTGGTTTAAGACATTCATCTTTGCTGAGACTTAATCTTCCTTGCTTTAATATGCTTTGAGGCTCTGAGTAGTTTCTTTCCACAGCTCTTCGTCTTGCTTGATTTTAGCTTCTATTTTATACAGCTCTTAATTTTGACAGTGGCTTCTTGCTCTATTAATGGTCACATAGTCAATTGAAACTCAAACCTCCAAGGTCAAGTTCTGGATCCTTCCCATCCCAGAATGCCTCTGGAAGAAGACTTACTTTCCTATTCCTCTTGTGCTTATCATCATCTTTTGAATTTAGAGTCCCACAGCCATCTTGGAAGACAGACCAGGTCACTCTCTTGAAAGGGGATGTCAGAAAACTCACAGCAAAGGCGATACTTAGCTGTTGCTACAACTGAAAATTCTTCCTACCATTCCACAGCACTTCACAGTGTGGACCAACATTAGCAAAACCAACTGAAATCAACTGTCAAGTAATGGATTGTCATCCTATTACACATTCCACAGCACTTCACAGTGTGGACCAACATTAGCAAAACCAACTGAAATCAACTGTCAAGTAATGGATTGTCATCCTATTAGCCTTCCTATAGAGTTTATAAGTCAGCTTGCCCTATTTTCACTCTGATGGTCTGAATGACAGTAGTTTTCTAATATTAACATTCCCTCTTCCCTTACCCTAGCAAAAAAGTTAGTAACTATTGAAGTTAGAGAAGTCATGGGCACAATAATCCCCCTTTCAAAATAAAATAAAACTGGAAAATGATTAATTCTTTCCTCACGCCTGAGTCAGATATGCAGAAGGTGTCAAAAGCTTGAGTCAGTCACTGTCGCATTGACTGGCAGAGCTTAGAAGCTATCTTTTGAGTTGATGGCTCAAACAAGCTTCGGCCTCTCCTGGTGCACAAGACCACTGCATTTGATGCTATTTAATACAAATGAACCCTGTTCGTGTGGCATCAGCCTTGTCTCTGCGGAAACCCATCTATTATCAAAAGCCTTTGCGTGCTTTATGTTCAAAGCACCCAGCAATGGATAGAAAGCCAGGACTGTCCTAGATCAGGGGGCCATCACATCACCCAGAAGCTGAGAAATGATTATAAGGTACGTATCTGAGCTCTGCATGGTCCTCTGCATGGAGAGAAGAAAAACACCCTTCAGGTATACTTTTCTCAAATGAAAACTGACATTGCACATGCAACTGAGGCCTTTAAAGGAAGATGAACATGTTAAGAAAGGTCAAATACCTTAAAATTAGTGTGGGAAAGATGCTCCGGAGCCCCCTTGGAGATGGGGTGAATGTCAGAGGCCAGGCGTAGTGACAAGCCACTAACAGGGATCCTGTGCCTTTTGCCAGTGATTTTATTTCTTGGTGTCTGGGGTTTTCATCTAATGTTCTTTTGTCTGTCTTAATTCCTTTATTTACTTGTAAGTATGTGGTGTATATGTTTGTATTCAGACGAGAATTCAGCTGCTTATGCATGTATGCACGGATGAGCGTGGAAGCCAGAGGTCATCTTTTGAGGTGGGGTCTATTTTGTGAACTCGGTACTCACTGATTGGCTAGACTGACTGGCCAATGAGCTTGAGGGATATGTTTGCCTCTGCTGATATCCTCAGCTTGGCTTACAGACACACAAGACCCTTCCCAGCCTGGTTTCCCTTTAATGTGGGTGCCTGGAATCTGTGCTTATGCATCAAATGTATTATCAGTTGAGATACCCAGCCCCATAACTTGTATTCTATAAATGACTCAAAATGATTGTGTACCTTTACACTGTTTCAGCCTGAGACCAACCTTGCCCTGAATTTAGAGAGCATTTCAGATCCACGTTCAGCTTCTGGATGCTTAGCATTTAATTCTGTGGGAACAAGTCAGCCACCAGGAAATATCTCAAATGTAGCATGGACTCAGTTCTAGAAAATAAAACAAGAACAGATCCATTCCATACCAAACTAGTGTGTAAAAACAGAAAGATCAAGCGAGACAGAGGTTATTACAAAATAGGAAAGACTTAAAAACCTGAGGATCCAGATTTGCAAAAGCCAACCGCGGGGTTTACAACAGGCACGACGATGCATTTTCCATTGTTTGGTTGCAGTTACACGCTATTGCAACAAGCGAGTGTTGAGCTACATACGTCACCCTCTCATCTTAGAAGCAGGAGAAACATGAATAGCTTAGGTGTAATTCGCTGTTTGTTTTGCTCTTTGGGTTTCTTGGACGTTAGATGAAAAAATGACTCAGTGCCAAAACCACTCAAAGCTCCTGTCTGTCACTTCATGTTTGTCAGCTGATCACCTGAATCCATCAAGGTGCTCTCAGTGGGGACAGCCGATCTTTCCTGGACAGTGACCATTGTCTGCAAGTACTGTACAGGATTATTCCTTGTGGCTAGAGCAACGGTACTTTGGTCTAGTGAAAGACAGGAATTATTTGATCAAATCAACTCCTGTGTTAAAATGCTGGAGTGGTGAAATGGCCGAGTGAGTAAGGAGCTTTCTGTCCAGCTTGGTGACCTAAGTCCAATGCCTGAGACCCACATGGTAGAGGAGAGAATAGGTTCCCCAAAGCTGTTTTCTGACCTCCACATGTATGCCAATCTATGGTCATGTATACATGCATACATACACACACAAGCACACACAAAAATAAATTAATTGATTTTCTTTTAAATTGAGGAGGAGTCGGGCAATGGTGGCACACACCTTTAATCCCAGCACTTGGGAGCCAGAGGCAGGCAGATTTCTGAGTTCGAGGCCAGCCTGGTGCACAGAGTGAGTTCCAGGACAGCCAGGGCTATACAGAGAAACCCTGTCTCGAAAAAAATAAAAAATTAGGGAGGAAACATGGCTCAGCAGTTAAAACCCTTGCTGTTCTTCCAGTGAACCATGCAGGGCAGCTCACAGCCATCTGGAGCTCTGGCTCCAGGAAATCCAACACTCTCTTCCAGCTTCCATAGGCACCAAGACTCACATGACGACACATAGACACATAAGACACACAGGCACACAGGCACACAGGCACACAGATACACAGGCACACAAACACACAGACACATAAATAAAAGTCAATCCTTTTTTTTTAAAAAAACAATTTTTTTTTAAATCCACCTCTCTTTACTTTGGATTTTAAAGAATTATAGTTTTCCAACATTTTCACTTAAATGACTATAAATTGCTAAAATTGGATGTTCTGATTATGTTTCACATTCAGGGAAGAGTTCATGACACTGGCTTACCAAAAAGTTTTATTTTATGGTATTAAAATATTCATGATGAGACTTAGAAGCATTCTGAGAAAGCACTGTAACTACTGATCAATTTACCACTATTGTTATTTATTTCTCTGTCTTTACTCTCTTCCAGTTCTTCTATTTTAACCGCTGATGGCCACATCTCAGAACAAGTTTAATAAGTTTAAAAGACTGTATCCCATTTTTTGATATTTTAACTCCATATTTATTTCATCTTTTTACATGTTAGCATTTTCAGCACACAGCAGCAGGGACCTATGAGGTGATTTTCTTTTTCTGTGCAAAACTGAGAAGTTTAAGATTACATAAAGCACTTCCTCTGGAGTCTGAAAGCAGCTGAATGCCTTGCTATGTATAACTAGCATATGTGTGTGTACATGCATACATATGCAAATCAATACATGCATTGATACATTTGCCTTGGTGAAATTCTCAGGACCTCTAAGAAGAAAATCAGATGTGGAGTTTGGGGACTTTTATCAAAGAGAGAGTCTTTTAGTGAACTTACAGTCTGTAAAAGAAAAATAGCAGAAGGGCAGAAAACCCTCCCTAATACTGTCAAAGAACAGAGGGGGGACGGAACATAACAAGTCCAATTTTGTTTATATTTTAATAAACAACAGGCATTGGAAAAATTAACCAAAATCTTCATAATATTTATAGTTTTGCAGCATATGCTTTGTTGTTTCATTTACTGCACTGTAATTCTTAAAATGGAAGGGGCTTTTTTGCAGCAGAGAAATGGAAACATTTATTTTATGTGTGCCCTACAGGAAGAACCCTGAGAGTGGGAGAGGTAGGGCAGGTGGAAACAGCTGCATAAAAAAAAACCCTGATCTAGGTCCCAAGGACTTTGGGTAAGAAAGCAATGTGGGTTTATGTTGAAGAAATGCTCTTGAGGACTGGCAATGTGGCTAGCTGGTAGAATGCTTGCCCAGCACGCAAAAAGCCATGGGTTGACCCCTAGCATCATATAAACTGGCTGTGACGGTGCACAGCTGTGATCCTAGCACTTGGAAGGCCCATAGAAAGTTTTAGACAAGCTTGGGATACATAAGAACCTATTTGGAAGAAGTGGAAGAGGAGGAGGAGGAAGAGGGGAAGGAGGAGGGGGAGGAAGAAGAGGAGAAGGAAGAAGAGGAAGAAGAGGAGGAGGAGGAGGGGAAGGAAGAAGAGGAGGAGAAGGAAGAAAAGGAGGAAGAAGAGGAGAGAAAGAGGAAAAGGAGGAGAAGGAGGAGGAGAAAGAGGAGGAGGAAAACACTTTACCCACTTTCTCAGTTGCACACTAGAATCTCTGAGGGTTTCTGCATCCTGACCATGCTAGGCCAAACTCCCTGCTAGCTAGTGTAGTATGTTAAAACAGTGCCAGGAACTAACTTGTTCAGATGCCCCAGGTGTTTATTGCACAGAATCAGGGTTTAGAACTACTGAGGTAAGAGGTTTTCCTTAATAAGACTTTTCTTGCAGGGTCAGCTTCTGAAGATGTTTCAAGTTTATTATATGCAATTACTATAGCCTGCCTTTATGTGAGTAATGACCTCTCAGTTCTCTGGGCCAGTGTGTAGGCAGCCCTCATGGATATGCAACAGAAAAAAATATTTAGCACATTCAAATATTTAAAGAGTAAAAAAATAACCTGATTAAAACTGAAAACAATGACAATTATTTACCCCATTTTAATGGCATTTCTTTGTCATTTGTGTCTGTGTTTATGTATTTATATGTGTGCTCAGGTACATGTGTGCTGCTGACACATGTATGTGCAGATGCATATGCACATTCTCACAAGTGGAGGCCAGAGATCAATTTCATCACCTTCATTTTAAACCTTTTAACAGTCGATGTTAAGGTCTCCATGGTTGACATGATCTTCTAACCCTTCCTCCCCTTTTTAATCCTATTGAAATTTATCCCAAAATGCTTTGGAAGTTATGTGTTAGAGGAGTGTTTATAAGAAAGGATTTGCTGATGATGCTCTTCTACAGTGTAGATGTGGGTCAGTACAATACAGTGGTCATATTTGAGACCTCAGAAGAGAGAATATTCTAGTCGATGGAGACTGCAGTAACTGGGCGGGTTGTGGGCTAGCCTGTCAGCACTAACTACTGTGGTCACATGGCTGATCCAGGCAGAGATCACCTGACTTCCAAGACTTCCCTCAAGCCCAGGATGGATTGAGCACAGACATGATGACACTGCAGAAGAATGACATGAATTTTGTCTGAGTGCAATTAGCCAGAGGCTGGAGGTGCATGTGGGTGGTAGGACTGCAGAGCAGGGTGACACCAGCAAGTGGGAGCTGCATTCACTGAATGCCTTGTGTCTTCCTGCAGCCAGCCCTTGTAATGAAAGTGTAAGAGATGAATGAAAGTTTAAGAAAGTGTAAGGCACAGTTAGCAGTCATATGGCCTTTTAAACATATATATTTGTTTTATCTTGTGCATGTGCACTATGTGTCTACAGGAGTTTTCAGAAGCCGGGAGAGACCTCAGAGAAGTGAAGTTACAGATGGTTATGAGCCATCATGTGAGTGTTGAGAAGGAAACCAGTTCTCTGTGAGACTAGTAAGTACTCTTAACCAGTTACTAAGCCATCTCTCTGGACTCTTAAACTAATTCTTAAAATATCTTTAAAGAGATAAGTACTGAAAACGAACTCATTTTTTCCTCAGTAATCTTTTGTTGTTAGCAATCAGTGTGCATTTTCAGCTTGGACATTCAGAATCACGCTCCCTTAAAACATTCCTTTCACCTTCTAGGTAGAATCTTGGAGACATGGCTTCAGTTAAGTAGTAATAATCCACGTGACTGTATCTAAAGGAAATCTCTACTTTTGGAGATAAAACAGAATATTTGTCCACTTGGTAATAGAGATTTTAAAAATTGGCATACTTTTCCATATTAACATCAATAGGACATGTTCATTCTGGTATGCCTGTTATATAAAGAATGTCCCCATTTGATGTTATTTAAAATAACATTTAAGGGCAGGTGAGAGGGCTCAGTGGATAAAGGACTTGTCATAAAATCCCAACAAGCTGAGTTCAGTCCCCAGAGCCTACAAAAAGGTAGAGAGAACTGATTTCACAAAGTGATCCTCTGGCCTCTGTACACACACACACACACACCACACGCACACGCACACACACACACAAAGAATAATTTAAAAAAAAATAATAGAGGGACTGAAGAGGTGGCTCTGTGGTTAGGCGCTCATGCCACTCTCGCAGAGGACTCAAGCTGAGACCCCATTAGCTTCCTACAGCAGCTGATAGCCACCTCCCATCTCAGCTCCAGGGACCCAAAGTCTCTGGTCTCCTGTCCTCGGACATCTGCATTCATGTGCACATAACCATACAGATACACAGGTACACAGGTGCACACACAGGCATACATGCAGAACCCAAACTAAAATTAAGTCTTTAAAATACTTATTAAAAAAATAATAAAATTGGAAATTTATCATTTCATAACTTGAAAAGAAACCAGTTCAGGCAGAATGCTCAGTGAAAGCTAAAACAAGTTGAGTCGTCTATTACTTATTCTTGCAAGTATTTCTTTGCAAATAACAATTGCAAAGAAAAAGGTGGTAACTTGATGGGGGTTGTGGGGAACTACCAGACACTAGCTCAGCTGAAATAGAAGGACAAACCAATGTTGAGTTCCCAGATATTAAGCTCTGAGGGGGACCCTTTGGTACCTGTGTAATCTGCTCACCCCAATGTACTGGGTCATAAAAAGTAATGAGGCCATCACCGCAAGACACACTGAGCTGCTGATGTAGCTCAGTGGTAGAGTGCTTGTCTAACAAGCATTAGGCTTGTGCTTCAAACTTCAACACTGCACACACCAAAAAGAGACATTCTGTAATTGGCTTCTGTCTTAGTTAGGGTTTTACTGCTGTGATCAGGCACCATGACCAAAGCAACTCTTATAAAAAACAATATTTAATGGGGATGGCTTACAAGTTCAGAGGTTCAGTCCTTAATCATCAAGGCAGGAACATGACAGCGGCCAGGCAGGCATGGTGCAGGAGAAGCTGAGAGTTATACATCTTCATCTGAAGGCTGCTAGTGGAAGACTGACTTCCAAACAGCTAGGATGATGGTCTTAAAGCCCACACCCACAGTGACACCTATTCCAACAAGGCCATACTTACAAATAGTGCCAGTCCCTGGGCCAAGCATATTCAAACCATGACAGCCTGTATGATCCAAAATTGTTCAACCTGCCATGAAAGGTTAAAATTCTGTACAACAAGAGATTTTAAAAAACACAACCAAATACAATGCATATTTCTTGGTCAAACTCTAGATATGGAAGAAAATTTCTTTTTCTATAATCTACAGTAAAAGAGAAGATGAGAAATTTGTTTTTACATTAGATAGAATTGCATATATGTTATATTTCCTGAATTGATTTCATGGCTGTAAAGTCATTGTTGAAGTTATACTTGAAGTTATAATCAGGGCTATAGAATGGTGATGTCTAAAATAGGTCATCAAAAGTAACAAAATAAAGCAGGTAAGATGGCTCAGTGCAGACAGGCCTTTGCTGATAGGCCTGACAACCTGCCTGAATTCCTATCTCCAGAACCCACATAGCAGGAGGTACCAGATTTCTGCAACTTGTCCTTTGACCTTCACCCTTCCCTAATAGTAAATAGATAGCTTTTAAAAATAGTACACTTTGTTAAAAATTAATAAACCTAGGTGACAGGTATACAAAGTTCATTGTGCTATGTAAGATCTAGGGATTTTTTCTTCTCAAATAAAACACTTGTAAAATTTATATAAATAGAATACTCAAGAAGCCTGTTAACAGACAGCATTTGGGGAAGGTCCCTCATATGTTTGTTTGTCTCTTTCACTTCCTCCTCCATCTTGGCCTTCTCTGAACACTTTAACAAGTGTTTAATGGTTTGTGAAGAGACAATAAAGTTCTAGGAAAGAATTCAATTTAAAGGAAATCATTTTAAAAATTGACAAATCCATTTATAGTTCAATAACCATCTCCTAATTTATTGGATTAATAAATTCAGGATTTGGAGCAGTTAGGTTTTTCTGGCATTTTTATTGTAGTAAAACATATGTAGCATAAAATTTGCCATTATAACCAATTTTTGATGTCATTAAGGACATTCACATTGATGCAGTCATCATCATCATTCATCTCTAGAACACTCTGGAGCATTTCATCAACTGTCCCGAGCTCTCAACATTAAACACGAACACCCCAGCCCTCCTCTTATTCATTTTATACAGTCTAAATATGCATCCCTTACCAGACATGTGTCTGGCAAATATTCTCCCCCATTCTATAGATTGCTTTTTTCCTTTGATGCACAGAATTTTCAAGTTTGGTGCTGGTTTTGCAGCTCAGTGGTAGAACACTTTCCTAGTGCATATAAAGAAGTTTTTTAATTTTCACAAAGAGTGAAGCTCAGTTTGTCCACTCTGACAATTGCTAATTCCCAGAAGCATTTCTGCTTGGTGTTTGGAGTACTGAACAGCAATAGCTAGTTTGTTTTTTTACTTGTTTGGGTTTTTTGTTTGTTTGTTTTGTTTCTCTTTGCATTTTGGAACAGTAATGACAACCATCATTCACCTTTGCAGAAGGTGTAATTGACAGGTGTCACGCTCGGTACTTTTTGAAACTAAAATACTACTGACTCCTTTGCATAACGAGTTCCCATTAAATCTTCCTTTGACTACTTCTGGGAATGTCTCAGAAGACTACCTCATGTGCTCCAGAACTAATGCTTTGTTCTGTTTTTATTTTTCCACTTCAGGCTCCTTTATTTTGCCTGGGCTGCCATTGACCCTCGTGGGATTTTGATGTTGCCAATGTCCTCTAACTGCACATGCTTTTGAGCCTCTGAAATGCCCTCTCCATCCTGAACCAGGCACCCTGAACTCCCTTGCACAGAAACCTGTCACTTTCCTGCCGTGGAGAAGTCACCGAGGTTAGCATAGACCATGATGGACTGAGTGCTGAGTTGCAGGTTAGGGACCTGAAGTACTGCTAAAGAAAATATTGACACATGCTAAGTGTAAGGAAGACTTTGTTCAGAACCACTGTGAAAGGTGTCAAGATTATTACAAGTGGGGAGAAGACTGGGCTCTCCTCCAAACACAACAAGGGCAGGATTCATAACGAAAGAGTGAATGCTTATGTGAACAGAAAGGCCAGAGAATGGAAAATTACATCGAGGGATCCTAGTTAAAGGGACTCAATAAAATTCTTCTGGAAGATGGGCCATAGTTATCAGGTGCCAAAAGGACAGAAGGAGAAATGTAATTAGATAGTCAGATTGCCTCTAAATGACTCAACTCAATTCTTAGAACAATGAGTGCAGGTTAGGAACCTGGGGGTGGCCTGCTAAAGAAGAAAGCATGACAAAAAGCCTGACTGTAAAGTTCATTCCAGGAGAGAACCTTTGTCCATCTCTCCCCTGTTCAAAGCAGGAAGACTCAATTCAGCCCAGGGACAATTTCCCTGTGACATATAAACTTTCTCTGTGGTTACTCTACTCTGATACTCTGTTTGCAAAATAAATCTGGTCTAATTAGATTTGTCCTGGTTACTACATTAATAAAACACAAACGGTAAAGAACCACATTGGTAGTTAGGGTTTTCTTGGCTGGTATTTTCCATAAGGATTCAAATTATATTTTTTAAAAGCTTCCTAGCAAGCTAGGGAGATATCTCAGTGGGTAAAATTTCTTGCTATGCAAATGTGAGACCCTAACCTGGAATTCTCCAGCATCCATCCATACATAAATCGGGCAAGGTAGTTCATAATCCTAGCTCTGTCAGGGTAGACACAGGAGGATCCCTGGACCTGCCTAGCCAGCCAACACAGTCAGATCTGTGAGTTTCCAGTTCATTCGCAAAAATATTGTGGGACCAGAAACATGGCTCAGCAGTCAAATATGCTTGCCACAAAGGCTGATAACCTGAGTTCAGTAGAAAGAGAGAACTGATTTTTCTTTTCTCTCTTCTCTTTTCTTTTCTTTTCAGAACTGATTTCTGTATGTAGTCTTCTGGCCTTTGTGTGCATAACACACACAAACACTACACACAAAGCCCCTTGACACTAGGAAGCCATACCAGAACAAGGCTTGAGGACTAGTTCTTTCTCTTGAATGCTTCTGTGCTCTTTTCTTAGTTGGCCCAAAAGATACACTGCCCTTCCCCTGAATGCACTTTCAAACTCCCTTAACCTTTCTTATCCCTGTTGGGTGCTTTGTCAGGGAGATGCTGGGGGAGGTGACCCTAACCTAAGGTCACCGCACCCAGTTCTGCAGTAAGTTATTCTAACCATGTAGTCATATCTGATGCTTCTACCACTTTCCTATTATATTCTGTCACAAAGAGGACATGTTCACACTGAACTTGTGCAAATAATAAGATTACCATGGAAATAAGAATATTCAATCAGAATTTCTGAATTTGGAAAGGATCAAGCAGAGGAAAAAAATGTGTTTCATTTCTGTTTACAAAGGTATAATCATTGCCATGAGTTATAGATAGCTTAGGAGAAAAAAAAAAGTTCCTTATAACTCCCTCCCCCAACTCTGCTAAAAACATCAAAGACAATATTATAAAGACCCAAACTAAAAGCAATAGTCGCTCTGCATCAGTTGCTCAGTGCGGGGCAGTTAACCCTTGCTTGTTCAGCTTGACTTCAAGTCAGCAGCTTTATGAATTGAGCTTCTCGCTGTGCCCAAGTTGGAAGTCCTAACTGTAGTGGCTAGCCTCCCAGTCACCACACTGTGAACCCTGAGTGCCTGCCTGGCAAGTTCCTTTCCTTGAATCCCTGAAACATTCCCTGTTTCTGAAAGCAGGGCTCATTCTATAGCTATAGCTTAGGCTGGCCTAAAACTCTGTGAATAACCCAAGCTGGTTCCAAACTCTCCAGGTACCCGCCACTGCTTTCCGAGTGCTGAGGATGCAGGCATATGCCCGTAACCTTGCCATCCCTCTGACAGTTGTCTTTTGTGTAGTATGCCCAGAGCGGATTGCAGAAGATAATCAGAATAAAACAGTAACTATCTGTGGAAGGCAAAACTTTTAGCACGGTCATGCTGAAAGACCTAATGAGAGTTTGTGCAATAAGAAATTTAGGGGGCTGGTGAGATGGCTCAGTGATTAAAAGTATTGGCTGCTCTTCAATAGGGCCCAAGTTCCATTCCAGGCACCCACATGGTGGCTCACAACCATCTGTAACTCCAGATCCAGAGGACTTAATGAACGATTCTGATCTCCTGGGGTACCAAGCCAGAATGTGTCACACAAACATACATACAAAATATCATATGCAAAAAATATTCACATGCATAAAATGAATGAATTAATTTTTTAAAAAATAAGAAACTTAGTTATTTCTCTGACACACATTTTATTTTGTTGTTTATTTCTGTTTTGTTTATTTTTGAGACAAGGTCAGGGTCTCTAAAAGCCCGGAGTAGCCTCAACCTCACTATGAAGCCTGAGAATGACCAAGAACTTCTGCTCCTCCCACATCCCTGGGTGCTGGTCACAAGTGTGTTTCCCCAGGCCTTTCACCAAAAGATTCGTTGAATCCTGGACACTGTGACTGTTGGCCAGCACTGTATCAACCAAACTACACCCCCAGCCTTTGTTGACTAATTTTTTCTAATATTTTTTGAAACAGGGTTTTCAAACTGACCTCAACATTTTCTGTTTTTCTTTTTTCTTGAGAGTTTTCAAGATGGTTTGTCTGTGTAGCTATGGCTGTCCTAAGAACAAACTGTGTAAACCAGGCTGGCCTCAAACTCAGAGACCTGCCTCCCTCTGCCTCTTGAGTGCTGGGATTAAAGGCATGTACCACACACACACACACACACACACACACACACAACCACACACACACACACACACACACCAGCACTAACCTCTAACTTTTCAAGCCCTGCCCCCTTCTTAAATTCTAGGACCACAAATAGGCATGTGTAGCAGTAGTTTGGCTAATCACTTTGCTCCCGGAGAGACAAATGTGCTCCCTACTCCCTCACACACGTGCATGTACACACACACACACCACACACACACACACACAAGTTAATTTTAATGCACCTTGACTAGCTCAAAGGCTGGCAGTTCTAATCCTTCCGGCAGCTAACAAACACTCCCCTTCAGTACTCCGAGTTAATATCTTTAAAAATCAATATTTCATCTCTGCTACTCCAAACACAGTTGTGGAAGTGGACATGTGGCCACTTTCCCTGATTCTCACATGTCGGCAGGCCTTTAGGTCTGATCTTTCTTCTTCCCTATCATGGCGATCTTTCGCCTTCCTCTCTCCCAGTTCCTTGCCTCCAAGTCCCGCCTCAGTCTACCTTCCCAGTCATTGGCCGTTGGCTCTTTATTGATGGATCAAAAACCAATGGGGGACAAGGACCTTCAGCATTTGGACATGCAGATTCCTGGTTTTGTGGACTGGATCAACTCAAAGCATTAGAACCAACTCCCAATAGGCATGTGTCACTACACCAAGCTATGCACACATTTAAACATAACAACTCCAAAACTAAAATTATGGCTGGCAATATGAAACTGAATATATAATGAGCAATAAGAAAATTATCTATATCATGTAATTTCTGAAATATTTATATCAATGTTTACCTATAAAATATGACCCAGGGTTATCTTTATTACATTGAGGTGGGGTAACTTGCCCATTGCGGTGGCACTAATCCTTGGACAGCGGATTCTGAGTTGTTTAAGGGTGGAGAATGCAAGCTGAGCTCAAACATTTGAGCCTTCCTTGCAATCTGCTCTTGACCATGGACACAATGTTATCTCAAGCTCCTGCCTCTGTGCTTTCTCCACACAGTTCCTCCCCCGGAACTGTGTACCAGAACAAACCCTTTCTCCTTTATGCTGCTTCTGCTGGGGCATTTTATCACTGAACCAAGACATAAGGAAACATCAACTTTTAAAAAGAAAGCCAAATTCTGCTTTCTTTCACAGTTGTGTGCCTTTGTCGTCCATCTTCACCATTGTTTGGTGAAATTTTTCCCTTTAAAAATAAAACTTTATAAATAAATCCATCTGGGCTTGAGAGATGGCTCACCTGTTAAGAGTACCAAGTTCAATTCCCAGCAACCACATGGTGGCTCACAGCCATCTGGAATGGGATCCGATGCCCTCTTCTGGTATGTCCGAAGACAGCAACACTCACATACATTAAATAAATAAATAAACATTTAACAATAAATAAATAAGTAAACAAATAAAACTCATCCAATCTCAGGTACCTCCTTTGACCTCCATGAGAATACACACTGGCTATCCATCCAGGCTGTGTCCTACACTTTCTCTTTCTTCTTGTGGGCCAGCCAGCCATTTCAATTTAGGAAAAAATTATTCTCTTGCCTCTTTAACAGAAAGAAATCCTACATTCTCTGAATGATTTTCCTGTGATGTTATTTCTCTTCACCTTTGGGTTTTTTTTTTCTGGCATTTTTATTTATATGTGTTGATTATAATTTTTCACGGTAAAATATAAAGTAGTGGAAGTTGTGAGTTGTTTTTTTACAGACCAGCCTTCTGTGGCAGGGTAGTGGATTGTAGGACCATGTGCCATCTGATGATGTTTATAGGTACATGCATTTCACAGTACAGCTTCTAACGTGGCAAAAAAAAAATATGTTTATTAACATATCCAACTAAAAGTATTCTCTCTGTGCCATACAAAAATAAAAAGCCAGCATGGTGATTCATATTTGTATTCACATCATTTAAGTGGTGTTGTCTAGAGGATCAGGAGCTCAAAGTTGCTCTTGGGTGCACAGTGAGTGTAAGGCAAGCCTGGGTTAGATAAGACTCTGTCTCAAAAGACTAAAGACTGATTATATATTTTTTTCTTTTTCTTCTTCGTCGTCTTCTTCTTTACATGTTTTCTTCTTCTGCATGTTTTCATGCTTTATTTTACTTACAAACAATCCAGCTGTTTAGTGAACATCTGTTACTTAGTGTGATGGTTTGTATATGCTTGGCCCTGGGAGTGGCACTGTTGGGAGGTTTGGCCTTATTGGAGTAGGTGTAGCATTGTGGGTGTGGGCTTTAATACTCTTATCTGCCTGGGAGTCAGTCTTCCACTAGCAGCCTTCAGATGAAGATGTAGAACTCTCATCTCCTCCTGCACCATGCCTACCTGGATAATGCCATGATCCTGCCTTGATGATAATGAACTGAACCTCTGAACCTGTAAGCCAGCCCCAGTTAAATGTTGTCCTTTATAAGACTTGCCTTGGTCACGGTGCCTGTTCACAGCAATAAAATCCTAACTAAGAAACTTAGTATAATTCTGAGGCTACAAGTTACCAACAAGATTTTGGGAACTTCCAGGAAGTCATCTCATTGACCTTGATTAATCATTATCTCATGTCATCTGATGCTATATATTAATTGTTTTTATCAACTATACATATCAGACAAATATACTCAAAGCTATACTAAATGAGCTACATACCGAGAGTTTTTCTTACTGGTCTGGTTGCCACACATGAAAAGCTACTGCAATCCATCTTTTCTCTAGCTTTACCTGAGCACTTGTCTCAAAATTAAATTTATTCCTTATTAGATATGTTAACACCTGATAGAAAGTCCTTTATGGCCTTAGTAACCTCCATAGGGACAAGAACATGCTTGCATTATGATTAGAACCAAAAAGTAGAAGACATGCCCACTTCTTTTAAATCAATAATGCCAAACTAGGCTCATCAAAGATTTTCCTTAAAACTTAAAAAACACGTTGTTAGCTAGGCTAGACTGACTCCATGACAGGCTTTAAATTGGCAGTTCAGGAGATGAGGCCTAAATCTCTTCTTCTAAGAACTGGACAAGTCCAGGCAAGTCCAGGCCTGAGAAGCTGCCCTATCACCAAGCCTGAGGCAAGGACAATGATCAGCAGCAGTTTCCAGACCTCCCCAGTGACAGAGTTTCCAGATGGAGAAGCATAAAGGTCACCCCAGAATCCCTAATATGCTTTAAATCAGGCCTATGCACTCACTTGGTTGTCTCTCTATCTTGGTAATAAGCCCCCAGCATGCTGGACTTCTGTAGAATAAAACACTCTTTGAGTTTACTTACTATTTGAGTCTGGGGTGTCATTCTTCAAGCGAATTATGGACCCTTACATTTGTTTCTGTATTCCTAAGAGCTATGATCATTTTCAATCTTTATAAGCACTTATTTATTCCTAAGTATTTTTAAATAGAACATCTAAATCCTTCATGATATTTTATAAATTAATTTGATAATAATACCTAGAGGTATAAAAATATGCACAGGTAATGTATATTATCATATGTATGTTATGTACTAGAAGACCTCACAGAGCTTTGCTCTAAAATTCAGTCATGAATCAGTTAAATACAACAATACCCAACTACTTGGTTTATAAAAAATAGTTGGCACTCAGCTCCGCTCCAGTTTATATTTCTATCTGAATTATGTTTTTGGCAAATGGGACATGTTAAGGTTGAGGACACAGTAGATGGTTCGAGCTTTTTCTAAGTGTTTGTAGAAGGAGCTTTCGGACGCTCTTCTCTTTGGGTCTTAAAAGGCTATAGTTTACAGTTCAGGCAAAGACTGAGGAAGATCAAGTAGCTGTTTGCTTGTCCTCAAAGCTCATCTGAGATAATACAGTGTCCTTTTCTTTGCAGCTTCAGATAATGGTTTACAGGGGTCTCTAAGTCCCTTGAGAACCCCATTGGGGGCAGGGTTTAAAGCCATACCCTCTGTTGTAAACTAAGGATGTGGGATGAAAAAATAGAGGCCTGAGTAGGGGATGAAAGCAGTAGGGCAGAAGGGATGAGTCCCAGGACTCAAGGAAGTGGAGAAGGGGGTATGTGTGTGTGTGTGGGGGGGTGTTGAGTGGAGGAGAGGGTCCTGGTGGGGGAGCACAGGGCGGATGAAGGGAAGAGTAGCCACTTGGGGAAAGTTTAAGTTCCAGGTTATGCTTGTAGAAGCACACCACAAGGAAGGCAGGAGAGAGCTGCAGCTGTGGCTCCGGTATAGGATGTGTGTCTTGTGAGACGTGTGAGACGCTCCGTGCTCTGTCCCCAGTACAAACTGGGCATGGTGTCACAAGCCTATAATCTCAGATTCAGGAGGCAGAGGCTGGAAGATCAAGAGTTTAAAGGTTATCTTCTAGTACATAGCAAGATTGAGGCCACCCACATGAGACACAAAAGAGGGAGGGGGAGGGACGAGAAGAGGAGGGGGAGAGTCAGAGAGGACCCATTGAAAGAAAGCAAAAGGAGGGAGAAGGAGAGAAGGTGAGAAGTAGGGAGGTAGGTGGAATGAAGGAAGTAAGGACAGACAGACAAGTACAGAGTCTGTGCAGCAATAATGAAACAGAAAAAGAGCAGAAGTTTAAAGACAGTCTCTGTCTGTGAGACCACTACCACTGCTAGGAGCACAGCTGCCGCTGTTGCTGCTGCTTCCACTCCACCCCCAAAGCCAGAGTGGAAAAGGGGTGGGGGGTGGGGGGTTGGAGTGGGGGAGAAACAAGATCAAGCAGAACATAGAGGCCTCCCTGCATTCAAGGAGTAGGTCCTTGCTTGAAACAACCAGGCAGGATTTCTGGCCCCAGAGATACAACCGCAGAGTACACTCAGCGCCTTAGGATTCAAAATCTGTCCCCACAACATGAGGACAGTGATCTGCCTCACCAGCTCGGGAGGCTGACTCACCAAAGGGATCCCAGGAAGCTGGTCATGGGTACAGCCAGACTCATCAAAGGCACACACTTGAACACAGGGAAAAAATCCAGAGCCCAGGGATGAGTTTGATCTTACCCACACCACTGCCTCATAACCATGGCTAGGGGAAATTACTCCGATACTGATCCACGGTGAGACTTTACTCAGGATGACTTCCGGGGACATCAAGAGTTTCTCAGATGTGGTTGAGGGTGTAGCTGGGTTGACAGGGTGCTTGCTCAGAATACTTGAGGCCCTGAGTTCAATCCCCAACACTGTATAAACTGAGGCGGTTGTACACACTGTAATATCAGCACTCTGGAGTTGAGGCTCAATCCTGAACACACCAGGAGCAAGAGGGGTCCACAGACAATGAACAACACATCACAGGATGCGTGGATGAGGTTGCTTAGATGAACCATCAAGGGAAGGGGTATTTTTTGTTGAACTTGATGTGTTTATAAAAAGATAAAGAGATAAAGAGAATATGCTCTGTGGGTGTGTAGAGAGGTGTGGGGGAAGGGATGTCTCAGCGGGCCCATGCTGAGGCATCTCTTCCCCCGAGTGACCAGTCAGTCACACACTGGTATAGTATAGAGTAGAGGTTTTCAGGGCATGGGGAGGGGAGCCAGGAGGGTAGTAGAGGCAGAGAGAGGGGGAGGGGAGAGAGAGAGAGAGAGAGAGAGAGAGAGAGAGAGAGAGAGAGAGAAGGAAAAAGAAGAAGAAGAAGAAGAAGAAGAAGAAGAAGAAGAAGAAGAAGAAGAAGAAGAAAGAAGAAGAAGCAGCAGCAGCAGCAGCAGCAGCAGCTGGCCATGAGCACATGGAGAGAGTGGGGGAGGATAGAAGGGAGGAGGGGACAGGGAGAAGCAAGAGGCAAGAGAGAATAAGAGATCGAGAAAGAGAGGAGGGAACAAGCAGCCCCTTTTATAGTGGGCCAGGCCTACCTGGCTGTTGCCAGGTAACTGTGGAGGTGGAGTTTAGATAGAATACTAACAGAACTAACTTAACAGGGTGCCTGCTGACTTAGCATGGTTCTTTCTGCAAACAGGCTTCCCCTGGCCCAGCTTAAAATGGACCTGGTTGAAACCTCATTGAGATGTGGGTGTAGAGGATCCTGACTAAAGTTCCATCAGAAGAGAGTCTGTCACTCCCTACAATGTTCTGCAGTTGAGGAGACCAAAGAGGACAGGAACAACTGTCAGTGTGCCTAATATTTCCTCTTTGACCGACAGGCTCTGTCTTCTGGGTTTACTTTGGCCTTCATTTTCCCTGTCAGTCCCATGTAGAAGCCAGCAGGCCTCACTCAACACAGCCTGGGTGTGTTCCTTAGGATTCTGGTTTCTCAGGTGCAAGGCAGAGAGCAGTTCAGTCAACATCTTCTCTCACGATCTGATGTCCTGGTCACCAAATGAACAAAGCTGGGCATGGCCTAGCACATATCTCTCAAGAATAAAGTCCCTTTTAGGCAGGGAGTTATTAAAATACAGATCACTCAGAAAAGATATTCTCTTCCCTTGGAGAGGCCTGGTTTGTTCAGCTGGCGATACACTGGTTGAATTGAGCAAGCAGCTGTCTCCTTTCAGAACTATTTGGATTGTGGCTTGTGGCTTCCCTTGGGGGTTGGGGCTAACTGGCCTTAGATTCATATTACTAAAAAAATGTAGGGAAGAAAACAGAAATGACAAGTTGACCTAAGGACAAATCTTAGTGTTGTGCACTAAGGAGGCGGATGCAGTATCGGTATTTTATGACTTTAAATACTGGGAGATCCAGCCCTCCCCACCACTGGGATGTTTATGCTAATGCTCCTTGATTTTCACTGGGGCTTACAGTGAGCACTTCACCTTTGGCCACACTGTCCTGTCTTCTAAACTTGCCCTTCAGCTACCTTCTTCCCTCCTTCCCTTGTAGAGCAGAATAAACCATGGAATTATAAGCAGGAAGTTTTTAAAAATAAAACCATTTCCTGATCTTTCTGGCTACACCTGAAATACTCACAAAAAACACATCATATTCTGGTCTCTGATTAAGGGTAACAAATGTTTTGAAGGTTGACTGTTCCCATTCTAAAAAACACACTGCATTCTGAAAACAGCTCCAGACAGCTCTGGGAGGGAGCGTTCATATATCACAGTTGAATTTTCCCTTTTTCAAGATACTTTGCTCCTTGCTCCAATTTCATGTTCCACCATTTCCTTCATTTCTTTTAATCTTTTAGCATTTTATCAGGCCTATCTTAGTTAGGGTCTCCATTTCTGTGAAGAGACACCATGACCTAGGTAACTCTTATAAAGAACAACATTTAATTGGGGCTGGCTTACAGGTTCAGAGGTTCAGTCTATTATCATCATGGCAGAAAGTATGGCAGCATTCAGGCAGGCATGGCACTAGAGGACCTGAGAGTTTTACATCTTCATCCAAAGAAAACCATGGGCAGATTATCTTTTCCAAATTGGGTGGAACTTCAAAGCCCACCCCAACAGTGATATATTTCTTCCAACAAGGCCACACCTACTCTAACAAGGTCACACCTCCTAATAGTGCCACTCCCTGGGCCAACCATATTCAAACCACCATAGGTCCAACATTCCTTTGATACACACTAAGCTTAGTGTTTTTATAATGCCTGAGAATGACATTGTGTCCAACATCTCACTTAGTTTCAAAGATTTCATTTAGTCTCACAGACTTTCAGGCCTTACCCTCAGAGTAGCAGACAGCTTTCTTTCAAAAAGACGAGCACCAGCATTTGATCACAGCTCTCTAGATAGGACTGAGAAGTGTTCTAAGGGCATGCATGAGATTAGCAAAACAGAAAACAACTGGCTTATGGAGTTTAGACTTAAGTTTGATCCCTGAGACCCACTGGGTAGAAGAAGAGAACCAAACCCTGAAGGCTATCTTCTGAATGCCAGTTATACATTCACACACAAATACACTCACATAAATATATAGTAAAAGTTAACAGAAAGTTCGGAGCTAAGTGTGGTAGACCACATCTGTAATACCAGCACTCAGGAGGTATAGGCAGGAAGATTACCACTTCCAGCCTGGACTGATAGTGAGAGCCTACCAGAAGGAGGAAGAGGAGGACAGGGGCAAGGATGGGGTAGAAGAATGAACAGAAGCAGGAGAGAAGGGAGAGGGGAGAAAGAGGAGGAAGAAGGGTGGTAGGAGGAGGGGAGGGAGAAGGGGAGAGAGGAAGAAGAGGGAAGGGAGAAGGGGAAGGGAAGGAGGAGAAAGAGGAGAAAGAGACTATGAAGGACAGGGAGAGGAGAAGTTGTTTGGGTTGTATAGTAAGATTTGCCAGTACATCTAAAATTTCATCATGCCTGTACTTTAGCTTCTAATTATGTGTCCTGGAAGCCTTGTTTTTCTGCTTGGGTTATCTTTTGTTGTGTGAATTCCACATTGAGATAGATCACAGAACATGTTATAAAAGGTACAGGGCAATTATGTCAATTGTTACCTTTTAAACGAGCCAGGCTGCTCCATTTTCTGGTACCCATGTCTCTACAGAATTGCATATTTTCTGGAACTCTGTGTTAGAGCAGAAAGAATGGATGGAGATTCAGACCAGAGTAGCTCCAGGTTGTCCAGTGCCTTTGATCTGGTGGTAGGTGTTGGACTTGAGGCAGAAAAGCAAGACCCATGCCCAGGATAACAGCAGTACTCGTGAGAGGTGGAGAGCAGACAAGGTTCAGAGTCTGGAGCAGCTTGAAGCTTGGACCTTGTGTTGCTCTGTTCAGCTCTACTTGGTGACAGTGATCGTTGTGCAATCTGAGAAGCAGCTACAGGGGTTGGAGAAAGAGCTCAGCAGTTAAGAGCACTGGCTGCTCTTCCAGACGACCCAGGTTCATTCCCAGCACCCACATGGCAGCTCACAACTGTCTAACTCCAGTTCCAGAGGATCCGACTCCATCTTCCCGCCTCCCTTAGCACTACACAAACACAGTACACAGACAACATGCAAGTAAAAAAATTTACCCATACACATAAAATTAAATTGAAGTTTAAAAAAAAACAATTTCAGACTGTGGTGATTAATCTTGATTGTTATCTTGGTAGAATTTAGAATCATCAGTAATACACACTTCTAGGAGTGTCTGTAGGCATTTCTAGATCGGGTTAATTAATGTGCAAGAAGATGCCATAGGTGTGAGTGTCAAACGTGAACTAAGGTCCTGGACTGAATAAAAAGGAGAAAAGGAGGTGAGCGTCCACGTTCGTCCTTCTGCTTCCTGACTGTGGATGCAGTGTGACCAGCTGTGTCAGCACCCTGTCACCTCACTACAGGGAGGGACTCTACCAGCCGTACTATCCCACCTGTGATGGACTGTGGGATACTCAAACTGTGTGCTGTATATTAGTCAGGGTTCTCTGGAGGAACAGAGCCAATGGGATACACATACATGCATTCATACATATATACGTGTGTGTGTGTGTGTGTGTGTGTGTGTGTGTGTGTGAATTCATTAAATCAAATGTAAAATAGTAACAATAGCAAAATCCCCCCTGAGAGCCAAGAGTCTGGTAGGTTATTTGATCTTCGAGCCTGGGTACTTCAGCAGTCATGGAAGTCCCACAGTGGTTGTCTCTCACCTTTCATGGTGGGAACAGCAGGCAGTAGGGTCACAAACCAGTTGCCTCAGTGTTCTTAATGGACACCTGAGCCTGGAAGGTTTCCAGAGAGCAGCTAGTCCCTAATTCACAATGACCGGGAAACCTGGTTCTGGCATCAGGGAAGGAGTCATCAGCATCAGGAACATGGCAAATAGACTAACTCATCAGCAAGGAAAAAGGCCAAGTGAGAAATGGTCTTCCTTCTGTCACACTTCTTTATGATTATTATTAAATTTTATTATATTTTATATATTCATTTTACATCCCACTCACTGCCCACCACCCTGTCACCCCTTCCAACTATCTTTCCCCTCCTTCTCCTGTGAGTGGGTGGGAGCCTCCTGGGTATTGCCCCATCCTTGCACATCCGGTCTCTGTGAGGCTAGGCACATCCTCTCCCACTGAGGCCAGACAAGTCAGCCCAGCTAGATGAACATATCCCACATACAGACAATAGCTTTTGGGATAGACCCTGCTCCAGTTATTTGAGACCCACATGAAAACCACGCTGCACATCTGCTACAGATGTGCCACACTTCTTTTTATCTGGGCTACCAGAAGGTGCCTTCCACATTCGCAGTTGGTCTTCCCACATCAATCAAGGCAATCAGGACCCTTCTTCAGGTCAGACTCTCTACTCAGGTAATTCTAATTTGTGGCAAGCTGGCACTAAAACTAACCATCAAGTAAGCCAAAACAAACCCTTCTCTCACTGAGCTGTCTTTGTCAGGGATTCAGACAGCACTGAGGAAAGCATCCATCTTCCCCATATTCCCTAATATTTGCTTAGTACTCTAACCAATCGGGAGGCTGTTTCTCTGACATGACTTTTGCTGGGATCTTGGAGCAGCACGCCTCCCCTGGACCTGGTGGTTGCATAAAATTGCTCACCAGTCCTTAGGTGCCCAGCTGTGCAACTCACAGCCTGGGTTGTTCATCAGATTCCCACTGAGCATGAAGTTTTAGATGGAATGGACAAGGGAGAAGTCTGACTCTGTTTAAAGATTCCAAGAATTACAATTTTGGTTAGGTTCTCTCTAGGATGCCTTTGAACTAAGTTCAGTTCTGAGAATGCATTCTAGAGACCTCAAGGATGCTGGGAGTCCTAAAATCCATCCACCTACTAGAGACTCAAGCCTGGAAGTCAATGGAACACCTGGGGTGTATCCTGCCTCTGGAATTCTCAAGACGTTCCTCATACTCAAGGCAGCTTTGGTTTCGCCCGGAACTCACGGGGAAGCAAGACACTAAAGTTACTAGGCATCTTATGTAGAGCACTGAGAGTGTGGTACCCAGGACTAGGAATTTATCTCAGTGGTAAAGGGCTTGTGTATCATGTCCAAAGCTCTAAGTGTATCCCAGCAAGTAGGTACTATGTTGAAGGACACTAACAAAAAAAATCCTGATAGTTACATTGAGATGGTTCTTTGTTTTATGTTCTTTGGAAGACTCTAGAAGGAAACCTCCCAACAACAATGGCTTCCACCATAGGCAGGGATGCTTGAGAAATGCCAGGTTGCTTAACACTCAGGCTTTTGAACTATGTATCAAAGTATTTGTGTAAAATGCAATCATGAGTCATTCACTAAAAGATGTCTATAAACATTTTCATTTTCTTATAAATAATTACTAGAAGAGAAAAAGAGCAACTAGAAGAAAGGACGGCAGCACCCTAAGTGCTTGTACCTCATCCAAAGCTCTTCATAAAGGCTCCGTGGAAGAAGCAGGAGCATGATTTTAATGGGCTGGGTGGGTTCTTGCATTCCCAGGGCACAAAGCAGGAGGCTGGGAAAGCTCAGTGCTCTGAACCCAATGTACTTTATACATTTATTCAGAGAAGAATAGTTGGGTTTTAATTATTTATGATAATAGCCCTCAGTGCACTAGTAAATGTCCTTCGGTGCATATTTTGTAAAATAATGAAGTCTTTGTGATATGGGCTTTCTCTGAAGCTATAAGCTACCCTCTCCTCACTAAAAACCCAGGGCAACAGAGTGTGTTTGTGCTTGCATGTAAGTGTATGTATAAATTGTCAAATTGAGGCTTACCAAAGTGCCATTAAATAGGACTGGGGATTTCTCATCCTTCTCATCCCCCTATCCCCCTCACGGAGCTGTAGAGTTGATAACTTGACCAAAGGAAACATCACCACCAGCAAGATGAGCAGACAGTCTGAATATTTGTTTTGGTTTCTTGCACTGCTTGTCTGTTCCCCTTTGTTGCTATACTCTTACAGTATTTCAATAAAACAGAGCAAGACAGTCAATCTCTATTTCCCTCTAGTCTAAGTTGTGCTTCGTGCACTTTGTGAGTACGTCATATTATATCAAGGGACTTTCCAGTCCCCCCACACACACTTGTGTCTTTTGTTCCTATTTCTTGTTCCCTCTGCTGTAAGGTTAGATTAGAATTTTCCTCATTTAAGAAATTTCAATACATCAAAATCAGAATTCTCAGGGTCACATTAGCTGTTTGTGTCATCCCATTGGCTGAGAGTTCACAGGCCCTCATATCCCTTGTGTGGTTTATCCCGTTGACTGAGAATTCACTACATCACCTATATGTGTTGTCCTATTGGTTGAGAGTTAAGAGGCCCACTGTCTGGTTCATTCCATTGGCTCAAAATTCACTACATCCTTTCTGTGTGCCATCCCATTGGCTGAAAGTTCACAGGACCAAGGTCCGCTGTGTGTGTCATCCTATTGGCCGATAATTTTAGTTTGAAGGGATAAAACTACCAACATTTCAGGTTGTTTTATATTATTTCAGTAACCAAGATCATTCTCAGTTAGGTGTCCAACCAGCCTTGATAACAATAATGACGAATGCTCACTTTACAAAGAACAGAGCAAACCCAAGCTTTATTTGAGGTAATATATGTGGCTGTGCTATTTGCAGCTCACCTAAATGGTCCTACTGTGTTGTGCTTTACAGTAGGAATTTCTGTTCTGTAGAGGTTTTTATGGGATAATCTCTGTAAACAACTTTACAAAAAAAAAATCGACCATGCTTAAAAGCTGGCAGGTAAGACTCTCTTGATAAACAGAGCTCATATTACTAGTGCTGGAGACTTGAGCATTTATGAAGCTTCTGAATGTAGCTCTTGAGATTTTACCATTAATAACTACTTCACTTAAGCTGTCCGTCATCTTGTAGGCTCCATGATAAGACTAATACTTGAAAGCTATCTGTAAGTGTCTCTTTCTCAGATGAGATTGCAAACAAGTTGCAGCCATTCAGACAGGAACTGAACCTGCTAACATCAGGTTTATTCACCTACAAATTAAACATGGCTTCAGGGCGAGTGAAACATGCTGACCAAAGTTGGCTTGAGTCTCTTCTGTTTCCAGAACAAAGAGTGTCTCTGACATTTGAAGTAAATGGATATCAATGAGTTGAAAGATATAGGGTAAAAAAAAAAAAATCTGATTATCTGGAAGCTAAATCCCAGATTATGTAAGGTGGGCCCAGTGCTGGCAGAAGGTGCTCAGACACTGTGAGAGCCTCAGATGGGCAGCACATAACAGAACTCACCTGGACATCAGGGTGAGGATGTTGGTTTATGGATGTGACAGATGGGACAATGAGAATGACAGAAGAAGATTTGCATCCGCTGAGGCTGGTGGCATTCCTAGAGTAGCTGAGGAGGGATTATAGCTTCAATATCTGCCTTGCTACAGAATGAATTCAAGGCCAGCCTGACAACTTAGATTCCATTTCAAAATAGAAAAGGAAAAGAGGACTGTGGATGTACTTGACAAGTGTGTTGCATCCCCTCTGCTGCCAAGTGTCTCGGGATTGACACTTCTGTCCAATGCAATCATTTCTTCATTCATCTGCTCCATAGCTCATGTTTAGTAAACATCATTCATGCTTGAATTCCTTAGTTTATAATGAGAGCTCTACCACCACAAAAGCAGACATACATGATTATTGTGCATCATTTTCAAACCCAGTGAGGGAAGCTGGCTAATTTAAGGTACAGTTAATAGAAAGAGTTAAGGATTTACCCTGGGCTTCCACAGGATCCACATGTCAGGATGCATCAAAGTACTCCAGCTAATGATGAAGTAATAATTTTTAGAAAATCAAGACTTATAACTTAATTAACTAATAACTGTAAGTTGGGACTGCCGACATCTGGTGATATCACAGGAGAAATCAGTGGATGAATGGCATGTGCCCCCTCACAATGTGTGCAACATTATCCTGGAAGTCACCTTGGCAACAACAGTTTGATGAAGGTCTAAGATCCAACTGCTATTTCACAGGAGCACTTAGAACAGTAGAATGTCGTCTCCAGAAAGTGAGGACACTAGTAAGACACCTGACTCTGGCCCCTGGCTGGCATGTGGACCTGCACACTTGTGCACGCATGCCTTCGCTTACACACAAAAGGAGACACAGAGCTGTAGCAATGAGAAGGTAAGGCAGAGAGGATGACAGAGCTGTCAATCAGCTGCAATGTGTGACTCTAATTTAGAGATAGGGAAACTGTAAAGAAGCAAAAACGGATAGCTGGAGCAGTATAGACACGGATTTGAAGGTATGGAGAAATTAAATAGTGGGCCAATGAGATGATTCAACGGATAATGGCAGCTGCCGCCCAATGATACAAACCTGACAACGTAAGTTCGATCCCTGGGATCCGTGTGAAGGTGGAAAAGAAGAATTGATTCCATAAAGTAGTCATCTCACCTCCATACACACACACCATGGCATACGCATACACACACACACACACACATGCTCACACTCAAACCATGGCACACACACACCCACATACACTGTGGCACATTCACCCACACATACACCACGGCACACGCACCCACATACATACCATGGCACATGCATCCCCCCCACACACATAATATCAACAAACACTCATAATAGAATGAAACAAGTAAAAAACAGTTTTAAAGTAATTACATTTTTTCACTGGGGCTGTAGGTCAGTGGAAGGGGACTTATCCAGCATATGCAAGGCCCTGAATTCAATCTCGAGCACAGAGGAGAGTGGGAGACTAATTTTTTTAGGTAAGAGGTTATGGTAATTATGTCTTTTAAGAGGAGGCCTCATCCTTTCAACATAATACTGAGCCACGTACCAGTGAAGCAACATACCGTCTAAGATTTCTACTAATAACCAAGCATTATAAACAGAGACATAGAAAAGAAAAGAAAACTCAACCCAGACTCATTGGGAAATGCACACTTTTATGACAATTGTACATCTTTTTAAAATTCCATAATCGTTTTAATACATAAAAACCACCACGAGAAAGGAAATATTATCAGCTCTGAATCAAAAGGAGAGAGGACACAGAAGGCTTGGGAGAAACAGGACACAGCAGGAGTTCAGAGAGGGCAAATGAGGGTAGGAGATGAACTGTAATCTGTTCTATGTAAAAGCTTTCTTAGCCCAACAGGTTTGTGCAGACTACTCAAAGGTAGCCTCCCCTATGAACCTTGGTGACTGAGGATGACCTTGGCTCACCCCTGAGAGGCTGGGGAGTCTGTCTTGCCTGAGGTGTGCCTCTCAAGGAGCCTGAGCTATATTGGGAGTTAGGACATCTTTGACTGGGCAGCTTTGACAGCTGGCTAGGTTAGTGACTAAGTTTGCTGCCACAGAAGAAAGCATGGCCAACTGGGCCACATGAGGAAGTAACCTGAGCCCTTAACTCTAGCCTGGGAGCTGAGTTGCAACTTGCCTACTGTTGCCATGGCTGTGTGGGGACAGAGGAATGCCGTATGGCCTACAGGGCAGCCTCGGGACTCCATTCCAGGAGAAACCAGTCTTTCACAAACTTGCGAAATACAATTTGGCAAGGCCTATGAGGGTGACCTGTAGCCTAGTTGAATGGAAATAAGTGTCAGAAAAGGTGGAAACAGGGCGGAGAAGAAATGTCAGCAAGATGGCCTTGGCTTGTCCCTGTTTCGGAAGAGGTAGGAATCGCAAAGAAAAAAAAGCTTCTTTTCCCCTCTCAACTTTGTGAATTTTAAGTTTGTGTTTGTCTCATTTGTTCTCTGATATTCTTCATGGTGTATCAGGTGGTGGTGGTGGTGGTGGTGGTGTGTGTGTGTGTGTGTGTGTGTGCGCATGAGCATATAGAAAACAAAAGACAACCCCTAGTGTCGTTCCTCAAGTGCTTCCACCCTGTTTTTTGAGACAAGGTCTTTCCCTGGTCTGGAACCTACTACGTAGGCTAGGGCTGGCTGGCCAGCAACCCCCAGGGTCTGCCTGTCTGCCTTCCCAGTGCTTGGCTAACAGGTACAATGCCACCACATGCTGCTTTTCATTATATGGGCTCTGGGGATCGAACTTAGGTCCCCTGACTTACAAGCACTTTGTTGAGCCCCAGCTGTCTCGCTAGATCCCTGCCCTTTATTTCTCTTTTTTCAAAGCATAACCCTGCTAACTGCCACCCACTGAGCATAACATTAACTCCCACACTTCTCCTTGGATGCGAAGCTCTCTCCTTTCTCATCTCCATGCCTGTTCCTCCTACCTTTTTGTCAAATCTCGTTCGTAAGAAAAACAGCCTCTCTCCTTTTCCCTCTGGATCTCAGCCTCTTTGTTTTGTCTGAGGTTAGGTGGCTTCTTCTTGGCTCTGACCCCTCTAGTGCATGAGACCTCAGTGAGAAGACAGCAAGAAGCTCTCAGAGTGAGGTCACACTGTGTTTCCCCTGTTAACTGTTTTACTGGGTGAGGTTCACGTCTCTCTTTAGCTTCAAGGAGCTGTTGTTACTAGGATCTTTCATCATCCTGCTAGGAAAAGCTGTCAGGGCTATGTGGGACCACTTGCCCCTTCCTTCCCAACTTGATTCTGTTATCATCTAAAGAGCATCTGCTTAAAGATGAGAAGAAAGAAATCAGAGCAAGAAATAGAATGAGATGGAAAATGAACTGTGTCACCGCTGAAACCTAGCTTAGGTACAGTTGGAGCTAACTTTTTCTGTGGGGAACTGATATCCAAGGCAGGCGCTGGGTACTACAGAGCCACTGCAAATGGCGAGCCAGACTGATTATAAAGAGGGAGAGAGGAGAAAGGGGGTGGGGGTGGGGAAGAGAGAGAGAGAGAGACAAGGGAGAACAGTAAATCATATCTCAAAGATTGCAGATACTTGACTTCCACACTACTTAATTGTGTAGAAATAGCAATTTATTTGTATAGCTAAAGTTACTGTATCAAAATTATTCTAAACCCCTCCCCCTGACCCCCGTGTTTTGTCACAAAATGGGTCAAGTTCCACCTCAACTCCATTTTTCCAAGTGAGAAAACAAAAGATCAGAGAGGCAGGGGTTTGTTTGTTTTGTTTTGTTTTGTTTTGCTTGGTTTTTTACTTGTTTTTGGTGGTCACACAGCCAAAACCGGTTGTTCAGGGATCTGACTGGTGTTTTGTCTCTTTATGGGTTTTACTGGAGTTTTTTGTTTGCTTGCTTTTTGAAAATAAAATGTTTTATTTATTTATTTATTTGTGTGTGTGTGTGTGTGTGTGTGTGTGTGTGTGTGTGTCTACGGAGGTCAGAGGACAGCTTGGGCTGGTCCTCACATTCCACCCTGTGCATGGGCCCTGGGGCTCATACTTAGGTCATCAGGTTTGGCCACAAACACCAAGCCATTTCACCAGCTGTAGGTTGTCCTTTATTTAATCCTCTGGTATTTGATGGCTATAGAGTTGTTCATTAAATCAATTGCTATTGCATTTGAGGCTTTACAAAATAACTTTTGCTTTTCAAGTGAATAGCAGCTTGCTTTTCAATATGATAACCTCAGGGAAACATCTTTTTGGCAGGTGGGGAAAGACAGGCATTTTACCTACGGAAAACTCACTAGTGATGGGCCGTAGAAATAACAATGCCAAAGTCCTGCCAGCACTTAGCTCTCTATTCAGCAATTAACAACTGAAAATACAGGGCCTCAAATGTCAGGGAAGGTCATCCCAACAGTCTGTTTACTAGTGGTCAGTATCTCTCTCTGTATAGCACAGTTTGCCCTCAAACAGAGAGCCTCCTGTCTCAGTTTCCCAAATGCTAGAAATACAGGTGTTTGCCACTGCACCCAACAATCATGTTTTAAGTAGAGTTTCACTCTCCATTATTGCAGGAGGAAAAAGATGAGATTAAAGATATTGGTAACCTAGAATAATTTTGTCCAACCGTAATCACATCTCCAGATTTCTACCCAGTATCTTCGACTTCTGGACAGAGAGAAACCAAAGGGAAATCAGAAGGAGGTGGCCCTGACAACAGAAGAAAGTCTCTTCTTAAAGTCGTCTCTTAAAGTTCATTACTAAAGTGCTAGCTTCCACTAGTATATATAGTGACTAATACATCCCTATGGCGGAATTTTTGTTTACTTCATGATACCAATAAAGTTATAATGAAGGCTACTCAACAGTCATAATTTTTTAAACAGTAAAGCAAATAAGATAACTGCTACATCATCGTTTTCAGAGAAAATGAACTCGTGAAAAATTATAAACATTAAAGTTTTTACTGATTTATTTATCGTCTGTCTGCTTGTCAGTTTGTTATAAGGTAGGGCTTTAAATGATACAGGCTGGTCTCAAGCTCGTTATGTAACTAAGAATAACCTTGAATTTCTGATCCCCCTGTCTCTACCTCTTAAGTGCTGGGATTGCAGACACCTCTACTGCTGGTGCTCGGGAGCTGATTCCTGGACATTGTGAATACTTGGTAAGCATTCTAGCTTACACCTGAGATATATCCTCAGCCCTCTCTAGGTCTCACACTAGAGCACGGGGTTGTCCAGGAACTCAAAACATAATCCACTAGCCCTGAACAATCACAGTCTTCTTGCTTCTGCCTCCCAAGTGCTGACATTACAGGTGTAAGCTAACATACCTGGCTTTTGAGAGAGAAAGAGAGAGAGAGAGAATGAATTGTGTGTGTGTGTGTGTGTGTGTGTGTGTGTGTGTGTGTGTGAACCCAAGAGATCAGAACATATGTACTGGAATTAAATGAATGAGTTTAGAAATCAATACGCAAAATTTAACTTAGAAGAACTTCAGGGCTGAAATGGAGAGCTGTTACCAGTGTCCTGGGATCCATGCAGAGCAGGGAACTGTCAGGATGATCTGGTAGATTCACCTGGGCTGGTGGCAAGCATGTCATCTAGAGACATAAACCAAGTAAGGGATCACCCGTCACTCAGAGGATTACAGGCACAGTGTTCAGGTTTCCAGCAGGAGCCCAGGAGAAGACCCTGGAGTCCCCGTCACTATAAGCCCTGCTGAGCCTGTAAAGAAGCCGGCTCTCTGCTGCTAGGAACAATATATTGTCTAAAATCTTTTAATGACTGGAAATGAATCTGCTGGGACAGGTGAGTGACTATCAGTTCTTATGTGTCACATGTCACAATCCAATCCTCCATCGTTAGACTTCCTGTATCCATTTCGGAACAGAGGAAAAAGCTGCTCTGCTCGTGCTTGCTTTCCCGGCATGCTTTGTGGCATAGGCTGTGAAGGAGTCGGCAGAGATCCCACCTCATGATTAAATAGTCTTAATACGGCAGAGTCCTCCAGGACATAAGGGTATCTGAGGCTCCTCTTCAGGGATTGAGGCTTTGCCCTGATATTATGCCTGACGTGGGGGTTTGTACCATAGCCGTTCAGTACTATCAACTTACAGCGCAGAACACTGACACGCATGTCCACACGCCTATTACTCTAATTCTATATCATAAGTATCCAGATTTTTTTTTTGTTTCATTTCATGTACTTTTTCCTTTTTTCCTGTTTTATTTGGGGGGAGGCAATGGGTTTGAGGAATACAGAATTAAAGTTTAGCCATGTAATCAGATTGGTCCACAATTCACCCTAACATCATGGTCCTCCTGCCTCTGCCTCCAGAGGATTACAGGTGTGGACTGCTATACTCAGCTTTTGATTTTTTTTTCTTTTATATACTCATCAAATTTGAAACCTTCATTTTAAAAAAAAAAAAATTGGCCAATTTACATGATTCTGGTTTTTTAAAATATAAGCCTACATAATAAGAAGGCTTTCTCTCCTTTCTGTTCCCATTCTAAACAATTACTTCTTGATCCTGCAAACAAACCAATGTTGCCGAGTTTCCTATGATCTTCCGGGCATAGGTTACATACACACAGGAAAAAGTATCCTCCCAGGAACCTCTGCATCGCTACTTACACAAATGACAATTGATTTTGTGTACTCTTGGGCTGATTTTTTTTTTCAAGTACAAATAAATTATGAGATCTTTGAAGACCTCCTCTGCCTTGGCTATCCCCCTTTCTAGTGCTCATGACTCTCACCCCTAATAGGCATTTACTTTGCACTTCTGTAAGCTAGCAACACATTCCATTCCCTAATTAGTGGTAAATCTTATACATGCTCATCCGCTCAGCACTGACTGTCTCCGTGTAAGCTTCTCAATGATGAGATACACACACTGAGCCTCTCTCCGCCCTCGTGATACAGGATCTAACATAGCAACATGAATAATTATGAGTTTAATAAATGTCTTTTTAAGACTCTGACTTCTGATTTTCTTGCCACCCACTTAGTATTTGGAAGCGAGTTCTATCCACTTTTACAATTCAATTACATTCTGGCTCATTAACAGTCAGATAAATAACACAGATTGGCCAGATTCTGAGAGAAGAACCACAGGTTTATTCCTTTATTAAGTCAGTATGTTAGGAAAAGAGCCACAAAGCGGTTATACATCTGTCCATTCCTTCTAATTGTATCTATGTGCTCAGTATAAATCTAATCATATAGGCAGCTGGATTTCATTAAGAACTTGATAAATATATCTAAAATGTATATGAAGAAGATACACGAATAGCTAACTCGATTTTTAAAAATAAGAGCAAAGGGATATTAATAAGTATGTGAAGACTTAATAATACGGGCCGGACAGATGTCTTTACTGGTTAAGAGCATTTGCTGCTCTTGCAGAGGATTTGAGTGTAATTCCTAAAACTCGCATCAGGCCATTCAGAACCACCTGCAACTACAGTTCTAGGTCATCCAACAATTTCTTCTGGCTCCACAGGCGTCTGCACTCACTCATGCATAGACCCACACACAGACATTTACATATGCACACAGTTGAAAAAAATAAAAATAAACCTTTAAATTGGGGGGGAAAATGACAGGAGTAAAGGCTGGGTTGGTGGAACAAATCAAAAAGTGTAACAGCCTAAGGCAGTCAGAATTCCTGTGTTAATGTTCAGTCCCCAAGGTGCTGATTCTGAGGTGCAAGGACTTTTGGGGTGTTTGGCAATTAGGGGAAGAACCTTCATGAGTCAGATGGCAGTTGTTGAAAAAGAAAGCAGAAGAAAGCTCTTCCTTCTTGGTCACAAGTTCTCATGGTGAGAAAATGATCCTTTGTGAGGACCCAGACACAATCTGCTTCTGCCCTGGATTTTAAGAAATAACCTTCTCTTACAGCTTGTTTGTCTTCATAGCAGCTGAAACAGCACAACACCCACTTAAGGAGGTCCCTGTTGTTAAGTTTGTGGCTCCACAAAACAAAAAAGAAAACAAAATGTAGCAAATGGTTTTGGGGAAATCAATAAAAGAGAGAAAATACATTTAGGCATCTACACACTTGAATGGAAAAAGTACAATTATAAAATTCATAAAAGAAAATATAGGAAACTGTGTGGCATAAAGAAAGAATGTGATTTTAAATATTAAAGGTTTTCAACTATGGGGCTGGGATGGGCTCAGTTCTGTCGATAGAGTGCTTAGGTAGCTAGGCTACCACACGCCTAACAAAACAGGTGTGGGGTACAGGCCTGGGGTGCCAGCACTCAGGAGGCGTGGGGGTACAGTCCTGGAGAGCCAGCACTCAGGAGATGTGGGGTACAGGTCTGGAGTGCCAGCACTCAGGAGGTGTGGGGGTACAGGCCTGGAGTGCCAGCACTCAGGAGGTGTGGGGGTACAGGCTTGGGGTGCCAGCACTCAGGAGGTGTGGGGGTACAGGCTTGGGGTGCCAGCACTCAGGAGGTGTGGGGGTACAGGCCTGGAGTGCTAGCACTCAGTAGGTGTGGGGTACAGGCCTGGGGTGCCAGCATTCAGGAGGTGTGGTAGGGGAGGGTCACAAGTTCAAAGGTCATCCTCAAATACACAGAAAATTCTAGGCTAGCCTGGGATACAGGACACTCTGTCCAGAGAAGGAAGGAAAGAAGGGAGGGAGGGAGGGAAGGAGGGAGGGAGGAGGGAGGGAGTGAAGGAAGGAGGAAAGAAGGAGGAAGAGAGGGAGGAAGGAGAGGAAGGAAGGAAGGAAAGAGGGAGGGAGGAAAGAAGGGAAGGAAGGAGGGAAGTAGGGAAGAAGGTAGGAAGATTGGTTTCAAATGTGTTCAAAAGTAGGAAGACGTGACTAATGGACTTCCATGCAGTTATCACATAAATTTTTAAGTTCATCAAATTCTATTCCAAACGTCTTTTCTCCTGACCCACTAATTTTTTTTCCTTTTAGCTTTGACGTAATGTTACATCCTGTATTACAATATCTCTTAAAAGTATGTACGTACATGTTATATAAAGACGATGCCACCAGTATAACAGTAAAATATAAGAATAATTAATTAACTATGTTTAACAACTGAGCAAAGGTCATGTGAACTCACAGAAACTGAAGCAGCAGTCACGTGGCCATCCCAGCTCTGCACCCAGTGCTCTGTGTATCTGCTACAGCTTTCAGGTTAGTACTTGTATGGGAATCCTGAATGTGGGAACGAGTGGGTCACTCATTCTTGTTACTGTTCTTGGGGATCTCTTATTTTTCTGTTAGCTTGGCTTGTCCAATTCTGATATGATGGCCTTTGTTTTATCTCATTATGATTTCTTTGTTATGTTTTGCTGTTATCTCCCAGAAGCTGGTTAGTTGCTAATGAGAGACAGAATGGGGGTGGATCCAGATAGGAGAGGAGGTGGGGAGGAGCTGAGAGGAGTAGAGGGAGGGAAACTGTATTCAGATTATATTGTATAGAAATGAATCTACTTTTACTAAAAGGGAGGAGAAGTAACTATTTTTTAAAACATTCTAAAAGTTTCCAAAACATAAATACCAAGACATTTGATTATCTAAGAATTAGAATTGGGGAAAAAAATTCCTGGAGAGTGAAGGCTATATCAAGAGATGACTATCTAGAATATACAAAGAACCCTGGCAAATTGACAAGTGATAGAAGCTTAAAGGAAAATCTGGCCGTAGACTACAATAGGCAACTTATTTGAGTAGTAACGCTAAAGAAATGAAAATAAAAGTAACAAAGCATCAGTATACACCAAGTAGCCCGGAAAAAATCAGCTGGTTAACGCCAAGTGCTGGTGGTGATGTGTGCTGGTGGAAGGCAGATTGGGGTATTCTGGGAAAGCAATCTGTCTCTATTTAGTTAAATTAAGTTTAAAGATATTCTGGGATCCAGCAGTTCTGTTCCTGGATATGCATCTCAAAGAAGCTCTTACCCAGAGCCACTCAGCAATACACAAGGGTGTTCAATGTGGGGTTATTCACTGCAGGGTTATTCTTCGTCATCGTCGTCATTGTGGACAGATGGAGACCATCTGATAGTAAATAGGTAGCACACAGAGCACCAGTCCACAGGCAGAGGCCAGGCACCAATGCACACTCAGTCACATGTACGGGTGCTAAATATGTACTTGAGTAAAATGAGTGAGTAGTATAATAATACATCATCATTTCAGTTAAGAAACTCTAAGCCAAAACCAACATCTATTTTGCAAGAATACATACAGCAGCTGGGTAGATAGCTCAGTTGGTAAAGTGTCTCAGGTCCTCATGCTTTGGAGGCATAAGGATCTGAGTTCAGCTCCCAACACCCACATATAAGCCCAGCATTTGGAAAGCAGAGACAAGAGGATCCTTGGAACTCATTGATCAGCCAGTCTAAGCAAATCGGTAAGCTGCAGGTTTAGTGACAGATCCTGTCTCAAAAACTAATGTGGGGAAAAAAAAATAAAGTGGAGTCGAAGAGGAAGATACTCAGTGCCAGCCATTGGCCTTTGAACGCATGGGTGCACACACATTCAAGAATATAAACATGCATACACCATAGACACACACACAGAGTTAAGAATACATATAAAGCAAAATGATATTGTGATGGTATATGCAATGATTCTGGACTCAGGGAGAAAGGCATCCAAATGGAGTACTGCAATAAGAAACATAAATAAAAGCAGTTGCTGGCACAGACTAATGATGACACTGTACCTGGAGCTGAGAAATAGCATTACCTCATTTTTCTATACCCAAGCGAGGGCTAAAGGGGAGAGGTACACAGCAGAAATGGTTCATATCTTTGAATGAGTCTAAATTGATTGGCGCCCTCATCACAAGATTTAACACACTAGACTCAGGTACCTAAACCATAAAATAAACAAAACTCTTCTATGCCTGAATCTCAGTAACAGAGATTGATCAACTGGTAAAGAAAGGGTCGTGTTTGGGATGTGGCTCAGTTGAGAAAATATGGGCTTGGCATGACTACTGAATTTAGTCTCCCCACTGAAAAAAACCAGTCATGCTGCTCCATTCCTATAAACTTGGCATTTAAGAGGTAGAGCAGGAGGATCATAAGTTCAAGGTTATTCTCAATTACATAGGCAATTTGAGTCCAGCCCAGATTGTGTGAGACTTCATTGTTTAAAAAGTATAAAAGAGGGTCTTGAAAGTCAAAACCAAAAGCACATACATCCAAGAAAACTGGTTTTAATGAGCAGGAGAGGTGGGAAGAGGGTGCCACAGGGAAGCATGGGTGCCTGAGAAAGTCTTTTAGCCAATGTAGAAGTAATTTAAGCAAAAAGTTGTATTGGTTTTTGATTCAACATGTAAATATCCACGTACTGGTATAAATAAATGATGAAATAAATTCATAAACTAACAGACAGAATACAAATAATGTATAGCCAAGCTCCACCCATCCTGAGGAACACAGACCCCTCTCTCCACTCCTGCAGTACTGGGCCTTGCTGCCATAGAGCAGAATATGAAAACTACTGTGCATTAGAAGCTGAACAGTTGCCTGGAGGCCTGGGCCACCCTAACTGGCTTTGAAACCTAGAAAACCATTATAACCCCCAAGGTCTCAGTTTCTCTTCTGTACCATAAGAACCTCCAACTAAAAGCTCTCTAATTAACATGGTAAAACTAGAGCTCTACAGTGAATCCCCTTGAGTTAACCCCACCTTGTCTTAACAAAGGCTTCTTTTTAAATCTTCCTTCCTTCCTTCCTTCCTTCCTCTCCCCCTCTTTCCCTTCCTTCTTCCTTCCCTCCTTTTCTCCTTCCTTTCTTCCTTCCTTCCCTCCCTCCCTATTTCCATCTCTCCTTCTTTTCTTTTTTCCTTCCTTCTTTCTTTCCTTCCTTCCTCCCTTTCTTCCTTTAAGACAGAGCTCACTGTGTATCCACACTGCCTCTAGTTTGTGGTAATCTTCAATAGCCCATGTGCACACTCAGCTAGTGTTGGTCATTAACCCTTCCAGGAGGCTGGGATTAATCACATTAGCTCAGTGCTAACTTGAGAGCTTGGGTTTGGTTCCCAGCACCGAAAATAAATAAAATAAAATAAAATAAAATAAAATAAAATAAAACAACCAAAGAAATAATACAGTATAGAAGTGGTGCATCTCACATAAAAGAAACTTGTTCTATGGTCATGTAGGCCCAAAACAGAGTTCTCTATGCTAATGAAGTACCTCGAGGCCCATAGGGCTTAGCCAATAAGCTTCCCTTCACAGACCTTCCTCCCTGCAAAAGGTATTTAATCTCAGGGTCACCCTGAGAAGTTGAGTATAGTTTTATGCATCCATTTTCTGCCATGACAATAAACTGTTTAGAACCACAGACTGTCTCTTTTCATCAAGATCCGCTGTGGGGAGCCATGGAGAAGGCCTTTGCCTACAAAGCTGCAGCCTAGTCTCCTGTAGAAGGCCTCTCTGCACTCCCAGCCACAACCGCCACCAAGCCTGCCATCAAGCTAAGGACAATCATCCCCGCTGGGACAACGGGTGCCTGGATGTCCAAGAGTCTGAGAACTCCATGGCCCTTTGCAGGCCCTAGATGCCTGAACCAGCTCCAGGGAACCCCGAACCAGCTCCTGCCTTCCCACAGTTAAGACTGTGCTTCCTCACCCCAGGAGCTGTGTCTCAGTCAGAGTTTCTCAAAGTACCAACGTCTAGATCAGAAAATGGTTCAGTGGGTAGATGCTTCTGCTGCCCTGAGTTCAATCCCTGGGACCTACACAGTAAGAGAGAACCAACTCCTGCAAGCTGTACTCTGACGCCTCTCACACACTGTGCTGTGCTCACCCACCAAGTAAATAAACAGATGGAATTCTGAGAGATGGTTATAGCCAAGAAGAGCTAAGGAGACTGTGGCAGCTCAAATCAACTCATGATATCCTGGACTGGAGAAAAAACATCTGACAAAAAAAAAAAGAGGGAAAGACAGTAATATTTAAGGAAGTAAGGACTTTAGGTGTTAGTAAAGTACCAGTACTGGCTCACTAATGTTCTCATCTCATGTTGGTGTGTCAATGACATGTGGACCTAGGGGAAGGCTGAGAAGGTATGGGACCCTGGTCCTACTGCTAAACATGTTTTATTATCTGAAAGTATTCTTTTTATGAATTTAGTGAAAAAATTTCCTTTTTAATAAGAAATCTTAGTCCTTTTTTTTAAAGATGCATTTTTATGTATGGGTATTTTCTGTGTCTATGACATGAAGGTGTTCATGGAGGCTAGAAGAAGAAATCTGACAACCCTAGGTCAGCGGTTCTCAACCTGTGGGCCACAACCCCTTTGGGGTTGAAAGATGTTTTCACAGGAGTTGCCTAAGACCATCAGAAAGCACGGATAATAAACAATGCAATCCTAAAAGAAGCAAAATTACAAGGTTGTGAGTCTGCACAACACCAGGAACTATGTTAAAGGGTTGCAGCCCTAGGAAGGTTGAGAACTACTGTCCTAGCTGGAGTTGTATGGACAGTTGTGAGCTGTCCCAAGTGGGTGCTGAGAACAGTTGGGTTTGCAGAAGCACAAGACAAGCTGGATTAGTGCTTTCATTAGGTAATGAACTGGCAGCATGTAACTCATTGAATTTGAAGAGAACCCCAAGGCGGCGGTGTGCTCTGGTTCCAACGGCATCTAAACGTTAGAGCAGAGGACTGATCTCCTCATAGAGCTCAAACACAAGCAATTAGAAAGATGTTTTTTTTTTTTTTTTTTTTTTTTTTTTTAGGTTTTCGAGCACAGGATTCTCATGTTACCCTGGCTGTCTGGAAACTCATCTGTAGACCAGCTGGCGCTCACTCAGAAATCCGCCTGCCTCTGCCTCCCAAGTGCTGGATTAAAGCGTGCGCCTCACCCGCCTTAGAAGATGTTTTACCAGTCTGAGGTGCGACAATGATCTCAGTTATGAGGTCTTTGGACAAAACATCAGAGACGCTGTGGGGTTCCATCTTACCGGGCCTGACCTCAGTGATACTTAAGAGATGCCTAGTGGTTGGCTCTGCTCACTGCAATGACATCACTGAGTCATGATCAGTTCAAGAGGACTGAGTTCAAGGCTGGCCACAAGAAGTAAGAAACTTGAGGCCAGTCTGGGCTATATGAAATCCTAAATAAATAAATAAATTATAAATAAAATAAACAGAAGTTCATTAAAGTTATGACAACATGCCCCAGAATTCAGTGTACAACTACAGGTTTTATATACAACTTTCACAAACAAACAGCTAATATAGCCTAACTGGCAAAATAATCAAATAAAAAAAAATGCACTATATACTTTCTAGTTAATGACATTTATCTGTTCTTGTGATTTAAGCTCCAAGTCTTGAGTAGAACTATGCCTTTAATTCTGGGACTATTGGGCCATGAGTCACTTGCAAGGTATCTTTCCCTAAGTATGTATTAATGTGCTTCACAGACTGGGGACTGGCCTATCAGGTTTGTTTAATGTTTCTCTCCTGAAGAACCTTGAAGCAATTGAATGTTACAATTTTTTTCCTGTGCGTTTTTTATTAGCTACAGTACTTTGCCAAGTCACTCAAGCTAATCTGCAAGTCCTGTAATTATCACAAAAAAACTACTCTGGCAAATTAAACCCACTTCTCAATGCAGGCTTAATAGGCAAGAGGGCTGTTCGGAAAGCTCAATGGATTATAAGCGCTACTTTAGAAAACACACCGCAGCACACTTACACTGGGAGATGTGGCCTCAAATAGTTAAACAAGTCCATTGACATCAACCGGGTGCATTTCCTTTGTTTATTTTTCCCGAAAGACTTCGTTACCTCCAAAGCACCTGACTGAATAGGAGCAAAAGGCCTCATGGAATGGCGCAGCAGAGTTGGAGGGAAGCAGAGAGCCCCTCGTGTGGAAAAGTTAGTGGACGGCACTGGAAGGTGAGAGCTGTCAGAACAAGCTCTGAGGGAAGGTTCTGGAGAGAATAACACTTGGTTATAGTCAGGGGTCACGCAGCACAAGAGTCTCTGAAAAACAAGGCAAAATAAGTACAAAGTAGATCTTTGCGTTTGATCAGCAAAGTTGAACGATGAAACAATAGCGGTAAAAGCTTAGTTCTCAGATAAGTACTCGTCGGATTCAATGAAGGGAGATCGGGTCTGACATAAAAGAACTAGCTTTGGAAAAGTTCTCTGTATAATCATGATCATTTTAAACTGAAATAATCAAGATCTTCCAGGGAGTCCAGGTCCTGCCTAAACTACTGCCATCAAGTCTGACATTTGTGGAGAGCCAGTCCACTTACAAGTCTCCTTCTACCTTGGGCTGGATACCGAAGGTTTCAGTAAGTCCGCAGAACAGAGTCCAAGCCACGCCCCTTTAAACAGAGTTCATAGGTCAGGGAACACTGGAGGAGCTATTGAAGTGACTAGGGCAATTCCAAGTGTCTGGGGAGCTCAGACTCAGGGGGACTGAGATAAGGAAACAGCCATTAGTCACCTCTTTTAACTCACTCTCTGAAGTTGGCTGGTTTCACTGTGGACCTGGTGGTTAACAGGACAGAGATAGCTTTTGCAATTCAGCTTCTTCAAGTAGAAAGAAATTTGAAGCTTCCTCTGAGCATTCATTTCCTATTTGAATGCTTCAGATCAAATCTCCAACATCAGGAGACTGGTGCTGGGTCTCATCTTGCACACATCCTGGAGAAAAGGAGCGGCCTGGGTGTGTCCCACTCAATGGATTCACTGTGCAGGACTTCCCACTGCGGCTCTCAGAGGGAGAGCCAGAGCCATAAGTCAGAATACATGTCAGCCCTGGTCACTCCAGTGTCAGGAAGCACATGCAGCTATCATTGCAGACAGTGATAAAACAAAAAACAACAAACAACAACCCCCCCACCCCAAAAAAAAATCCCACCCTTTTTTTTTCCCCAGAGAGAGAATTGGCAAACTGGCTGGAATTTGCCAAACTTGTGCTTTATGTTCAAATAACCCTTAAAAAATTTTTTAAGTATTGTTCAAATAAAAGTTAAGAAAGTTCTAGCTGGGCAGTGGTGGTTCATGTCTTTAATCCCAGCACTGGGAATCAAAGACACACAAAATCTCTGAGATCAAGGCTAGGTTTGTCTATAGAATAAGTTCCAGAACAGCCAGAGTGACACAGAAAAACTCTGTCTTGAGGGGGAAAAGTCAATATTGAGTAACAGATGACCCAGCGGGAAAAGACCTCTCTGCCATGCCTGGTGACCTAAGTGTAATCAATGGGGTCAACACGGTAGGAAAAGAGAACTAACTCCTTCAGTCTATTCCTGACACACATACATATGCATGCACACATATGTATACACACACACATGTATGCACACTAAATAAATAAATGAATGTAATAAAATGATTTTTAAAAACAAAGAAAATCCAGTACTTAGACTGATTCTCTTCTCTATTTGATATTTTCCTGATGCATAAGATGAATTCTTATATTTTTGGTTGTGAGTCTAGCCTTTAACAGCTGAGCCATCTCTTCAGCCCATCATAAGATGAATTCTTAACTCTAGGCTGAGACTCTGCTATCAAAGATGATAAAGATAAGAAGACAGGACCCCACGCCCCACTCAGCTGTTCAAACTTGAAGTCTTAAGTCAGGCTGACTCTTGTCTTCATTTATTCTCCTCTTCCAGGCCATTAACCTTCTCTTTATTGTATTTTAATTCTTACACTTTCTCTACCCTCCATGGTGCTAACACACTCACAGTTATGACTGTAATGACTTTTTCCTTTTTCTTTTTCAGGTAGAGTTTCACATCTCCCAGACTGGTGTTCAATTGTATATGTAGCTGAGGTGGACTTTCAAATTTTGATCCACCTGCCTCTGCCTCCAAAGTGATATGATTACAGACATGTGCTACCACATTCAGTTCCCGAGATGCTAGGTCAAACCCGTGGTCTCAAGCATGCCAGGCAAACACTACCAACTGAGCTATATCTCATCGCCCATACAAGAACCTCTTCAGTAGAAATTACCCATGATCTACCTTATGCCACCAAAGAGAGATACAAAAAAAAAAAAAAAAAAAAAAAAATCTGAGTTCCTGTAAACAAATCTTCAATGGCCTTTTTGTGAGGTCATACATGGTTCCATTTTTATTATCTCCCAACCTCACTTCCTACAAACTCCACGGTAGCATCTTCCCAAGCTGTCTATGTAAGGCAGCCTTTCCCTCCTTGGCTGGTTACAATTACTGGTTATCTCTATGTGTTTTGCTTGCTGCATCAGTGATGCAAAACTTCTCTTTGTTTCTTAGTGGAGATGCTTACAAGTCTTTTCCTACGCACAGCAAGCTCTTGGGACATGAACCACTTGGTCCAGTAATAGCATTATATGTGCATGTTTAGAACATGGTAGATGGTCAGTGTGTTTGCCCTTGGGATGAAGAAGAGAAAGAAGTAGTGACCTGGTACAGAGTTGGTAAGTTTCTGAAAAGAAAGGTGATTAGGTTGTAGTCACTGAAGGCCCCTGTCATCTATTCTTCATGTAAAGACCACATGAAGGCCCTGGGACAGAGCACCAAGGCCCATGAGATGGCTCAGTGAGTAAAGGCAACTGATTAGCTGAGCTCAGTCCCTACGATTCACATGATGGAAGGAGAGGACTGACTCCTTCAGGTTGTCAGAGGACATGCACATAAAGTAAAGAACAAAACAAAACAAAAAAAAACCAGAATATCAAAGAATATTTTTTTCCAAAAAAGAGTAACAACCACAAAAAGACTACATGAGGTTGTCTGTTTTCATTTATTTTCCTGTTTCTGTGCTAAACATTCTGACAGAAGTAACTTAAAGGAGAAAGGGTCTACTGTGACTCGCAGCTCAAGGGTCCACCATGGTGGGGAAGTCAAAGCACCGGGAACTTGAAGCAGCACTCACAGCACACCCACACTCAGGGCCAGAAAGCAAGGGACTCCTAATGCTGCTCAGCTCCTTGCTCCATTTACACAGACCAAGCTCCAGCCAGAGAATGGCACCACTGTCTGTGGGAATAAGAATGGCCCCCATAGGCTTATATATTTGAGTGCTTGGTCATCAGGGAGTGGCACTATTTGAGAGGGATTACAAGGTATTGTCTTGTTGAAGTGGGTGTGGTCTTGTTGGAGGGGGGTTTTGAAAGCCCAAGCCAGTTCCAGTGACTCTCCCTACTGCGTGTGGATTTGGATGAGGAACTCTCAGCTCCTTCTCCAGGACCATGACTGCCTCTATGCAGCCACGCTCCCCACCATAATGAAAATGGACTAAGCCTTTGAAACTGTAAGCCTCAATTAAATGCTTTCTTTCATGGTCATGGTGTTTCTTCATAGCAATAGAGTGCTAAGACACCACCTCAAAGCAATCAAGATAATTCCTTACTGGCCTATCTCCCAGGTAATTCTAGATCTGTCAGGCTGACAATATTAACCATCACACTTGCCAATTCCTAGTCAAGGACAAAGCTCCTGCCTACTTGTCTCTAAGGTCCAGCTTTTGCACATATGCCCACACTCCAAGCTGAAGTAGATAGACAACAGTAAATGTATCAGTTGTAACAGTTTTTGCCCACAGCTTCTTCTCAGAGAACCCAGGCCACCTGCAGCTTCTGTCTTGTATGATTCCTCAGTACATCCTACTTCCTTCCAACTCATGACCATTTGCTCTGAGTCACTCTGTCAGGTGACCTCTATGGAATTAGGAATTATGACATGAAAACGAACTGGTATAAAATACATGAGAAGGTCCATATAGCAAATCAAAACCAAATGAAAACTGAGATTCCCAGAGAATAAAGATGCCACAAGGAAAAAAAGAAGTCAGTTGCTCAAGGAAAGAGACACAAAGACCTGAAGTTACAGGGTCCCCAGGGGTGTTGAATGACTGGCTATGGATTCTGTATGTCATGGTCTATGTCTCATACTAGGTGTGCTTTGTTTCTGGAGATTTGCTGTCTGTTGTCTATCTCTTTAACTGCCTCAGTAGAAGGACTCTAGTTCCTGACCTGGGAAGTGGGTGTTACTGGTAGACCTAACATGTATATGAATACACATGTATAATGGATATCTTCCATGTTGAAGACACCAAGAAATAATGATGCAAACAAATTCATATAAGAAATGATGATCACCTTGAGGCAAAGTAAATCTAGTGGAGAAAGAGATGCAGATGACAAATATTACTGACCATGTCAGGCAGTGTCTGGTAAATGCAGTAACAGTATTTTATGTGTTAAAGATTTATTTGTGTATTTATTTATTTCTACTTTGAGTTAGGAGTTCCTGTAGCCAAAGTAAGTCTAAAACTCACTAGGTAGCTACAGGTGACATTGAACTTCTGACCCTTTTACCTCTACCTCATGAGTCTTAAGATTCCACATATCATTTATCACAGTGCCTGGAGTATGCAGTGCTGAGGACCAAATCCAAGTCCTGTACACGCTAAGCAAGCACTCTACCAAGTGATCTAAATCCATAGCCCATGTCTAAGAATTTTTAGAAATTCAATTTAAATTCATTTGTATAAAATAAAGTGAAAGCAGATGCTAAGGAAATAATGTGTACTGCTTTAAAAAAAGTTTCGGTGGTGAATTTTGACAAATAAAACTGTTTTGATCAGAATTATACTTTGATCTACATATTTGAAGCGCATTTTAGCAGAATTTCAAAACTACTAGCCATGAGGCATGCACGTCTCCTCACAAGAAAATAAATCGGTCTAATGTTCTTTCACAAGGAGCTGATGGCTATCCTCAGAGTACCCAAGAAGCATTTGGGCTTAAGAGCAAAGGTCTAGATGAAGTTCCTGGTGTATCCAAAGTGCCAATATGGTATTTCCTCAGCATGGGCATCTTATTAGAAAATGTACCATTTGAGCTGTCTTGGTGGTAACACAACTTTGGCTCAAAACAGCAATCCCCAGAGACTGCCCATGTAAATGCATGAAGAGATAAAGCTTTCTAAGACTTCTTGAAATACCTTCTATGGGGCTGGGCAGACAGTTGGCTGTGATACAAGAGAAACTGAGTTCCAATCTCTAGCACCCACATTAAGAGAGTTGCTGCTCTTTTAGAAGGACCCCAGTTCAGATCCCAGCAGCCACAAGAAATGGCTTCACAATTGCCTGTAACTCCATCTCTGAGGAACCCAAGGTGTTTTTAAAGCCAGGCATGGTGACACACATCTGCAATCCCGGTTCTGGAATGGTAAGACAGAAGAATTCCTGGGATTCTTGCCTCAAAAATAAATTAGCAAAACAATAAGAAAATGTGTAGAGTGACTTCTGGTCTCCACATTCATATATATATATAGGAGTATGTGTGCTCGCCTTCATGCATATGTGTGCACACTTATGAAATAAAATCAACAGGGCCAGTGAGGAGGCTCAAAAAAGATGACTCAATCAATTACCAAGAAAATCTGCTGAGCTGAGTTGGATCCCTAAAGCACAATACAAAGATGTTAAGAGAGAATTAACTTTGCCAAACTGTCCTCTGACCTCCACATGAACATACCTCCCCCCAAAACCAAATGTGATTTACAAATTTTTAAATATGTATGTAATTTTTAAAAAATGAATTTTGGAATTGCACAGATGGCTCAACAGTTAAGAGCACTTGCTGCTCTTGCAGGGTTGGCTCCCAGTTTGTTTCCCAGCATGTGTGCTGGGCAGTTACAGCTCCAGAGGAGCAGCTGGCATCGGTGCACACATGTACACAGACACAAACTTTTTTAGATACACAGGTGCATAGTGCTTCCTCGGACAACACAGATTACTGAATAAAAATCTCGGTGACAAGGGTAGGATTCTGCCATATGAATTGTTAGTCAGGACAGCTCCAGAGGCTCCCAAAACAATACAGGTTAGAGCCATTGCTTTTGGTTGCTGAATTAGCTACTTTTCTATTCCTGTGATTAAAAAACAAAAAACAAAAACCAACCAACCAAACAAACAAAAACATGACCAAAGAAACTTAAAAAAGCAGGAAGGATTTGTTTGAGCTTATGGTTCCAGAGGGATGAGGGCTCAATACCATCATGGTGGGAGCTATGGCAGCGAGCAGGTGACTGGAATAACAAGCTGAGAGCTCACATCTTAAGACCCAAGTATGAAGCATAGGAAAGTTCCCCAGCGGCAGGTTATAGGAGGAGACACTGATCAGCCCAGTCTAGCACGCCAGTTCCAGGGCTTCCCCAGTCTGTTCCTGATAAATGATTGCAAGCTTCCGACTTGATGATGCTCTCTATCCACGGCTATTTATTCTCAGACTTTTGCTTGCTATACTTAACGAGCTCACTCATTCAAAACTGAATGCATGGCTATCATCGATTGCTCTCCGGACTGTACAGAACAGTGTGTGACCATGGAAAATCTAGAGCAGGGAAATCCATGGGGACAGTCAGTTGGCAAATAGCTGTGAGAGGTAGAGGATAGTTACCTCTCCTTGGTTATGAGCCTAGCCATTAGTGGCTGAGGGCTATCTTTCCCAACCAACATTTTCTTGTCTTTTTGAGGTAATGCAGTGATGGTTGAGAGACTGGGGGTGAACTTTGCATATGGATGTTCCTCTTACTGCTCACAGCCTTCCTCTTCTCTATTGCTCTTCTTGTCATTCTGACAAGAACAGATCAAGGAAGTTTCCTTAACACAGTGCATCATGGTAGGGAAAATCCCATAGCAAGAACATGCAGCAGGTCACATTGCATCCACAGTCGGGAATCAGAAAGAGATGAACGCCACTCGACTCTTTCTGCGTCAGTCCAGGGACGGCGCAGCCCAGACCCCAGGTGCAACTCCTCCCCAGTTATGCCTCTCTTGAAGTTTGTAGCCTATGTGAATCTAAACTGGGACAATCACTATTTATCAGCCCTCTATCTGAAGACGGCTTAGACACACACAGACTCAGGACTGTGTCAAAGGCAGTACAAGGCACACTATTATTGGTCATCTCTAAACACCAGGCATGGATATCCAAAATACAGCTAAATCTTTTTACCTATTGTCGTTATCCAAAATGTAAGAAAGGATACAAAAACACACGGCATCTGCTTAGTGTAGTGTCAATCGCTTAAGCAGGTAGATCTCTGTCATTTGTCTACATAGTGAGTTCCGGGACTGTTCCAGAGAGCTACGTAGAGAGATCCTGCCCCCAAAACAAGCAAACAAAACACACAAAGAGCAAAGCATATGTAGCTGATGTTGGCTTCTCTTAGAAGGCAACTTGTAAAATTAATCCCAGAGCTGAGAAGACAGCAACAGGCCTTAGCTCCAGGAGTGCAACTCCAAGTGAAGGAAGGGGCTGGGACTCCAGAAAGCAGAGGAAAGGTTCATGTAACCTTCTGCTGCGGTGACAAGGTGGTAAAAGGGTAAATATAGTCCTTTCTCAGGGTCTGTCCAGGCAGAAGCAAGCACCTCCAAACACGGGGCCCATCCCAGCAGCAGATCAGCCCAGAGTAGCTAACTGATCACTATCTCCAGGAAACACGTTCTCAGCAGGCCAAAGCTCCAAGTGCTGTAGCCATTCACAATGCTGACTCAAGCAAGACAAAGGCAAAAGGATGCCACCCCAGTCCTCAAAGAGCTCATTGTCCAGTGTGGACACTGGATAAACAAGTAGACACTGTACTTTCAGATAACTGCTGTGATAAGTTGGGTTTTGGAAGCACTCGAAAGGCCAAGGTAAATTCCACTGAGGGTCAGAGGCAGCTTCCTGTGCCCACATGGGTTAGATTGTGAAGAAGAAGGGATAAAGGTCAGCCCAAAAGATAAAATCTCTGGACTTGGCGGAGACCAATGACCACCCCAAGAAAGACAGAACCACCCCAGGAAGATAGGACCACCCCTAGGGAGGTAGAACCACCCCCAGGAAGGCAGAACCATCCCCAGGACAGCAGGAACACCCCCAGAATGGCAAGACCACCACCAGGATGACAACGACACCCCTCAGGAGGGCAAAGCTACCCCTCAGGAGGGCAGGACCACCCCCAGGAAGGCAGGACGACCTCCAAGAAGGCAGAACCACCCCAGGATATCAGAACCACCCTGAGACTGACAAGGCCACCACCAGGGTAGGAAGGACACCCATCAGGATCTCAAGACCATCTCTCAGGATGGCAGGACCTCTTTTCTAATGTACTTTTAAAAGCTTAACTTTTCCTTTTCTTTCCCTCTCTGTTTTAACTGAGCCTAACACTCTGGCTTTCTTACTCTTTCTCCACTATCCCTCTCCCCAGCACGTGGCTGACGTCCTTGCCAGCTTCACTCAAATGTGTGGCTTCCCCTCCCCAATTCTAGTCTCCATTTTCTTCCTCCCAGAATCTTTTGAGATTCATTCACATCTTGCCTGCCCTCGGAGTTTTCCTTTAAACTTTAATAGAATTGTCCTCAAGCTTCCGTTTGCGACTTGTTTAGAATCCTTTTATTACAGAGACTAAGATCCTCATTTCTCCAGTATCACTCAGCAACCGCCAAGGTGACTCCCCAAAGTTTCCAGTAACAACACAAGCCATAGAAAAACCCTTTTAGGAAACTGCCTTAACACTCGTGGTGTTGGAAGAGGCTAGTATGGGGTAGGGAATAGTTCTTAAACATTTTGGTTTCAGGAACTCTCCGACACTTGAAAATTATTAAAGGCTTCAAGAGAGTCATCTTTTCTAACTTCACACATAGACTGATGTGACAAAAGAGAGGTTAGCCTTTAATTAATCCTTCTGTTTAACAGAGGCTGGGGCTGTAGCTCCATTGAGAGAGTGCTCACCTAGTATGCATGAAGTCCTAGGTCTTGTCCCTAGTACCAGTAAACCATGTATGGTGGTATATGCCTGTAATCTCAGCACTTGGGAAATGGAGGCAGGAGGATCAGAAGTCCAAAGTCATCTTGGCTACAAAGCCAGTTGGAGACCAGCCTGAGATACTTGAGACCCTGTGTCAGGAAAAGAAAAGGAGGAAGCCAAATGATCTGTCCTCAGCAATCCTCAGCTGACTCTCTCCCAGCGCTTAAGCTATTCATGGAAGACGAGGAGCATCCTGTTTGGATCCGGGGAGCCAGGCTTGGGCCAGTGTCCAGCCTGCACTGAAGCTTAGAGAGGTTGCTTCCAGCAAGGAAGAAAGCAGGGAGGCTGGTGTTAAGGAACAAGCAGCTGTAGGCTTCACAGCACAGAAGATGCCAGTTGAAGCTGCCCCAGGTTTCCTGGTGACACCTTAGCACAGGATGCTGAGGCACACCAAGGGGAGGCAGAAGAAGCTCTGAAGACCACAGAGCAATGCAGAAGAGTGACTGGGACAATGGCCTGACTCTACTGAGGATGTTTCTAAACCTTAGCTTTCTCATCTACCAAGTGGGGAAATCAATGATGTCTATTTCATTAGTGTTATTATGGGGGCAGATGAGAGACTGTAAATATTTTAGCTAGCACGGACACTTAATAAATTAAGGCTGTTAACTTATTAGTTTTAGTGTTAGCAACAATCTGCTCCGGAGATGAGAGATAACCAGATGGAATAGAAATGAAGACAGAGGAGAATATTTACAACAGCACTGAGTGTAAATATGGGAAAAGACAAATACCTTAAGGGCCACCGTAAAAGAGGGTCATGGCAAAGTTGTCACTGTCGCACTTTCAGCCACTGTTGTCTCAAAGTGGCCAAGAAGTTGCCTAAACCCACAAGTCTATATTTACACACATTCCAGCCAGATAAATTTCTTCTTGTCAACGTTTGCCGCTGACTGTGGGATTTTCTTTCCCCTAGTGTGCTGCGTCTATCCATTGGCTTTAAGCCAATGGACTGGCCTGGCGAGATTGATCCGGATCTTTGGTCAGTTCTTTCATTAGATAGCCTTTTTGTTGGTAATGCCATCTATATGTTGGTGAGGAGGCCTTGTGTGTTTTGTCCACTCTATAAAAAAATTATAGCAGCTAAGTGATAGAAACATTTAGAAGAAAAGCAAGTTTTCTCTAAGTCCATTTCAGGCAATATAAATAACAATAATTATACATATTTCCTGTAAAGTCAAGATGAGCAAGTGAATCTGACACACCTACTACAATACACACCGAGTATCTTATACTTAGAGAGTGCTTCTAATTCTCCTATTTCATTTCTCTCTTCCCCTCTATCTCATTGTTCTCTTTCCTTCTTTTTAAATTCCTTCAAAACATTGCTTTTCAAAACGTTGCTTTAACACATCGATTGAGCCGGGCGGTGGTGGCGCATGCCTTTAATCCCAGCACTTGGGAGGCAGAGGCAGGTGGATTTCTGAGTTCGAGGCCAGCCTGGTCTACAGAGTGAGTTCCAGGACAGCCAGGGCTACACAGAGAAACCCTATCTTGAAAAAACAAAACAAACAAACAAAAAAAACCACATCGATTGCTTGTAAAGAGAAAGCACAGACAGAAGAGAACAGAGCACTGGGGTTCCCACTCCTTCTGTCTCCTAGAAGCCAGTCGTCACTATTCATTGTTAAAAATATACTCAGCAACTATCTGCAGTGCTCACAGCATCACTCTTGGATCAAAGATAAGATATTAGAGACCAGGAGTTGGGGTGTGGCTCAGTGTGCAGTGCTTGGGCATGTACAGTGTTCTGGGTTTGATCCCTGGCACCAATCAAGCAGGCACAGTGGCATACCTTGGTAATTCTAGTATTCAAGAGGTGGAGCAAGATATTTCTCAGCTAATAGCAAGTTCAAGGCCAGCCTGGGCTACCATGTCTGTCAAAACAAAACAAACAATCAAACAGCAACAACAAAATCCCCATTAATTTGAGAGCTAAAGCAATGTCCCTCCTTTTAAGACCTAAAGAGCTCTATTACTTGGGTATCATGCCCTAGAGCTAGATTCTCCATTTTCCAGAAAATTAACTGTCTTATACGAGCATCAGGGAAAGGCAGTTAGAAAACCTCTCTGGACTGTTGCTCTCCTGCCGGGGAACACACACATCCAAACACACATCTGCCAGCAAACATTGATTAAGGCCTGGCTGTGTGGCAGGCATGGTTGTGAATGCTAGAGATGACCTGGTGAACAAGCAGACAAATTCCGTGCTCTCACTGGAGAGAAACACCCAGGGGGAGAAAAAAAAAAAATGAACAAAGCAACAGTAGAAGCAAGTGTGACATGGAGTGTTTGAACAAGTGAGGAGCTACTGTGGGACTGGATGGCTCTTTTTGACCAGGTGGGCAAAAAAATAAAGCCCCTCTGAACGGATGGCAGCTGAGCCTGAATCACAAGAAAGAGCCAGTCACACTAAGATCTAAAGAACATTGCAAAGAGAAGAAATATGAGTGTGAGCCCTGATGTGGGATAGAGTTGCTGTGTTCAGAGGACTGGGAGGAGGGGCTGTGGTGTGATGATAAAGCAGGAGAGCCAGGGGCCAGGTCACATGCTATAGCCTATGAGCATCTCCCAGGGAGCAGCATAGACTCATAGACCTCATCCAGAGAGTCCAACTCACTTGATCAAAGGTTTCCCGAGGAGTCCCCTGTGCAGCCAGGTTGAGACTTACTGAGGCCTGGATTTTACTCACCCTAGTAGGCAGCTTGGACTTCTTCCTTTTAGGTAGGAAGAGAAGCCATGAACTGTTCTTAAGCAGAAGAGAGATGAGACTTGAGTAATTCACTTAAAAGACCCTTCTGGCTGCCCTGTGTAGATCAGATCATAAGACACAGACAAGGAATGTTGCTCAGTGGTAGTCTCCTTGCTGGCAACCCGGAGGCCTGGGTTCAAAACCCATATGGTTCAAAACTATATGAAAAGATAAGAAAAAGAAAACGAAAACCAAAAGGCAGAGGAGAAGTAAGCTATTGTTTCTTTGTTCCTCTTTTTTTAAAAAAGATTGTTTTTACATTCATTTTGTGTGTTTGTGTGTGCTTACCAATTGACACAGACAGATAGACGGGGACACACACACACACACACTCACACACACACACGACACAGTATGAGGTCAGAGAACAACTTGCAGGAGTGGATTCTCCCCTTCCACTATGTGAGATCTGGTGATTGAACTCAGCTCTTTAGAACTGGAACATACATACCACAGATAACTTCATTTCTCTCTGATGAAAGAAAGGAATGAAATTTTAGTAACAGTCGAGTAACAAAGGTGAATAACTCACTGTGCCTGGTTGTGCATGCCTGTGATCTCAGCCCTTGGGAAGCTGACACATGAGAATTGCCACAGATGTGAGGCCAGCTTGGTCTACATAGTGAGTGTTAAGCCAGCCAAAGCTACATATTGAGACCTTGTCTCAAAAGGCAAAAGTGAAATGAAAACCAACCCCAAAAAAGGGCAAATAAACAAGCACATCATGCCCATGCAATAAAATATTACTCCACAGCACAAGCCAAGAATTCGTGACATATGCAATAACATGGATGGATCCCAAAACTATTATGTTGAGAACAGGGGAAGCTGGCAGGCCTTGGGGCTTGGTGGCTCAGAACTATAATTCTAGAACTTGCAGCCTGTTACATGACAACAACAACAATAACAACAAACAAAGAAACAAGTGAGAGAGGGAGGAAGGAAGAGAAGGAGGGAGGCAAAAGAAAAGGGGACAGAAAAAGAAGACCAGAAATGCAGGTATCTCAGAAGTGGCTGCCTCTAGTCATGGGGATGGAGTAGTGACTGAAAGGGATCTCTTCCCCTATTTTGCTGTTGCTGAGATAAAACACTGTCAAAATCAAGTAAAGGGTATAAGGTTCCAGGGGATTCAATTCATCACGGTGGAGAAGAAATGGTAGCAGGCGAGTGTGTGTGTGTGTGCGCGTGTGTGTGTGCGCGCCAGGTAATCACATTGCATCCCCACACAGGAAGCAGCCTGCTCTTGCTCAGCTCTGTTTCTCCATTTATGTAACTCAGGATGCCTCGGCAAGGACTGGTGCCACCTCAGTTACTTTAATTGAGACCCTCACCCACAGGGTTGCGTTACTCAGAGAAGCCCGTCTCCCAGGTGATTCTAGATTCTGTCAAGTTGATAAGTAGCTACAATTATCATAGGGGGTAAATAACTAAGGGGTTTGAGGGAGAACAAATATTTTGCATCTTAATTCATGACAATAAATAGCCAGTTGAACTCCAAGTTAGATGCTTAGGATCAGAATATTTCAATACACTCTTCAACCAAAACCAAAACCCAAACTAAAGCAAACCACACAAAAACCTAGTATATTGAGATGACTTTAAATATTTTAGAAGGGCCACCAAGATGGATCACTGGGTGTTTCCTGCCACGCCTAACAGCCTGACTGCTGTCCTTAGAACCTACCTGGTAGAAGGAGAGTGCAAAGTTGTTCTCCGGCACACACACACACACACACACACACACACACACACACACACTTAGAATGGAACAAAACAGACAAAAACAGACCAAGAGCTAGAAAGGATAGGAAACTGTTGGAGTTATCGTGAATTGCAGGAGAAGACACAAGAAGAAATGATAATTGGGGCAGGGCGTGGAGGCTTGTCTTAGTTAGGGTTTTACTGCTGTGAACAGACACCATGACCAAGGCAAGTCTTATAAAGGACAACATTTAATTGGGGCAGGCTTACAGGTTCAGAGGTTCAGTCCAGTATCATCAAGGCAGGACCATGGCAGCGTCCAGACAGGCCTGGTGCAGGAGGAGCTGAGAGTTCTATATCTTCATCTGAAGGCTGCTAGTAGAAAACTGGCTCCCAGGCGGCTAGCACAAGGGTCTTAAAGCCCACACCCACAGTGACACACCTATTTTAGCAAGGCCACACCTCCAAATAGTGCCACTCCCTGGGCCAAGCGTATTCAAACCATGACATGGCTCATGCCTTTAATCCTAGAACTCAGGAGGCAGAGGTAGGTGGATCTCTTTGAACTCTAAGGCCAGCCTACAAAGTGAGTCCAGGATAGCCAGGGCTGGCTGTTACAGAGTAACCTGGACTCAAAAACAAAAGAAAACAAACATACAAACAAATCAAAAACAAAACAAAACAAAATGACAATTTAGAAAATCTTTTGGCGATTTCTTATAAAATTAGGTATTTACCAATGAATCTAGTGATTGCATTGTAGATAGCTACCTAAAAGAAATGAAGCATGTCACCCAAAGACTTTATGTGACTTTTGCAACCATTTTATTTGAGTACTCCAGTAGGGAGGCCATATAGACCTGGAGGTATGATCTAGGGCCATGGGAGAAGGATGAAGGGACAGTATTAGATTCAGGATGTGCTCTGGAGAGAGCATCTAAGGCACTAATGGTGGTACAGAAGGACTGAGACCATTCATGGGCTGGGGCTCAGTGACAGAGGGCTTGCCTCAGATGCACAGAACCCTGGGTTCAACCCTAGTCCTGCCACATAATCTGGGTGTGGTAGTACATACCTATAATTTCAGAACTTGATGAAAGGCAAGGAAATCAGAATTTCAAGGTCATTCTCAGTTACATGGCAAAGTTGTATCTGGGCTGAATAAGAACCTCTATTTTACCGCCCTGCAGTGGCACATCGCTGTAGTGGTCGCGCTCTGTCGCTAGGGCGCTCTGTCGGTCCCGTGTTCGATCCCACTGTCCTTCAGTGGGGAAAAAAAAAAAAATTTTTTTTGGCTGGGCGGTGGTGGCGCACGCCTTTAGTCCCAGCACTTGGGAGGCAGAGGCAGGCGGATTTCTGAGTTTGAGGCCAGCCTGGTCTACAGAGTGAGTTCCAGGACAGCCAGGGCTACACAGAGAAACCCTGTCTTGAAAAACCAAAAAAAAAAAAAAAAAAAAAAAAAAAAAAAAAAGAACCTCTATTTTAGAAAAGTAAAAAAGGGGTGGGGGTGGGGGGAGCTAGCCTGATGGCTCTGCAGGTAAAGGCATTTGCAATCAAGCCTGACTGACCCAAGTTTGACCTCTGGGACCCACATAATGGAAGGGGAGCACTGACTCCTAAAGATGCTCCCTGGCCTCTACTCAAGTGCTGTGGTGTTCGGCACACACAAAGTAAATAGACTAAATGTAATACAAACTCTTTGAAAAGAATGTCTCTTACTTTTTTGGCATAGGCAACCTAATAATAGATGATAGTGTCAATTCTTAGTACTGTAGATTACTGGAAAGGTCTGGCTCCAGCCCAAGGGGATCCAAAACTCTCTTTTACCATGTAGAAGGCGGGTGACAGAGGCTGGACTTTATGGACATGTTAGCAGTAGATTTCTGGCAAAGGTGTCTCCCACTCAAATATAAAATCTTGGAGCTGAAGGGATGGCTCAGCAGTTAAAAGTCCTTAAGTGCTCTTCCAGAGGACCCAAGTTTGGTACCCAGCACCATGTGGAGGCTCACAGCCATCTATAACTCAATTACCAGGGGATCCTATGACCCCTTCTGGCCTCTGTGGGCACCTGGCACACAAGTGGTACACAGACACATACACAAGCAAAACACCAAAATGCATGAAATAAAGTAGAATAAAATAGAATAAAATAAAATGCAAAGCCTTAATCTGGTCAAGTGGGAGTCCTTGTAATGAGAGGGGCCAGTAAAAGAGTCAAAATTAGGGTTCTCAGATACCGCTGGGTTCAATATAGTTTTGTGTCTCTGTGGAATTATGGGAAATTGTAATAGCAAGGATGAGAAGGTCCGTGAGGAGGAGCTGGAGCCTGTTGGTGTTTCATCTCCAGATCCCACGCGGTGGAAAGAGAAAATTCACGTCTGAAGGCTGGTTTCTGACCTCCACACATGTGCCAAGAGACTTGTGCACGCAGAAAGAGAAAAAGTGAATAAAGCACATTTTCATTGTTTTATTATTTAAAAAAACAGACAGCAATATATAGAGTTCTATGCTAAAGTTCAAAGCCAAATCGGTCGATGTCTACAGACCCTGACTCAAACCAAATCAACCAAACAAGAAAGACAGACTTTTGGGATTTGGGGATGAAGTCATAGTTTTGAATTTCTTTTAAAGAGGGTCTTGCTATGCTGCCCACACTGGCTGGCCTTAAACCCACAGTCTTCTGGCTGCTACTCTCTAAGCGCTGGAATCACAAGCATGGGCTGGCACCCAAGCTCCAGGCAAGAGTTTAATCAAGCAAATGGTGTTAGCCTGTGAGTGAAGGTTTATAGGGGCTAATTGGCCTCAAAAATTACATAATACAGTTTAGATTTAGGGATGTGCATTATTTATTTCTGGTGCCCCTCCCCCATCCTACACTGAGATGTCTGTGTCCTGGACCCCTGCCACCTGTGCCTTGGTGTGTGTTAAGGTCAGTGTGCCTCACTCTAAGCCTTGGTATGTGTTTGAGGTCAGAAACAACTTTTGTGATTCTCTATTCTCCTTATAACACGTGATTCTTAGGGATCAAACACAGGCCTTCAGGCTTCATACCAAAAGCATGTGCCCTCTGAGCCTCTAGCCAGCCCTACGTGACCATTTGTCAGCTATTTATTGCTATGTGATAAATGAACACCAAATGTACAACAGGGTTTCTCTAGATAAAGAATTTGGGAGAACTATATTGTTTGGGATATCTACGAGGGGAGAAGATGAAGTTGGTTACTTTTGAATCAGCGTGTCTCATGAGACCACTGTTGAAATGTGCCGGCGCTGTGCTATCTGAAGGTTTGCCTGGAGCTCGTGAATCTGCTTTTTCCAGATTGGCAAATCACTAACAAGCAGGCTGTGGGTTGTAGTAGTCAGACCCTCGCAGACCACAGCACAGGACTGTGTTAGCTTCCACCAGAGCAAATGACCTAAGACTGCAAAGTATAAGCACCAGTGTCATTTATGACCTGACTTCAAAATTCACGGCCACCTCCGCAATATCCAGTTGGCTACGTAGGCCCACACAGGGAGTGACGACTGGGTGGTGAGAACCACTGGGGATCTTTGCAGAAGCTGGCTATAAGTCCTGTCTGTTTTATGTTTGCCACACAGTAAATGTAGAAGGCAGAGGGGCTACACACTTGATGATCTGACAGACTTAGATGCTCACCATGGCCGTTAGCCTAGTGCATGCTTGCAATGTTCCCGTGGCTGGGGCTATGTTGATCTTCCACGGCTTGGACATGGTCCTGAAACACTACAGCATAAAAGCCCAGGCATTTTCATATCTGTTGATTAAAAATAAAAACGAAAGAGAGTATGAGGGAGTTGGTGTATAACTCAGTTGGAAGAACAGAATACTTGCCTAGCAGGCATGAAACCCTGGTTTCCACCCACAGCAGTGGAGAAGTTTGGTGGCACATACCACATACCTGCAGTCCCAACACATGCTCAGGAGGTGGCATGTGATAATTACAAGTGCAAAATTATTCTTCACTGTTTATTGAGTTCAATGCCAACAGGGATACATAAGACACTGTTAGAGAGGGGGGGGGGGAGGGAGGGAGAGGGAGAGAGAGGGAGAGAAAGAAAGAGAGAGAGAAAGAGGGGGGCTAGGCATCAGGCATGGTATTACATGCTCGATCTCAATACCTGGGACACTGAGATAGAAGGGTTACAATTTGAAGTCAGCTCAACATAGTGAAATCCTGTCTCAAAACAGGAGGAGGGGCAGCAGTGGAAGCCAGGGAAGGAAGGGCAGGGGAGGAGAGAGGACAGGAGAAAAAGACCTATGTGGGGCAATAGTGTCATGAGCAAAATATCCCATATGTCTGTAGCTGAAGATTTAATGAACAATTCAAGTAGCTTGGAAAAGAAGATGAAAATAACTTGAAAAACAAACTTCAAAAAAGCAATAATATTTTTTAACACTGGAAGGTTTATGATGAATGTAAATATTTAAGTAAATCACACACATTGTATTAGTAGTTTTCTGTAAAGAAATCTGTATATTTAGTGATTTAAATATGTGTAATATTTCAAAGAATGTGGCCTCTTGAAGTATGTTAGACATTCAGCCCTTATTTAAAATGTATAATCTAAGTAATTGATTTACATTTGTGATTTTAAGTGGAACTATTTAAAAATGTAAATGCACTATTAGGCATGTATAAGAATGTAAGATTAACATATTTATAAGATTAATTTATTGGCTATATATGAATCACTTAAGTACTCAGAGATTTGTTAGTCACGCAACTGAAGTACTCAACAAAATAAATTGAATATATTAAATTTATAAATGCAGCTAAAATATTTAAAGTAGGCTAATTAGGGGAATTTGTAAATGTGACCAAACATCAATCAAATGTCCTCTTAAAATGATTGTTTAAATTTAGCCACATCTATAAAATTTATGTTTAATTTATAGCTAAACTAACAGAGAAATTCTCTAGGGTTTTGATTTTGTAAAGTTAGGAAACCCTTTTTAAAACTAAGTAACAGACTGGTGAGACGCTCAGTGGATAAGGGCACCTGCTGCTTTTGCAGAGCCTTGGAGGTTGGTTCTCAGCATCCACATAAGGCTCAAAACCACATGTAAATCCAGCTCCAGGGGCTCGGAGACCCTCTCCTGGCTTCTGTGGGCACCCAGTGCGCAGATGGCATTCATTAACACACATCCACATGAATAAAAATACATTTAAAAAAGTTTATAATAAATGCTTTAGAAAACCACTAACCATTGGAAAAAATAAAAAGTCCAAGTAACTTTTGAATGGTGTTTTTAAAAATTCATTTAACTACATGTATTTATATAGGAAAGGGTGCATGTACCACAGTGTTCTAGTGGAAGTCAAGGAACAACTTCTGGGAGCTGGTTCTCTCTTTCAACTGTGTGGTCCTGGGATTGAACTCAGGTCGTAAGACTTAGCAGCAAGCACCTTTACCCACTGAGTCTTCTCACTTTATCGAATAAATTTTTTAATGTACAAAAGTCACCCTGAGGCTGTAGCTCATGTGGTAGAGTGATGGTTAAATATGACACCTTGAGCTACCTAGGACCCTGTTATGAACAGAGGATAGATTTTCATTGATGTTCTAGGCCTGGACCCAGTAAGCTTGGCCTGACTTTCTCCTCAAGGCCAAGGTCAAAGGAGTGGGGAAGGGAAGCAGGGAGTTATTCCCTTGCCTGGCTATCTGTGGTTCCACCTCTTCACTAGTCGGGTGTCCCATGTAGGTAATAAGAGACACTTGCCTCAATACCAGCGCATAGTGTGGTGTCTCCTCTCCTCAAAGCAGCCAAGCATATGGCATAATGGTCCTTTTTTATTGTCATTTTATGGTCCAGGAATGTCCTAACTGACCTACAGGACTAGAGTTGTGGCTACATTCAGCAAGTTCAGTAAAAATCTGCAGTCCTTTACATTACAGGTGTCTGTTCATTCACTGTAGTAATATGGGCAATCACTTAAGACAAAAATATACCCAGTCATTGGTTAATGGTGGGTGCAGAGCCTCACACTTAGGTTTGTAGTTTGCTACTAACCCCCATCCAGCTGGGCTATGGGCAGGAACGGTCTTGAATTCCTCAACCTGTGCTTCTGTATCTACTGTCAAGAGTCTAGCTTCTAGCCGTGCTGCTTTCCTGATGCAGATAGTGTCTGTGATGGCTAGAGCAAGGAGTGACTTTGATTTGAGGTGATGCACGTCTGCACAGACACCTAGCATCTGTCCATTGCCCAGCCTGGATGCCCTTTAATAACAGACTTTAGAATCCATCACAACTTCCCACTTGGGGTGCCTCCTGGGAGCCTGTTCCATCTTCAGCCCTGTCAGGGCAGCTATCTGTGGTGCAGCACTGATATATCTACAGCCTCCAACCTCAGTGGGCCCCAGTGTGGGCTAAGGCAATGGTTATTCTTATAGAACCCACCCAGGGCACAGGACCTAAGTCCTGTAACTTTCAACTGACCAACACGTTTGGTTTGTTTCCTAGTAGCGGGCCTAGTTGTTTATGGAATCTTCATTTCTCCTTAAAGTTCCCTTCCAATGTTTCGAGTGTCCACTCAGCCACCAGCCTTGGATTCCTTAGCATTTCCTCTGCAGCTTGGGCAAAAGGCTCACATTTTGTCTTCATGATCTGCCACAGTGGTCTAGGCCCTTCATTTCTCACCTACCTCTGTCTCCCTCTCTTTCCCATGGTCATGAACAACTGGGATTCTGGGAGTGAAATCTTTCCCTGGCCACTGAGATCTAAGTCCCGGGGATGGTGGCCAAAGAGGGCTGTTCTACTTTGTGTCATTCGGCAAGACATGGTTTGGGTCCATGTTATACCGGGGAAGTGAGAGGAACTGATACATGGGGTCCAAGACGAATTAATATATATGTTTCTATATATCCTCTGAAACTAATTTTATGTATTGTCAGTTGGGTTTTTAAGGGGATGAGTGGGTTCTATCCCTTCTCCCTTCCAGCTCGTGGTTTCTGTGAGAATATCAGAAGGGCGATATGCTCCCATGCACTGATCGGTGAATGCTAGTAGAATTCTCACCCCAGAAGCCCATCGCTTTGTCCTTGATACTTTTTGGAAACACAAATGAGAGAAGGTAGTCAATTTCTTCGTGGATGTCAAAGGTAAATTCCAGGTCTCTTGATAGCTTTGATCTTGAGAAACAGAGGAAGAGAGAGGAGGTAAGGGAGAAGGAGAAGGGGGTAAAGAAGCAGATACAAAGGGGAGAGTGTCACAGGGTGACTACTGATTCTGGACCCACAAGAGCCTGAGTCATGTTTGGGCTCTCCAAAATAAGGTAGGAACTTTATCATAATTTCTCTTTTTCCTTAAGCATAATTGTGTTGTTGCTGTTTTTTTTACCATTAAAATCTTCTAACCAAGCCAGGCCTTATAATCACAGCTACTTACGGGGCTAAGACAGAAAGATCACAAATTCTAGGTCTGCCTGGGCTACAGAGAGGGTTCGAGGCCAGTCTGGACAATTTAGTGAGAGATGCCTCAAAACAAAAAATGATATGCATAAAAGAAGAGGGGGTGAGGAAGACTGCAGATATAGTTTATCTTTGACTGCTTGCCAAATAATCAGAAGGCCCTGGGTCCGAGTCCCAAGGCCAAGGTGGGCGTGGGGACAGTAATGGTGACAATAATAATAAACAACAATGACATACAAACAGGTATGGACACACGAACAAGAGGGACAGGGCACCTCTTGATCAACTATAATATGAAATTTACCATCCACTTCGTGTCTTAAACAATATAAATTTAGCCAAGTATTTGGCACTTGCCTATGGTCCCAGCACTATGTTATCTTTGAGGCCACTCTGGCCTACAGGGGACTTGACTCAGAAACAACAGAAACAATATAAATTATTTAGGTCCAAAAGCAAGGTGTCAACACAGCCCTAATCCCTCCAGAAGGCCTGAAGGCCTCGAGCTTTTATCTTTGAATTTAATTTGTTTATGCTATTTCTTGTCCTTTGTTACTAAAGTGATCTAGATTGTTATTGAACTGTTTTGAAATCCCTAGTTTTAATGCCTAAATGAAGTTTCTCATTTTATCCAGGAAAATACAAGGCACCTACTTTGCTACTTACTGAAGCTTCTTGACTCTGCACTTTCTTAGACATAAACATTCAAAAAGCATCAACCCTTGCTTCTCATGGTGCAGAAAAGCAATTCCGATTTACTAATGCAATGAACAGTTGGTATTATAATGTGTGGCTGGATACATACACACCCCTCCTGCTTCTTATCCTCCAGGCTTTAGCTGTTAAGCGTCCCAGAGCTTGGACTGCAGAATTCTCACTTGAGCCGGGCCTTTATGTAACATTTTTGCTATCCTTGGCCTTGGATGGCAACTAAGTCTCTTAAATCAAAAAGGGCCTTGTTTGCTTCAGTGGAATCTGCCCATCTTAGCGATCTGAAAGTTAACTAACCAGCCTGCTTCTGCCATCCCTGCCCCACAGGGCTTCCCTCTGCTGGTTTCCTGCCAGCTTTTACTTTCAAGTTGAAAATAGTTCTTTTTCTCTGTTTTTCTAGAACACAGAATTCATTACCTCTGGATCCTTGCCAACAGCGTCCCTCTCATGTATTTTAAACTAAGATGAATGTTGCCGCGTGTCCTAGTAGGCTTGCCCCACAATGGGATATCGAGCAGGAACATACTGGATATCTACAGGAGTGCTTTACTCTGCCTAGGAAGGCCGGCAGGCGAGAATGGGATTCTGGGAACCAGGGAGGGCGGGAGTCCTGGGCGGAGTCACCGGGGCTGGACTGGAGAAATCCCATTAAGTAAAATTTAGCTGAGCTTCCTGTTGCCCTCAGAAAAATCCCTGGTGGTTTCTACCACAGAAAGCTTCCCTTTGGTTATTGGTGTAGAGATCAGACTCCAGTGACAGAGAAAGGAAAGGGAGAGCCCTGTGTTTCCCCTCGAGTTCAGCTCCCCCCTCACGAACCTCTGTTTGGTCCACTTTAAACACGCCTATGGTCTTTCGAACCCTTCACTTGTCTGGCTCTGTTGACTGACATGGGATCATTCCTTTGCCTCTTTTTTTTTTTTTTTTTTTTTGGTTTTTTTTTCGAGACAGGGTTTCTCTGTGTAGCCCGGCTGTCCTGGAACTCACTCTGTAGACCAGGCTGGCCTCGAACTCAGAAATCCGCCTGCCTCTGCCTCCCAAGTGCTGGGATTAAAGGCGTGCGCCACCACCGCCCGGCCATTCCTTTACCTCTTAAGCTCTTTCCTAGGAATATTTTAGTGTATTTGTATTTAACCGAACTTTTAATTTTGACGGAACTGTAGCTTTACGTGCTGTTTGAACAGGGAGATCCTGTGTACCCTTCTTCTAGTTTTCCCTATAGTGCCTTCTTTCAAAACTACAGCCCAACACGACAGCTGGGATCCTGCCATGGATACAGTCAAGATTGATGGAAACCTGGTCATTACAAGGTCTCTCACATTGCTCCTGCAGAGCTGCACACCCTTCTCTCCCGCCTAGACTCCCGTGTTATCTCTTGGCAATCACTGATCTCTTTTCCTTGCCTGTAATTTTATCATTTCAACAGTGCTGCATAATGCAGGCATTCGGTATGAAGCCTTTCAGTCCCCTTTCCCCCCGGCACACATCCCTGGAGACTCACACATACGCAGGAGCAGGTTGTTTCTGCTTACCGCTGAGTGATATCTGTGCTGTGGTGTACTAGTTTGTTTTACTGTTCATTCACTGAAGGACATCTGGGTTGCTTCTAGTTTGGGTCTATTACAAATAAAGCTGCTAAAACATTTGTTATTGGCTTTTATAGGAATGTTGGTTTGTGTGTCTCTCGGGGAAATGTGGAAGTGTAATTGGTGGGCCATATGGTACTTGTATGTTTGTGTTTATTTATGCATTGTGTTTGTTTGTTTGTGGTGCTGGAGGGTAAAACCAAGGCTGTGGAAATGCTAAACAGGAAGTAAAGCACTCAAAATACCTTCAGGAAGTTCTTGAAATCCACTAAACCTTTATCTACCCACTAGAGGATATCCTAGGTCCAGTTTGCTTGGCTTTATTGTACCTTAATTAAAAAATATTGCTACTTTTCATTTAATTAACATAGGGGTGGGGAATGCAGGTGTGATAACTTGTAGGTAGCAATTGGATTGCAAGGGCAGGGTCCTTGAATTCCACCATGGAGGTCTCAGGGACTGAACTCTGGTCATCAGGCTTGGTGGCAAGTACTTTTCCCTGTATGTCATCTTTCTGGCCTGCTTTTGCACCGCATTTTCAGAAGACAGACATTTTCCCATTCTCACTACAATTAGGAAGGAGGCAGCTAGTGAATTTCAAGGACTTCCTGAAGTTCTTTGCAGTTGTTTACTAGTCTTAGTAAACTTCCCTGTAGGATGAATTGTTTCCATCTTGGTGGGAACTGCAAGCGAATGTGGCTATCTACAAAAGAAGGCCTCTCTACAAACCTGGCCGTGAGCATACACTTAGTCTCTACTTTGAGAAGCCCTTGCCAGCCATTGATGTTGTCACCTTTTAATCGTAGCCATTCTGTGGTGACATCTCACTGTGGTTTGGCTGCTGTTTGACGGCCAAGGATGCTGAGCAGCCTTCCGTGTGCTTGATTGCCAGGATGTAGTCTTCATGGGATGTGCTTCTTCATGGTTTTCTAGTTTAATTATTTGTTTTAATTATTCATGTATATTCATGTACATGTATATTTATATACATATGTATGTGTATATATACATATATTACCATTATATACATGTATATCTATTTATTTATTATGTAAGTGGTTTCCTATAGGCCTCACTATGTAGCAAAGGATGACCTTGAACTTCTGATCTTCCTGTGGAAACCTCGAAGTGCTGGGATACAGGCTAGCATCCTCATATCCAGTAGTACCAGGAGTAAAGCAGGGCCTCACCCATGCTCAGGAAGCACTATAGTAACTGAGGCAGTCATCAGCCTGGTGTTCTCTACATGCTCTATGGAGGATTGTAGATTTGTTGGATTCATGGCTCAAAAGTGTGTTTCCCAATATTTAGCTTATATTTTTATTCTCGTTTTTAGAAGACTTTTAATTTTGAGAGATTCAATACATTAACAATTTTCTTTTAAGGATTGTGGCACATGACTTTAATCTCAGCACAATAAAGGCAGAGGCAGGTAGATCTCTGTGTTCGAGGCCTGCTTGACTTACAGAGTGAGTTCCAGGACAGCCACGGCTACACAGAGAAACCCTGTCTCAAAAAACAAACAAGCAAATAAACCAAAACCCAAAAACCACAGAACAACACAAAGCAAAAAGGTTGTGTTTTCAGTGTGGACTTTAGGAACATTTTGCCGAGCTTATGAGCCTGAAGCTATTCCATTTTCTCCCCAAGAGTCTTGTCTTCACACGGTGCATATAAGTCCATTGCCGCATATTTTTAATTAGCCATTAAGTCCCACTTCCTGTTTCTGCAGTCTTTGGTAAGTCACAGCCTGTGGAGTCCTTTCTGTCCTTACATTCTTTCTCAGAGAGCCGCTGCGCTGCTGTGAGTCAAGCCACTGATAGCAGGTTGTGTACTCAGTTCCTGATCGGTGAGTGACTGACTATGCTATGAGTCAGCAGAGAGATGTCCTCAAGAACATGGCCTCTGGAGCCAGGCTGTCCTGGATCAAACCTGGTGCCATCTCAAAATAGCTTTGTGATCTTTATAGCATGTCACTTAATCCCTCTGAACCTTGCATCTTCACATCATACACATTTTTATGAAAAGAATAAATACTTTAGAGGTTTCCCCAGAGGTAAACATAGCAGTATGTGAACCGCTCGGTGCACTGTCTGCCAGATAGGTAGAAAGCAATAATAACCATGAACAGTCTTCTTCCTGTGTGCCCATGCAAAGATCCCCAGGCACCCCCTTACCCCACAGTGTTCTTTCTCTCTTCTTAAAAAATAATTTTGTTTCATTTATTTTTGTTGTTGTATGCTGTTTTGCATATATCACATGAGTGCCTGGTACCGCACGAGGTAGTGAGCCTCCATATGAACACTTTGCAACAAGTGCTCCAATCCTTACTTCACATTTGTGTTACGACTTGCTACATAACCATGAGTCTCCCGTGGGCCTGCTGTGCCCTGCCCTCCCCTCTGTGCTCTGAAAACTCAACCAGTTTCTAACATACTGGGGGTCTACTGAGGAATTAAAGGTTGGGGTTTTTTTTTTTTTTAAGATTTTATTTATTTTTTTATGTATATGAGTACACTGTAGCTGTCTTCAGACACACCAGAAGAGGGCGTCGGATCCCAGTACAGATGGTTGTGAGCCACCATGTGGTTGCTGGGATTTGAACTCAGGACCTCTGGAAGAGCAGTCAGTGCTCTTAAGCCCTGAGCCATCTCTCCAGCCCCTGAAATTAAAGTTTTTATTACATTTGTATACATTGGTCTCATTGGTTATTTCTTGGTATGTGTGAAGGTGTGGGTCTGATCGTCTGATCCATGGGGTGTGTGTGGAGGTCAGAAGAAAGCTGTGTGTTCTCTCCTTGCACTGTCTGGGTCTTGGGGATTGAACTCAGGCTTGGCTGGCAGACACCTTTATCAGCTGACCTGTCTCATTCCTTCAACATGTTTGTAGAAAGCAATCTGGTAAAATAAATCTTGCAAAACATTAGACACAAGGCCAGGGGTGTAACTTAGCAGTCCGACATTTGCCTAGCATTTGGGACGTTCTTTCCATCAGAAAACAAACAACAAAATCCCCCAAGCCCCCAAATCAAAAACCAATGAACCAAAATACACCTCTCCTCCCTATTTTGTTTAGGACATTTAAAACTGGTAAGATATTTGAAAGAAAAAAAAATGTGTGGTAGAAATATTATTCATTTTCAAAAATAAGACAAGTTCCATGTATATGGTGGAATATTATACTGTCAATACAATTTCAAACAAAATTGTTCACAGATTATATGACTGTAAAGGCATTTCTTTATAAATAGGAAAACTAACCTTGAAGCCCAACCAGTGGATAAATTAAGTTGTTAAAACATAGAATTACAATATGACTTCATTTGTTTAAATAAGCGTCTGTGCATGTAGCTATCTACACAAACACACACGACAGGAAAAATTTGCGGGGGTGTGTAATTTCGGTAATAGTCTTTCAGTTGGCAGTGGTAATAGTCTTTTGGTAATAGGGTTTTTTTTGGTGACTTTCCTCCCAGTCATAGCTTCTCTAGGACACAGCGTTTATTATTTTGACGTGAGAAAACAAGAATGCGGGCTGGCAAGATGGCTCCAACTGGTTGAAGTGCACGGAGCCAGGTCTAACGGGGTTCGATCCCTGGAACTCACATGGTGAATCCACTCCCACAAGCTGTCTTCTGACCTCCACAAGCAAGCCTGGCACCCCACTACCCATCTCCCACACACAAGACAAAAGAAAAATAAATGTCAGAAGAAGGGTTTTTTTGTTTTTTGTTTTTTTGTTTTTTTAAGGAAAATTAAAAGGAAAGCTATAGTTCACTATGAGTTTTTACTGTTTGTTGGTTTTTCCTCCTGCCTCAGCCTCTCAGATGCTGGAGTTACAGGCATGCACCAGGGCAGCATGCCTGTAACTCTTACTCTAACTCTCTGGCTTCTTCGTGTGTCACTTTTATGACCTGCGTGAGAATGACACGTAGAAGCCTGGCTGCTGTGGCCTTTCTGTCTTTAAGTGTGATTTTCAGAGCAATGTTTTACTGCCATCCGTCAGGTTAGAGACTTAAAAATTGTCTCCTTTTAAAAGCACATATTTGTCATACCAAACTAATGTGTGTCTTGTGACATTTTTGTTCGTGTAAACAGCATACTTTGATCATACTCACCCCTCACCCTCTTTTGTTCCTGCCCTCAGCTTCCCTGTGTGCTCAAACCATTCACCTTATATTTTTATGTTGTTTTTTTAATCTATGCTTTTGCATAATAAGAGAAAGCATGAAATATTTGTCTTTCTAGGTCTGGCTTATTTTGAGTAAATCTAAGGCAGGACAGAGAGATGGAGACTCTACAGAAACACGAGAAAAGAAGGGAGTTGCTGCTCACCCCCAAATCTAGTTGAAGCCTCCAGCCAGCTGAGAATAACGATTCTAACACAAATAGTATTTGTTTTGGGCGTTTCTCCCTGAAAACCTACAATTTTCTAGGCATCTCAACAGAAACCCCTTTATCGTCAAAGGACATGTCCTAGCTTGCTTGTGCAACCCTGGTGGCTCCTGGTTTTATCTTCCCAGATTGTAATTCCACCCAAGGCACCTTAGGATTCACTCAGTGATCCCTGGAGATATCAGAGGGGCGGTCCCTTAGAAACCCACTGAATAGTCAAATGTCAAAGGCACAAAAGTCCTTCAGAGGTCATTGTGATGACACATGTGACTCTCCTTTGGGAAGTCACACATTCTTCATAAGTGCTGAGACCTGTGTTAAAATGTCTTTAAACAATCTCCAACTGCTTCCTGATGGCTCCTCCGACAATTCTTTTCCGACAATGGCAAAGATAAGCATCCACCCTTACCTTAGTGGAGGGACCCAAAGACAGCTGGTGGCAGTTCTCAGCAATGCCTCCTGCTGTACAGCCACAGACGATGTGGAAGGGTCTCTAATTCTATCCATTTTGTCACAAACAATGTGGGTTTATTCTTTATGTCTATATATTGTATATATATATACACCTCAGATCATTTGTTGTTTAGTTGTTTTCTTTCTTTCTTTCTTTCTTTCTTTCTTTCTTTCTTTCTTTCTTTCTTTCTGGCTTTGTTTGTTTCTTTCTTTCTAGATAGGGTTTCTCTGTGTAGCCCTTGTTGTCCTTGAATAAGCAGTCTAACGGGGGTTTCACAAACATCATAAACATGGCAGAAAATGAAAACCCAGAAATAAAGCCGAGACCCAGGGAGGCCTGGAGAAAGTGAGGCTGGGAAGAATGACCAGGTGTTTTGTCATTATATCATACTGGGGTAAATTATACTGACTAGAAAAGGCTGTAAAGTCTGAAGAATGCCCAATCTCAGGTATGAGAATTTGAAAAGGCTCTGAAGCAATGAAGAAAAGTGAAAAGGCCTTAAACAGGAGAGTCTGGGTGAAGGATAAGCAAGACAAAGTAAGAGAAACACAAAGCTCCCCCACCTCCACTTCCCCCCCCACCCACTTTGTCAGGGTCTTTGGACCCTTTGTATTTATGGTCAACAGTAAAAAGAAAGCTGGTGTGGTCTAAGAACCCCTGTGGTGCTGTCCCTTCCAGACCAGACCGGTTGCAATTCTGGAGACCCCCCCCCCTCCAGTTATGTAGTAAGGCTGTATCTGAGAACAAACAAACAAACAACAACAAAAATTGCAAATGTAATCAGGTAAAACAAAATGCTAATTGTTTTCTATGTAATGACCATTTATGATGATGATAAAACTGAATGGATTTTGCTCTAGAAAGATCATGCTGATCTCTGCGTGGGGGACTGAGTTATGGCAGCCAGGCATCTTAGTCACCTTAGTGACTGAGATGATGGCAGCTATAGGGACAGAGGGAGGAGGCTCAGCTTGAATGTGACTTAACAGTACGTTCAGCTCTGGTGTAGAGGAAGAGGTGCTGGAAACACAGGCATCAGTGTTGACATGTTGTCCATGTGTTTATCAGTGGCAGGGTTGGAGGCTTTTTTTTTGTTTGTTTTGTTTTGTTTTGTTTCGAGACAGGGTTTCTCTGTGTAGCCCGGGCTGTCCTGGAACTCACTCTGTAGACCAGGCTGGCCTCGAACTCAGAAATCCGCCTGCCTCTGCCTCCCAAGTGCTGGGATCAAAGGCGTGCGCCACCACCGCCTGGCTCGAGCATAACTGTTCTTCACCACTGAGCCATCTCTCCAGTCCGAGGGATGGAGGTTTTGTTTTGTTTGGATTTTGAGACAAGGTTTTAACTGTGTAGGCCCATCCAGTCTGGAACTCACTTTGTAGATCCAGCTGGTCTCAAAGTTAAACTCACTTAACTTTGCCTCCTAAATGCTGGGATTAAAGGTGTGTGTCTCCAAGGCTGGCCAGGATGGTGTTCTTTTTGAGAGACCTCTACTCAAGCATAACTTCATGCTTAGTCAAGCCATGCGTAGAATTTAAGGACAAACCAACATAAAGCAGAGTCGGAATTTATTAAAAATTGAGAGTAAGGTACCCATGGGGAGCTGAGTATGGACTCTCCCTTTGAGGGATCCATCCCTGATTAAGTGTTCCAGGGGTGATTATGGGGAGCTTTGGGTTTTCTGAATTTCATTGTTCAGTGGGTTTCTACGGCGACCTCTTCCTGGTCTTTGCTTCCTTGATTCGTGAGATGATAGAGTGGCTCCAGCAGGGTCTGGGTAGGATTACAGTCAGATAAGAGAAAACCAGAACCCTGACCAAAAGTCAGAGTTGCACAAGAGGTTGAGGACGTGTAGTCTCTACTGTAGGTGGGGCTTCTGGTAAGAGTCCTGGAAACTGCAGATTCATGGCTGGAACAGAGAAGAGCCTTCAGCAAATGACACTCATTGTGTTGGAATTCTCAATTCCACCAGGCGATAGTGATGTAGGCAAATCCAGGTCTTTTGTGGTTCTACTTCTCATTGATAAACGAATTTAAGAATGGATTTAAATAGAAGCTCAAGGACCATTTTATTAGTGTTTAAAAGAAAAAACCGGGGACAGGCAAGCTGTAAACCTCAGAAGCTGCCTGGAGGAGGATGGAAGAGAGGGAGGAGAGAGGGGGAAAAAGCTGTGTCATTGAAGCTGTCATGGAGGCCAGACGCATGGCTGACGAGCGGCCCCGCGGTGAGAAGGCAAGGTTTAGAGACAGACTCAGGAACTCTAAATGTGACGTGGAGAACGCCCTGAGTGTTAAAGAAAGTATGCTAAGAGATAGAAAGAAGTAAATTTATGCTTTTCTGAATAATCTGAATAATTCGGAACACTGGCCAGACATGACCCTTATGTGACTGTGGTACATAAGCTTTTGTACTAAAGTAGGGGATGCTGGGAAGGAAAGTGTAGGTATCTTATTAAGGACTAATTATTCCACTTACCTCTCTCCATGGCTTAAGGTGAACTATGTTGTAGGAGTGGTCCTAGGAATGAACTGAACCAGCCCCACTGTAGCTCTATTCCCTTGGTCAGGAGTTTCTCTGCTCTCACGAGAGTCTTCAGCTAGATTCCAAGGGAAAGAGTTCTTTACTTCCTCTCTCCCCCATGTTCCCACGTCCTTTTATCCCGCCTCAAATCTTCACATGGTAGTATCACCAACTGAGTGGGAGAAGAGAGAAAGAGTCATAAAATGGGAGAGAGATTAATCCTGTTTAGGGGAGGCTGAGCTTGGAGGAGGTGTTTAAGAAGCTGCTGAAGATACAAAATGAATGTAGTGTCTCAGTCTTTAATCTGGGTGCTCAGGAGGCAGGGCAGGCAGATGTCTGTGAGTTCAAGGCCAGGCAGGCCTACATAGTGAGTTCTAGAACAACAAGAGCTACACTGTAGACCTTTTTAAAAAAAAAAAAATTAAAGATAAGAAAACCCCAAGGGATAAATTCAAGGTTACATATGACACAGGTTTGGAGGATCCTGGGAGATCTCACTAATAACGGGAAATGACTTAGGGTATAATCCTAAAGGAAACTAACATTTATGAGGATCAGAAAGAAAACGGGCTCAAACTTGGTCTGGGACAGAGTGTTTTTTGTGTGATGTAATTTACAACTCCTTCTGGGAAGTGATTAGCATTCTTGGTAAAGTGTGTGAACAGTTTTCTGACAGAGTTTAAAAAGACCGAGATCATCTTCTGGGAAGAAAGAGTTACCTGCCTGGCCCACTGACTAACTTAATCTTCAGCCAGATGTTTTCTTTTCCTATCTTTCCTGTGTCCATTATAAATCTTGTCAGCCAAACTTTTTTGTCTTATAAAATATCTCAATTAAAATTACCCCTTCTTTTAGATTCTTTCCAAAAAGCTTCTCGTTGTGTGTGAGACTTGGGCAAAGAATCGGCAGGGAGAGGTAGGAAAGGAAACAAGAATGTCTGTGCTGTGGAAGTCAGGTGACAACATTTCAAGAAAGAGGGGACGAACCAGTGAGATGGTTCAGGAGATAAAAGCACTTTCTGCCAAGTCAGGACCCACCCACGTGGTAAAGAAAAGAACCAAGTTCAGCCCACTGTCCTCTTTACCTCCACGTGCCTGCAGTGACACATGAACACTCTCTCTGGAAAAGAATAAATAAATAATAAAAAATTATGTCTAAGAACTACATATTATAGACAACAAGATTTAGGGAAAAGGTGGAAGAAGCTGAGGAGGAGGGGGACCCTGTAGGAGGACTAGCAGACTCAATTAATCTGGAGCCCTGAGATCACTCAGACACTGGACCACCAACCAGGCAGCACACACCAGCTGATATGAGGGCCGCAACACATATACAGCAGAGGACTGCTGGGTCTGGGTTTAGTCAGAGAAGATGCACCTAATCCTCAAGAGACTGGAGGCCCCAGGGAGTTTGGTTGGGGGTTGGAGGTGGGGACATCCTCTTGCAGACAGGGTAGGGAGGAGGTATGTGATGTGGAACAGTCAGAGCGTGGACTGGGAGGGGAATAAAATCTGGAGTTTAAAATAAAGAAAGAAAGGAAAGAAGAAAGAAAGAAAGAAGGAAGGAAGGAAGGAAGGAAGGAAGGCACATGAATGAACGATATTATCAAATTTGGTGAGGTCCAACAATCTAAGGATAAGAGACTGTTCCAGCCTTTACCTAGAAGAATGTTGTACTGGCTGGTTGTGTATCAGCTTAACACAAGTTAGAATGACCAGAGAAGAAGGAGCTTCAGTTGAGGAAATGCCGCCATGGAATCGAGCTATAAGGCATTCTTAAATTAGTGATCAATGGAGGTGGGCCTAGCCTATCAGCCGGTGGCGGGCCTGGTTCTATACGGCAGGCCGAGCGAGCTAGGTTCGGAAGCAAGTCAGTAAGTAGTCCCTCTCCATGACCTCTGCATCTAACTCCCGCCCTGTTTGAGTTCCAGTCCTGACTTCCTTTGATGATGAACAGCAACATGGAAGTGTAAGCCAAATAAATAAACCCTGTCCTCACCAACTTGGGTTTTTTTTTTTTTTTTTTTTTAATTTTTTTAAAAAATTAAAAAAAAATTTTTGGTCATGGTGCTTTGTCACGAGCAGTAACCCTAACGGAGCTCAGTCTTATCTATCTGTGGCTGAGTCTGTTTTTGTGTCTTTTCTTTCGGAGGGTGACCCACTGGTCTTTCAAAAAGTGTGGGCGTACACATAATGCAGAGAGGAGAACAGCAGTTCTGCTCCATATGGTGTTCAAAGGTATCAGGAAGAAGTCGGTCGCCACGAGGCGCCAGCCAGGCGGGGGGAAGGTAGAGTCAGAGGCCGAGCACGCAGGCTGGGAGGGGCTTCAGAGCATGGGGGTGGGCGGGTGGGTGCAGTGATGTGTGGAAAGGTTAGCTCCTCCCACCGTGACGGAGAAGACCTGACGAAGGAGCCTGCTGGGAGCATCACCTGCTCTTTGGGTTCCAGAAGGCAGAAGACGTACTTGTCTCGTCGTCTGCTACCTCTGAGGAAACTCGGGGCTCTGCTCAAAAGTGCTGAGGTAGGTGGTACACCTTTGAGATGGGGCCTGGGGAGAAGGGGGACATTGGTTAGGCAAAGTGAGAGGTTTTTGGGATTGTTGAGGTAAGGGGATAATATCCTGGAACCAGTGAGCGTAAATCTCCGTCAGCCCGCACTGGTCTGTGGTTTCCTTTCCTCCCTTTCAATCTCCCCTTCGCTCCCACCATTTTGAGACCAGGTCTTTGGGAGCCCAAGCTGGAGGAAAAAGCATTGAAGTTGAGAGGAAATGGAACTTTGAGGGCCCTGAGCACTGGGATCGCAGGCGTGAATTTACGGTACTGATCTGTGCTGTTGGATGGATTTTGGGCCCGTTAGGCAAAACCCTACCAACTGCTCTACATCCTCAGCCCCATGTTTCCAGTCCAGATTCAGCCATCTGCGACTTATTCTGCTGTCTAGCCCTGTAGTCTTAATTCTTTCTCTGCTGTAACTCTACGGATCTTTGCCGGAACTCTGAATCTAGGATCTGCCGTCTAGTTCTCTCTTCAATACCATTCCCCTCGTCCCGTATATTTTCTGTGTATCTTGGATGTCTAGAGGTCTAGATTGGTGTTATATGGGGACCTTTCTGCAGAAGAATGGAGGCTTATAAGAGCCTGGTTTACCTGTCTAATTTGCCCTTAGCTTAGAAGTCAATTTCTTTCAAACACGGGAAGGAATTTGAACTCTGAAAGTTCTGGGCGTCTTCCCTCAAGATGGCTCAGGAAAGCAAGCGCGTGCATCCTCGTGCTCCCCCCTCCCCCCCTCTTCCTTGCTCCCTTGCTCTCTGCTCCTCCTCCCCCACCCCTCCGCCTTTCTCTCCTTCTCCCCCCCCACCTCTCTCTCTCTCTCTCTCTCTCTCTCTCTCTCTCTCTCTCACACACACACACACACACACATACAAGCACACACACAGCATCCCAGAAAAAGTGAGTGAATTGTGGGACCATCATACCAAGACTTGGGGTCCTTTGCTTCACCAACATTCAAGCGGGTGGAGCTAGCTACCCTTATAGCTTTTCTTTATCTCCCAACTCCCAGCTAGCTCTTCTTCAGGAAAAAGGAAACCTGTATTGTTTTTCTCATTTGCTAGTAAGGAGGGCTCAGATCTTTAGGGTATAATGTGGAAGAAAGGGAGAAAATGGAGGTCTCCCATAATGACCTAAAAGAGATCTTGGGCGTGACTACTCCAAAGGACCTCTGGAGGCCTCGTGGGATCCTGGCCTGTGGGAGGAGGTGCCTACTTCCGGGAGGTCTCTCTGCTTGGTCCCTGCTCTTCCCTGATTTTTCCTGTGTGCACCCTTGCAGTGACCCAGGATCCTTCCGCGTCCGGGGCCTCCCATTGTCCCCTCCAGGGACTTGGAGGAACTGGTTGAGTTGGAGCAGCTGGCCACGCCTTTTTCTAGGCTGGTTTGCCTGGTCTCCCAGCTATGACCGCTTCCACTCCAGACCTCCTTCGTCTCTCACCTGGTAACTGCAGGGGCCTCCGACCCCATCCCCGCCTGGTCAGCCTTTCATTCTTCATCAAGTCCCAGGGTTCAGGAAAAATTAATGTTCTCTGACTGTTAGGATATAGTCCTATAATTTCAGCTAATGTAGAGGCAGAGGCAGGATTGTAAATTCCGGGAGTGAATCCTAGACCGGCATGGAGTTAATGAGACCCTGTTTCAAAAGCAAATGTAAAAACAGAGCTGATAATGTAGTTCAGAGGTAGAATGGTTGCTTGGTTTTTTTTTTGTTTTTTGTTTTTTCGAGACAGGGTTTCTCTGTGTAGCCTTGGCTGTCCTGGAACTCACTCTGTAGACCAGGCTGGCCTCGAACTCAGAAATCCGCCTGCCTCTGCCTCCCAAGTGCTGGGATTAAAGGTGTGCGCCACCACCGCCCGGCGAATGTTTGCTTGTTTAACGTAGGCAAGTTTCCAGGTTCTATCACGAGTGAGGTTGGGCTTGGTGAGTGAAGGAGACCGCCATTTTCCTCTGGGCGTAGACCGACCGGTTGCGGAAAGCACTCGGAGTGTGTGAGGGGAGGGGCCAGGAACTACACAAGCGGTTCTTTCTGTGTAGCCCAGTCTGGCTCCCAACTCAAGATCCTGGTGCTTCAACTTCTCCATGGCTAGAATACTTGGTGTATACTACCATGCCTGGGCATCACAACATGATTTTTGAGCCATCACTGGGTTAGAATTACCGAAAGGTTTTTGACCATGTAGGTGGTTGGATTTTACTTTCTAAATCCTCAAGTCTGAGATGGGGCCAACAGAATTGGATTTCTAGCGAGTCCTCAGTGCTGCTGCCCCTGGGGTTGGTTAGAGATTTTTTTTTATTTTTTTTATTTTTATTTTTTATTTTTTGGTTTTTCGAGACAGGGTTTCTCTGTATAGCCCTGGCTGTCCTGGAACTCACTCTGTAGACCAGGCTGGCCTCAAACTCAGAAATCCGCCTGCCTCTGCCTCCCAAGTGCTGGGATTAAAGGTATGCACCACCACCGCCCGGCCCTACAGATTGTCTTTTTAACTACTATTTTTCTAGTATTTGGATAAGGCTGGATCAAAGGCTAGAGTCGACTCAGATTAAAAAAAAAAGTGGGGCAGGGCACAAAGGTTCTGGAAGTCTTGAAGGAAGTTAACAAATAGGTAGACAGTTGAGTTTGGTGATAAAAATGCCAGACATTTCTACAAGCTGATGAGGGCCAGGGAGTGTGAAGTGTCCAGCAGAGAAAGATATGAACAGAGGAGGCCAAAGACCTGAAGATAATACACACCACATGAAAAAAAAAAAAAAAAAGCCCTGAACAGAAATGAATACTGTATGTAGGAAAACACGGCTATACGATGTAATGTTTGGCTTCATTCCAATTTCAGAAAAATGGCAGGGAAAACATAGAAATGTGGCAGTGTTTACAAAAGTTATGTCTATGATTGAATGCTTATTTCTTTCATATTCCTGAAATTTCAAAGTCGTGTGATATTTATAGATAATAGATGCTTTTCTTAATTTGAACCTCCTCAGACTTGGACATTTCCACCTGGCTGGATTTAAGTTATTCACATCTCCCATTTCAGACTTATTTCTCTTTGACACATTATATTAAAACTATGAAGCACAGCAGAATTAAAGCAACTAAAACCACAACAGAGTTGGCAAAAGACAACAGAGAAACTGAAGAATCTCATGGGGGTTGGGGAAGAAACTGCAGTTGGTACTAATATCGATATAAGTGTCCTGGGTGGGTATTGGAGTTATTAGTTATTCCATGGATTGAAAATTGTCACCACCTATGTGAAGGGGTCATAGGCTGTTCAAAAGAAGTGACCTGATCTCCTAGGCCAGCTAGGGAACTCTAGTTCAATCTCTTAACCTACCATCTCTCCTAGGTATTAGGCAGTAACTAAAGATGGTTCTTGATTTGTTAAGAATTCTATACACATGATTTGTATGATTTCTACACCACAAATAGGAATACAAATATCCAAGTTTTTATTCTGTTAAAAGTCCATTACCATGGAAGACCATGCTGTGAGGCAGAGACCTCTTCTGTATGATATAATCCAAACAGGTTAACAGAGTGGTCCTTGGCAATCATACAGTGGTGACGATTCTTTTTTTTTTTTTTTTTTTTTTTCGAGACAGGGTTTCTCTGTGTAGTCCGGGCTGTCCTGGAACTCGCTCGGTAGACCAGGCTGGCCTCGAACTCAGAAATCCGCCTGCCTCTGCCTCCCAAGTGCTGGGATTAAAGGCGTGCGCCACCACCGCCCGGCAGTGGTGACGATTCTTAAAAATCCCTTTGATAATAACACAATTTATTTAGGATACAAATCAAATTTAAATTAAAAAACAAAAACAAATAACCATTTGATAGACTTGAATCATTCTAAGACTGACCTTGTGGAAAAAAAAATACATACATATATACATACATACCAACTGGCCAGTTACACTTTCTTGTCCATCTCCTGGAAGGAAGGACGTACAGGACTCCTTTCATTTCAGATACAAGCAGTGCTTTCTGTATGAGAAACTGAACCTAGGGCCTTGTGAGTGCCAGGCACAAGCTCTGCCAACAAGCTTCATCATCCTGAAATATGAACAATCCATCTTCTTGCTGAGGCCTTTCAATTCTTTGTGAAGAGAAACACACAAACGACATAACCCAGTGAGTATTCAGAGGATTAATGAGGTATGGTTTCTACACCACAAATACGAATACAAATATCCAAGTTTTTATTTTGTTAAAACTCCATTAATATGGAAGAACATGGCCAAACTATGTTTGACCTGAGTTGAATGCAAAGGGGGCTGCGGCCTTATAATTACAACATGGGCACGGAGCTGCCAGGAAAGAGGAGCGACTTGGGGTTTCTACTACACTACTTTGTAGCGATTTTCTTGAACACCCTTCCATCTCTGATAACACAGTGGAAAAAACAGAATGTTCCAGAGACTAGGAAATGGTGATCTGGATGATTTGCAAGGGGAGAGTGACAGGGAGGAATGAGTTTCTTTCTCCTCCTTGTCAAGTTTTGCACTTACACGCTTACACTCTTATCCTAGGTTGTGCTGCCTTGCCTGTGTTGCCGAGCGGCAAACCGTGGCATTGCCTTTCCCAGATCAGAAAGGAATTGGTTGTATCAAAGTTCCCCTTGTGGGATGACGGCCAAAGATGTCTATTATTTTAAGAAATGCCAACTCTGATCATGAACGAAAGAATGTTGTTTTCCTGTTTCTAGTGGATTCCAGTTGTACTCAATTTCTTCAAAGAGCTGTCACTTCTGTAAGTTTGTGAGCCACAAGTAAATTATGCAGGTGTGGTGGAGTATAGCTCTAATCCCAGGATCGGGGAAGCAGAGGCGGGTGGGTCTCTTGAGTTTCAGGACAGCCAGCACTACATAGTGAGACCCTGGCTCAAAATAAAGAGAACAGTCAAAACATCAACTGTTAATGAGGAAAGAGACTTTTAGATGTCATATTTCCTATAATCGCAGGGGAGAAAACAGGGTTCACAGAGTTTAGTCCTGAGTCCTAGAGTAGCAGGGGCAGGGAGGAAGGGTCTTTCTACTTCTAGGCCAGGGCTATTTATAGCATAAGGAACAGCCTCAATTGAGTATCCAGGCTGGTCTCAAACTCCTCATCCTTTGCTCCTCTCTCCCAAATTCTGGGTCTGAAGATGTGTACCATCACACCTTTCTTTTCCTCCCCTCCCTCCCTCCCTCCCTCCCTCCCTCCCTCCCTCCCTCCCTCCCTCCTTTCTTTTTTTCTTTCTTTCTTTCTTTTTATTTTGTGTGTTCCTGGGGATCAAATCCTGGGCTTCCTGCTTGCTAGGCAAACACTCCAGCTACAAAACTCCAGCCCCGACCAATAATCTTTTTTAAAAAACTATTTAATTCTTCTCCATATGTTATATCCCAACTACAGTTTATCCTCCCTCCTCTCTTCCCAGTCCCTCTCTCCTGCCTCTACTTCTACACTAGATCCAGTCTTCCTCTGCTTCCCTTCAGAAAAGAGCAGGCTTCCCAGGGATCTCAACCAAACATGGCCTAACAAGTTACAGTAAGACCAGGCACAAACCCTCATATCAAGGCTGGATGAGGCAACCCTGTAGGAGGAGAAGGGTTCCACAAGCAGGTAGAAGAGTAAGAGACAGTCCCCTGCTCCCACTGTTAGTCCAGCAAGAACACCGAGCTACACAGCCACAACATTTATGCAGAGGACATATTGACCAATATTCTTGATCTGTGTCCTAGTTGAGAGGATGCTCCCATCATAGCCTCTGTATTGTGAGGAGAGTGTGCACCATTTTACATTTCTTTTGTGCTCTTCTAATTTAACATTCTTTGCTTTTATTGCCGGATGTTTTAGGCAACAGACTAGTCAGAGAAACAAACAAGCATGCAAAACAGTGGTTTTATTTTATTTTTAAACATATCCTTGGATTTATTTATCTTTTGCGTATGGTGTGAGGGTTCTTCTGGAATGTGTGTCTAATATCCATGGAGGTCAGGTGGTGATGTTGGATTCCCTGGAACTGGAGTTCCAGATGGTTGTGAACCACCATGTGGCTGATGGGAACAAACCCAGTCTTCTGCAAGAGCAAGTCCAAGTCCTCTTAATGTTGGGCCATCCAGGCCCCAAAACAGAGATTTTTAAAAAGTACTTAAAAAATTACTTATTTAAGATAGAATGAATAAAGGCTGGCTGGAAGTTAGAACAGGTGTCAGTTTGTCATGGAGACACAATAAACAAGAAGGTAGTGGAGACGTAGACACCTCTCTTAGAAAAGCCTGATCTTGTATTCTCATTGGGTCCTCTCATTCCCTCCCTCCCTCCCTCCCTCCCTCCCTCCCTCCCTCCCTCCCTCCCTCCCTCCCTCTCCCCTCTCTCTTGTGTGTGTGTGTGTGTGTGTGTGTGTGTGTGTGGTACTATAGACCACACAGAACTAGTAAGAGTTCCAACCATCATTTGGAGCCTCACCTGTTCTGAGCAGGACTGGGTGAGTACAGCAGAGATCCTGCCAGGGAGTCTTTATGCTCCTTATTAAAGAAATGGGAGAGGGAGAAACCACATACATTTAGGATTTCTGTTGCTTTGCCTTGTTTCCTGAAAAATAATTGAAATGCACAGTTAGGTTTATCCTCCCATTTATAAGACTATGATGTCTGTGTGAATCAAACCTGTTTTATACAGAATTATGATCCCAGTGCATAATCTTGTCTTTTGGGTTCAATATCTGATTTTGTAATTAATAATCATTGTTCTTATCTTCTAAATGGGAGTTTTAAATGTATTTTCCTTCTTTGGATGTTGAATGTGATATACATATGTTTCCTTGGGGACTCCATGAAAATAATTATTCTCCATATAAAAGTTGGGTTTTAGTATGTGAAAAACCAACAACCTCCCCCTTTTTTTTACACATATGTATCAACATGAATCTTTGGCGATTACTTTTATACTAGTCTGAAGTTTGAGTTTTAGCATTAGTCTCAGTCCTATCTGGAAGGAGAAAAAGTCCAGTTCGACATGAATGCTCTAACATAAAAGTAAAGACAGTTTACAGAAGATGGCTGTCATTTAGTGGATTAATGAAAATTTGCAATGAGTTCAATACAAATTTAGGTAAAGCTGGCGTCTTCCCTCCCAGAATTTGACTGTTTATGCTTAAAACTGTCATTCGAATTCGTAACTCCTTCAAACCTATTACTACAAACAACTATTTTCTTATTCAGCCTAAAAACAAGAGCATTTCACCCAAACCATATGCTTAATATCCACGTTTTTAATCGACCTGATTTAAAACTAATTTGCAAGAAATGCATTTCTGCATGTCGCCCGGAGTTGGAACTGGGACAGCAGTTTTGGAGGGGGTAATTTCATAAACCTACCTCCTAGGAGACACCTGGAGGGTTTGCGGGCTCCCGAGGTGGGTGCAGGGGGAGGTCCCCTCTGGCTGCAGTCAGGACCCCAAGAGTTAACGGGAGCGAGCCCCTACCAGCGGCTCCCCGCCCCACCGTCCCCACCCTCTCCTTTTGGTTGAGGATTAAAGTGCTCCCCCCTGTGGCAGGAGTGACCCAGAAATGAGTCTGCGTCCCCGCGCTTCCTCCGCCGCCAGCCGCACGCCCTACCGGGAGGGCCTGGGCGCGCCGGGCCGGCCGAGCGCGCGGGCGACAGCAGGGGCCCGCCCGGCTCCCCGGCGGGCTCGGTGGCTCGGACCCATGCGGCGCGGCGCGCAGCCCGCGGAGGCCCAGCCCGTGCGCAGCAGGTACGCGGGGGCGAGGCGCGGGGGCGCGCGGGTCGGGGTGCGCGTCTCAGGCCGCGGCCGCGGCGCCTGCAGGACGAGCCGAGAGGCTCAGCCATATTTGATGGTTTTGTTGCTTCGCTCGGGAGTTCTCGGGAGTAATGTAATGCCGAAGGTCGCTGCCTAGTGGAAATAATATAGTACGTCATTAATATGGCGCCAAAAGATTGGGCTGTGGATCTGTAGCGCGGAGGGAGGAGGCGGCCGCCCGCGCCGCGGCACTATCCCACCAGCAACTTGGGCATCGCCGGGTGGGGCCGGCGACGAGGCCGGGATGGCCGCGGAGCCCGAGAATTGATCGGTGTCGGATCAGTAAGTTCTATTCCGATTATTATTTTTCAATCGGAGGAGGGCGAAGGCTTAGAGCGTTTCCTTTTAAATGTACGAAGAACATGAGGTTATTCAGGTGATTCATCCAACGTTTTCAGTAGCAGAAACCCAGTTTAGTTTATACATTAAAAAAAAAAAAAAAAAAAAAGCCAAAGTGCCTTAGGCTGCATGAAAGTGGAAAGCATAGTAGCAACTTGGTAGACAGATGGCAATGGCAGAGCGCAGGTTCGCGTACATATATGTTTCCAGAGTGTTTGACAGTGTGTGTGGGGAAGGAGGCTGTGAGTGTATGTTTTTCTAAACATAGGTGTGAGGGGGTACATCTGTGTGGAGTCGCTGCAGCCCTGGTTCTTGTCACCGCGTCACCACATGTCCAAAATATTCATTGCATCAATTCAAGGGCAGTGAGAAGGGGATGAAGGGACAGCTTAGCAATTAAGATTTTTCTAGAATGGGTTTCCAATGATGAGACCTTTTACTTCCAGCAAGACTGCCTGTAAAGTGTAAAAGACTTCATCGGTAGAGCAAAGTATCTTTTAATTATGAACTTAAAACGGATTGCAGATTGCAACCTTTGGCACCATCCGCAAATTGTGGGGGTGGGGTCTCTGGGTCTCCTGGCTCCCTTACGAGCACATGCACATGCGGTGTGCACCCCGGGACTGCAAGTTGCAAAACCTTCCCGTGCACGTGTCTGGTGCCTGTGAGTGTGTTTGCGAGTTGGGTGCTGTTGTTCGGTAGCCAGTAGGCTTTCCGGGTCGGCTTGGTGTAGGCTTGCAAATGCGGGAGAGGGATGGAATGTGGAATGTTGACCGGAGAACCGAATCCTTTCGGAACGGTCCCATTTGCTGGAGAAATTCGATACCTTCCACCTCCTACCCGCCCCCCCAATCCCCCTCCCGCCCGCCTTCGGGCAGGAGGCGGGGCTGAGGACGCCGCTGCTCCTCAAAGTGGCGGAGCGCGGCGGCGGGAGGCAGGTGCACAGCACCGCCGGTGGGGGTGCCTCAACTTCCGCGGGCGTTTAAATAGCTGCCGGGCTCCCCTCCCACCGGTAATAGGTGACCTGGCGCTCGCGGGCGGCGGGGGAAGGGACTGGGTACGCCGGGGCACGAGCCTACGCGGCACGTGGGCAGGTGCTGGTTGGCCCCGGGGCCAACTTTTGCTGCCCGCCCTCCCGTGCAGGCGAGAGGCGGCGGGCGCAGAGACGGGGCCGGGCGGCGGCCCCAAGGCGGCTCCTCGTCGCTGCCCGTGCGTCGCCTAACGGTCCCAGACGCTCCGGGTCCGCGCGGGGGTGGCCCGGCCCCGTCCCCACGCCGGAGTCCCGCACAAAGCCCGCGGCGCGGGGTGGCCGCCGCCCGTCGCCGTCCCTGTTCCCGCGTCGCGGCGGCCGCAGGCGTTTGTTTGTTGCTTGCGCGCCGCCCTGCGCGCCGGATGGCTTCCTGTGACAGAGGTGATCCACAGTTTCCAGAACTGTCTGGGGGCGGGAGCGCGAGCCGAGCCCGCCGCGTTGCTCTACCGCCGCTCTGCTGCTCCCAGGGCCCGCGGGGAGGCCGGGGAGGGACGGCGTAGCCGTTTGCAGCGGCGCAAGTGGCGTGCGGACGCGAGGGAGCGTTTGATTTGCAACTGGGGCCGAGCGGATTGGTGCAGCTGGTGGCGGCGGGCGGGAGCGGCGGCGGGGGTGGCCACTTTCAAACGCCGAGGGCGGCGGCGCGGGCGCGAGGCCGGCTGCGCCGCGGGGAGGCGGTGTCATCCCCGCACCGGGGCCGGAGTTACTTTCCCCTCCTCCCGCGCTGTTGTTCCTGTCGCCTCGGGAGGAGCGGGAGCGCGAGGGGGCGGCGCCGCGCCGCGCCGGGCCCTGCGCCTGGCGGGCTGGCCGGTGGCTGGGATGCCCGCGGTCTGCAGCCCCACCCCGGGTCTCCAGCCTGTTTCCCCACCCCACCAGGTCTTCCCCAGCCTAGATTCAGGCCCTGCACCCCTTTTATCCGAGGTCCTTTTCTCTCTCCTCCCCCACGTTTCCCCCACTTTACAACCTCTAGAGCTTCCCTTTGCGGGCCTTCCTCCCCACTTATGACCTCCCCAATCCTGAGTCGAGGGCCTCCCCTTCCGACCTCTTATTCCCTGGCCCCGGGTACTCCCCACACCCGAGACCCTCACTCTGACCGCCTCTGCGGCCCACGGCTTTCCAGGCTCCGCATCCCCGCTCCCGGCTCGGGCTTCACACCCGGGCTCCCCCTTCTGGGCGCGCGGGGGCGGCCGCACTCTCGGCGCTGGTGAATTGCTGTGAGCAAACAACAACAAAAAAGCGGGCGATTTAAATGTGGCTTCGAAACCGGTTAGAGCTTGTCGTATCTAGGAGACCCATTTAAAGCGGTTATAGGTGGCCTGCTTTCTAGAAACGTGGTGGCGAAGGTCTTCCGCCCTTTGTTGACCCGGGCATGTGGGGGATTTAAAATTTCCTTTTGTGAAATGTTTATGTTTGGCCACGGAGCTCCGCTTTTAGGAAAGTGGAAGAGGATGAAGACCTGAGGTCTTCATTCCTGGGAAAGTTTGTGGGGTTCCTGGAGTTCTTTTTTGAATACCCGAGGTGGATGAATTACCTCTCTCACTGCTTAAGGCTAGTTAGTGCCTTCTTTCAAAGCTAATGAACTCGTTTCAAGACAGAATAATTTTGCTGAAAGTGATTCATCAGTGGTTAGACCACACTAGTTAAGACCATAGGATAGACTGTACCTGGCGAAAGGAAGGGTTCATTGGATTTTTACTCAGTTCACGTTGGGGATTTCTTGTAGATAGTAGTCGATCACATCTGCAGTCGAGGTGACCCTGCTCTTTGCAACTCAGAAATGTTTAGTCTTTCTTACCACAAAAATTTTAGTCCCGTTTACTATCATTTTTTTACATGTTTAAAAAATCTTTATTACACTTAGTATTCACACAGAAAACTGAAAGACGTGAATGGGGGGGGGTACTGTGTCTGCTTAGAAGCAGGTAGAGGTTTATACTCACCTTAGATTCAGACCTATCTTTAATGATGTAAGTGACTTCTTGAAAATATTTAACCACACATTAGTTTTAGCTTGGTTGCCTGCATATGGATATAGCTCTGCCCCTGAGATTCTTACCCAGAGTCCAGCATTCTCTTATCATGTACGGTCAATTTAAAACAATATTTTTTGAATGTTTGGTGTTTTATGCCCTTCATAAAGTTGCAAAGGTATTTGACCTTGAATTTCATATTCTAGAACAAATATAGTATCCCAGTTTCCTGCTAGTGTCCGAGGTTTGCCCAAGTCTTTATGCCCGTGCTTGCCGAGTGGATGGTCATTCCCAGAGTGTGTAGTAGACTTGAATTTTGTTCTCCTTTAGAGTCCCATGCTGCTTCTTCATAACAGGGATTTCATCCGTCAGAAAAAGCAGGGCCAGTACTGTAACTAAGTGATGATGGAGCTGGTTTTCTACACTGCCTGAAGCTCTGGATTCAGTCTCCAGTATAGCCAAAGGGGGCAGGGGTAAACTGTCTTCTTCCACCACTTGAAGGTCTGTACTCTGAAAAAGTACTCTGTAGTCACTAAGGTTGCAAAGTAGACAGGGAGAATTACCCCAAGTGGTAACAGATGGGAAGTTTAAGGAGTTGTCATTTAGAAACCAAGCTTGCCTAGCCCAGAGGCTTGGAGGAGGATAGGTGAACCAATTATAGGGGTGAACAGATAGAAACAGAGTTTCGTGTGCCCTCTAACGTGGTAGATCATCCCTTGGGTCAGGAAGGTATTAGACGGTGGTGGTGTTGAAAAATACAGATGTGTAGTGTCATGTGTAGTGTTTGTATTTGAAAAATACAGTGTAGTGTCTGTATGCTTGAATCCAAATAAGGTTCACATACATGCCTGGGAGGGGCTTTCCCTGTCCGCTAGCCTGGTAAAACTGTCTCTCTGATTACCAAGGCATGTTTGTTTTCCCCATTTAGCCCTAATCACTAGGCCAGCTTTTTTGAAACCACTGGCCCTTGAAGGACCATTCACTGCATGCGACCTAACATTTTGACAAAGCGCCTGAGAGTGAGTGGACGAACCTATGGCACGAAGTTAATTGAGTTAAGATTCTCAAGTCAAACGTCTTCATTGTGATTTGGGAATCTTAGATTCTAAAATGTTTAGAAAGGAAGTGTGGTTATCTGGTGTATGTGTATTCAGATCACCTGGGAAAAGGGTTGTCTTAGGATTCAGTTGTGAGGTGGCTGGAATAATCTGTGCAAAAGTCTTGGCTGGGGATTGCATCCTTGACAGGGCTGGGAGTGAGGAGGGAGTGTCTATAGCTATGTCTCCTGCCCCCTTCTCTTGCTCGTCCTTTGTAGTATTAAAAGTACCTGTTACATCTTTTGTCAGCGAGCTGTCAAAGAGTTGGTACTTAAACCAGTTTTCCTATAGGTTTATTATAGAATGAGTAGTCACTGAAGGTTATTGGGACGTTGCTGGCAACGTGTCTAGCATCTGGATTGAAATGGCATTGAGCGCTTTGGCTTGACACTGAGCATCTTAAACATCTTTCTTTGTCAGGTTCTCCCTTAGCAGGTAGGCACTGTGTATAGTATTCCGTTCTTACTCCCGGCTCTCTCCATGACACCTGAGATTGCTTGGAGTTCTTCACTTGTAACAACATTAATTAGCAAAGTAGTTTAATTAGAATAGTTTGTACCTCCCCAGAAGTTTTATGTTTAAGTTTATTTTTCTCTCTTTCCCGGATCTTGCAGCATGTTCTGTTTCTGTTCTTTAGAGTTTTGAGCTGGATGGACTGCCCCAGTGGAATACTGTCTTTCCTAGTACTGTATGGCTCTAGGCTCAGCAAGGAAGCTTAAAACTAGAATGACGATTACGTTTGACTGTAAAATGAATTCTGACTTTTCTGCGCCTGTTCTAGTTCCCAAATAAAGACAGAGAGACTTTATATATACTAAACAACTGTTTGCACTGTAGCGAGGTAGATGCTCTTCTAACCTGTCTGTGGGTGCCTACTACTCAGCCACACGCCCGCCCGGGTACTTGCCACCTTAGTCTTGCCCTGGTTGCTTCTGCTCTATCGGTGTCCTCCTGGCGACTCCCCCGGTGACCAGCTCAGGGTGAATGCTCATGTTGAAGCCCCTCCCTTTCCCTGGTCCTCACCAGAGCGCCAGTCTTTTCTGGATGACCTGCCTATTCTCCTGCTTTGTCATTGGCCATTCAGCTCCTGATTGACAGGGGAATGCTTTTCTTTATTTTTTTTTTTCCTTCTGTGCTCACAGTCTACAAGAGATTATCCCTATATTTGACAACTACTGCTTGGGTATTTTATTTATTTTTCCCCTGTGCTGACAGTATGTAATCTCAGACTGAGATTTTAGTTGATAGTCTCTTGTCATTTCTCTGACACTTTTTCCTGCATAAACTTAAGTCTGTGAAGAAGGTGTGTTTTTCATTTTTGTATGTTTTGGCAGGGCTGGGGTCAGTTGGTGAGTTACTCTGATTTCTAAATGCAGGCTTGGCCCTAGGGGCCCTTTGCCCTGCACCTGAGTGTGACAGTCAGATTTAGCAGGATCTATGCTAGACACACAACTTAAGTGGTTACTGGGGGAATTTTTACTCACCTGAGCAACAGAAATAAAAATACTAGACTTGCAATGGGTGGCTTGATTCTAGGAGAGGGGCTGCACATTTTAAATTCTTAACCCTGTATTAACACTAGACCAATGGTAGGTGCTGTGCATCCGATAGATGTTTAGAGACCAGTCTTGGTTTTTCTGCAGTGTTGGAGAAGAGCTCTGGGCATCTTGTGTTCTAAGCAGGTACCCTCTGAGCTGTACCCACACTTCCGTTACTCTAACACTAAGCCAGCGTCTGTTTACCTTTTTGCTTTAGTCTCTTCAGGTACAGACATAGCGAGGCGATTGAGATTGTTGAAGTCAGTTCATTCTTGGATTATGTTTACAAATTTGGTGCTGGGGTTGGATCCTAGAGTCTCAACACTAAGCACCTGTCCCACCACCAAGCCATACCTCCACCTGACCTTAAGTTTGATTTAAAAGTTTAGGTTCTTTTGGGCTATTTGCCGAGGAAATGAAAGTCGTAGTGTGTTCTTTTTGAATGACTAAATTGGAATAAGCAGAAACAATAGCAAGCATCAGGTGTCTACTGCCCTGGAAGTTCCCTTAACCAAGACAAGTTTCTGGACAGTTACTTACAGAGCCTGTTTTGGTGGGGAGGGTTCAAGCTGAGGAGTACATTAGGCAGTTTTTATTTCCTTACTACTACAGGGGAAAAGAGCAGGAAATATAGGCAACTTCGCCGTTTATTGAGGCTCAAGTGCCTGGTTTCTGTCTGTTCAGCACATAGTACTCTCAAAGTTTAAATTTTCTCAGTTGCACAGGGCTCTTCTTCCAAACCTTGGCTTGGGGCTTGCGGCTGCTGGAGTTCCCCAGAAGGGTAGGAAGTACAGACGTGTGTATGCTCCTTCAGGAAGTCAAAATCCCTCCAAGTGTTTCTGGGGACTTTGTAGGTCTCTCTCCCGTCCTTTGCCTTCTGCCGTTAAATTGCTGTCTGGGGTACTTGCTTTTCTGTTATTAGCTGGAAATCAGATAAGCAGTTTGGCAGTTTTTATTACAGAAGGTCCACTGGTCCCACGCAGCAGCCTGAAGGGTTGCCTTTGAGGAAGATTCACAGCATTGTGGATGCCTCCCCTGTCTCAGCCGCTCACCGCTTTCTCTTGTTTGTTTTTCCACATGTTCTGGACCGAGACTTCTTAAGCAGTGAGCATGCCGGATCCTTGACTCTGACCTTTAAGGTCCCCACCCAGGATCTGATAATTGATTCCTTTAACCAGACACACCCTATATTTATAGATATAATCACGAGCCTGCTGATTGATTGAAGGGCCAGTAGGAGCTTTCGTGAAGGGGCAGGGGTGTCAGCGTTCTGGGTTCTGTGAGTCACGTGGGCTGTTGTAGCTACTGAGCACCTACAGGAGAGCAGCGCATGGACAGTGATTTGAACGGTACATCATTTTTCCTTCACTGTGTCAGATATCTGAAAACAGACCATGATCCAGGCTCTGTCTTACCTCAAGGCAGTGTGACCTTTACCTAACACCCACAAAGCTCTGAGTGTGGTCCCCAGCACCACATAAAATGAGGCATGATGGTACATACCCATCTCGACACTCAGAATGTGGAGGTAGGGGCATTATAGAAGTTCACGGTCATCTGAGGTTGTCTAGGGCATTGCTGGCCATTCTGATACATGAGACTGTCTCAAAAAAAAAAAAAAAAAAAAGGCTTGATTAAATATAGAGGGAGTTGATTAGTGTGAGGGCGGTCCTTTCTTCCTTTATCTGTCTTCTGTCAATCAATCATCTATTTAACCTTAATTGACTTTATTGTGTCATATCAGACTGGGGTAATGCTGCATTCCGTCACATGGAAGCGGTGTTCTCAGAGTTGTGGTTTTAGGCTCCTACGCCCCTCCTGAGGGGTGCTGTGTGCCTACATAGTCACCTGTGTGGATAAGAGGTTCTGAGTGAGCAGCAAGCGCTCTGACGAGACCCCTCGACAGAGGGGGGTGATGCCAAGCAGATGGCATGTGTCCTGCCAGTCACTCTGTGTCTGCAGCTCTGAGGGCTGGCTTCCTGTGGTGGATTGGGCTATGGGACTTACATTGTGCTCTTTCAGCTCTGCCTTTGTGTGTTCCGCTGGGCGGGTGACAGTGGCAACCACTTTTATGTTAGCTTGCCAGGAGCCATACTTCATTTGACAGATTGCTGTTTGGATTTCATACTACTTGTCTTCTGGCTGATAGCACAGAGTAGCTTCAGTCTTCTAGAGAGTTCTTACTCCAGTAGTCATCCAGGAATCTGGGAAGACCATGGTCTAGGGTCCAGGAGGAGGTTTGCTTACCACCTGGCAAGGGACCTTTGGTTCAGCTTGTGGCCTCTGTATTCTTCCTGTGCTGCTGGCCCTCTGCAGGATTCTGTGTGCTCTCTTTAAAGTTGGGAGCGTGCATCCATTCTTTTATCTCTGGAGTCTGGTTCAGCACTGCAATTCTCGCTTTATGGTTTCTTTTGGGAAACTTTCCTGAAGCCGTGTAACGTTGTGAGAGGCATCCGCTTCAGCCTTGTGCTTCGCAGACCTTCTGCTAGGTTTTCAGACCATCTGATGTTTCTACAGCCCTCTCAGTGTGGCGTGCAATTGTGATGAAGTGTTTGTTCTCACGTGGAACTTGTGATGTGAAGCGCAGTGTTCGCTAAGCTTGCTGTCTGGGTCTTTGGACACACACACTGGGAGTTTGTTTCTCTCACTACCAGGACAGTGCTGCAGAGTTGTTGTTGGTGTTTTTTTTTTTTTTTTTTTTTTTTTTTTTTTTGTGACTTAATATCACTAGTGGTAGCTGATCACCTCTGACAGTTGGCACTGATCAAGGAACAAAGCTCCTCAGAAGCAGCCGAATGTCAGTCTGCACGGCATAATTGTCATTGGCTATTCTAGCCTAGCTTCTTGCAAAGGATGTTTTGTATATGACCAGTAAGAACATCTGTGTGAGTGTTTAAAAGTCCTTAAATTACCCAGTAGATACTGTTATCTCTTGGCTTATTCTGTCTACTAAGGGTGCAGTAGTGGGTTTGGAAGCCTTCCTCACTCTTACTTTGGCTCTTTTCTTCTTTCTTTAAAATGCCATTTTTGGATGCTCTCCTATTGTGGCCTGTGTGTTAGAACCTGGTTCAGAGACCTCAAGGCAGAATGGAATGGTAACTTCTGACTGCCTTGGAAAATAAGCTTTTCTTCTTTCCTTTCTCTCACGTACTCTTTTGAGATAAGCCTAGGTAGTGCCTCATCTGAGGAATGGGTATGTGTGTGTGTGCGTGTGGTTGTGCGTGTGTGCGTGCATTTGTGTGTGCAGGTGTGTGTATATGTGTACCTGTAGCTTGTTGGTGCTGCTTGCCATTCGGATGCTTAGCTTCTGGTCCAGCTCTGCTCATTCAGTTCTGGTGAGAAGAAACTTCAGATTTTGGGTTTTTCCTGTTAGAAGCAGGGGATAGAAGCATGGTAAACATTCATGGTAAAAGTCTTCAGGAAATATGAAAGTTCTTAGTACTCGCTGTCTAGAATACAATGGGCCACTGTCCCCCTTTCTTAGAACCACCATGGTCCTTTTCTGTTCTTCAGACTTTCCCTTTGAGTATGAGAAATTTCGTGTATCCCTGACCTCCTCCCTTATGTGTAAGCAAGCCTATTTCTTGTTGGAGTTTTTACACCTATAGTCTGTGCTGGCTCATTCTTCCATATGTTAGCATGTTTTACAGGAAGGGATTCCCTGTAGGTAGAAATAGGGCTGGGAACATCAAGATCGAGGCCAGGGTGACTACTGATGTTAATTTTGGGGTATGGATTCATTTACTTTCATGTTAAATGAAGTTAAAATACATCATGACACAAGCAAGGCACAGTTGACCCACAGTGCTCCTCATAGCTGCTCTTATTCAGTCCTCTAACCCCGACCCCCAATCTAGGGTTTTGCTGTATAGCCTAACCTGGAACTCCTTATGTAGCCCAGGTTGGCTTTACACTCGCATCTTTCATCCTCTCTTGGCCTGCTTCGGCTCTGACTCTTAATTAAGTGCTCAGTCATAGACCTTGGAGGCTTAAAGGATTGTCTGAGGTGTAAGCAGTGATTTAATCATTTATAAATTGGCAAGTGAGAGCAGCTTGTGATTTGTTCAAGAGCCTTCATTTATAAATTCCTTAAAATTCTCCCAACTGCTTTTCTTGGCTTTTAAAATCTGAGTTCAGACTGATTGGTAAAGAATCTATGAGTTGGTGCTTATGGATACAGGACAGTGCTAATGTTTACACCACTAGAACTGAGTGTGGATGTCCACTCAGTTGTCACATTTCTCTTTTGGAGGACATACTTATTGCTGACATCAGCTCTACAGCAAGGCCTTGTAATAGCCTGGGCAATGTTTTCTTTAAAGTTTGGTATATGACATACACATTTTTAAAAAGCTCATTTATTTTGGTTGAAATATTTAGACTGCAGTGCTGTACCTGTAATCTATTTAACGTCCTGATTGTTTGTGTGTTAGATTTGCCTTAGATGTATTACAGTTTTTCATTTTAGCTAAAATGGGAAATGTGTAAGCTGTTGTCACTGTATTAGACTTGAGCATATGGATTAGTTTTGGTAATTTTATGCCCCATTGCCTTAAAAGTTAAGATAACACTTGGTTTCCTTCACATTAATCTAGGGACAGGTAGGCAGGTTTTACTGCGTGCATCTGGTTGCTCAGAAAGCTATACGCTCTTCAGAATGCAAGAAGATGGCGGGGGTGGGGACACGAATCTTTTAGGTGCTCATTATTGCAACTTGCAAGTCAGTCATCACGTAATAGTGAAATGTGCGAACGGGCAGACAGCAGAGTAGCTGGTGTGATTTCAGCTTTGTGTAAGGTCACCTGGTGTTTGACAGCACATGCCTTGGGAGAGTGCATTTCACTGACAGAGCATGGAAGGACACCAATAAGTTTCACACTAGCATAACAGATGGTGCTCCAGCTAAAGGTCACTTAGATACTTGCCTGGTGAGGAGGGCGAGCAAGCCTGCGAGCATGGGCCGTGGGCATATGCAGGGACTCAGCCATTTATCCAGGAGGTAATTTCTGTATACATCATACTGAACTGGGTGATAACTGGCTAAGGAAGTGTGTGGAGGTTTTAATTGAGTACCTTCTGGAACTTCTTGCCAGTGACATAAATAACAATGGAGACATAGTGCATAAAATTGACACTTGAGGAAAAAGGCAGCCTTTTTGCATATGAGCCGTAAGATAGTAAAATCACTGGGGTGTGATCCTTATTAGAGCTGTAGAGTTTATGGCCTGATAAATGGGCCCTGCTTGGTCCAGTCCTGGCTGATTTGTCTCTTCCTGTGAGTTCCTTTTCCCAGGAATAGTGTTGAATTACCCCCCTTCTTAATCTTCAGTAAAATTTCTTCTCCTCTGACCCTGGGGCCACTGAAGTCAGTGACTCCAGTTCTGGAGCTGTTTTAGGGCAGAACAGTCATCTGCTGGCTCTTTCCTTTCACTGCTTGGCAGCTTCCTCAGTTTCAGTCAGAGGAAACTAAAGTTCGAAGGTTTTGAGGGACCTTGCTAACCACACAGACGGTAGTGTCTAGGGTTACCCTGTCCAGGAAGGTAACAGTCTACAACTTGTTCACATCGTAGCCTTCTACTTGGTGTAGTTTTCTTGGAGTTGATGTGTAGGGAAAGACTGTGTTTTAGCTCATGCAACAGATTGAATGTGTTTGCCTTCCACCCCCCAGGAGTGCTGCCCTGAGCTCCCACCAGAGCTGTCCAGCTGTCTTGGTGTATCTCACCTTGCAGTGAACAGAGATGGCCAATTAAGGGGTCATTGGCCAGCTACCTTGACTTCCTAGTGCTCCACATGATGTGCCTACTACCTAGTGCTGTAGCCAGCTGTCATGTTCCTCACAGGACTCTGCGCTCCTGTACATTGGATCCATTTAAGTCAGGGTTGGTGGCATTATAAGAAAAGTCACTGTTCTCCAGAAATTGTAATCTTCAGGGGCACACTGCAGGGAACCCAGAACCTTGCATGCTTGTAGATGGGTTATCAGGCTCTTCTCTGGCTTCAAAGTGGTTTGGGCCTTCCTCTCTGTCCTTATCAGTCCTGTTAAAGGAAGAAGTCTTGGAATAGCGGAGCCAAAGGCTAATGGGATACATGTGAAAGCAGAAGGGAGGACTTTCTGGGGCGGGGAAGAGGATCAGTAAGAAGAGGACAGCTGGGAGAGGAGGGCGTAGTGGGGGAGGGGGCAAATAAACACTAAATATAAGGACCCAAGTATGGCAAGGCCACAGTGTAAGCTGTTGCCTTGTATGCTAGCTTAATAAACTAGGTAAAAACCAGAAAGAGAGATGGAGGCCTGACTCAGTGCTTAGGAGCTCTGGCTACTCTTCCTTCCAGTGGACACAAATGGCTGCCTGCCTAACTCCATTTCCAAGGGGACCTCACTCCCTTTTCTGGCACCAGTGGTGCAGACATATGCACAAGCAAAACACCACACACATAAAATAAAAATGGAGAATCCTGCTCAGTCACTTCAGTAAAAGTCACTTGCACGAGACATTTGAGCACTAACTCCTGGCTCGGCTTCTGCTCTAACTTAACAAATCGGTTGAACTAGGACCCCTTTTCTGGAGTCCTTCATAGGAACTTCACCCCATTCTGCCTCGTTCCGCAGCTGAGCTGTGTGCCAGTCTTGCCTTGACTTCATCTTCAAGACTCTCTGTTACTTGCTCACTTCATAGAGTGCTGCCGTCTCCTTAGAAGAAATCTGCCTCAATGTCTTTTGTATTGTTATTGTGTTTAACTTTTTTATTACAAGTGTGTGTGGATATGCATGTGTATGTGTGCACGTGTCTCTCTGTGTGTATGTGCATATGTACAGTGCCTATGTCTGTATGTTCTAGTTCTTACCTTCCACTGGGTAGGTTCTGGGTATTGAACTTAGGTTAATACTTGGTGGCAAACGCCTTCAGCTGCTAAACCATCTTGATGGCCCATGTGTGTGTGTGTTTGAGAGGAGGTCCCTAAACCCAGAGTGTCCTTAAGCCTGGAATCCTGCACCTGCCTCCAGTGCTGGGCTTACCTGCATGCGCCACCACGTCCTGCTCATTAACTGTTAAATAATGATCTTCAACAGAAACTTAGCAAGAGGAACATTGCTGGACTAGGTGGTACAGAGTGAGCTGCATGGAGTTAGAGTGCAGGGCACTGTCTTTGAACTTAGCCCTCGGGAAGGCAGCAGAGCACCCTTGGCACAGGCTGAGACCTGAGACTCAAACAGCCAGAGGCCTGGCCCGTCCACGGTGTTGTCTGGGAGTTTCCTAGGATGGATGCTTGGGCATTTGTGGATCTCCTTGAGCACATCTCAGGGATGGTTCATTTCCTGTAGTTGGTTGTAGCAAGGACATCTAGGTGGAAGTGGCTGGTTTTGTCTGTTTTCTGTTGCTACAGTAGAGTAACTGATGCTGGATAAGTTCAGGGCAATAGACCTTTACTTGGCTCATGGCTTTGGAGGCTGGAAAGTCCCTAGAATGAGGGGCCACATCTGGTGAGAGCCTTCCTAACAAGGTGAGTGCGCGAAGTTGGCCAAATTCACATCTGTGGTGCCCACCCTGGAGAGAGAAGCATTCATCTTGTCCTGAGGGCTGTGCTCTAAGCATCTCTCTTGGCTCACACCCCATCCATACTTTTATTCAGGCATGTTTTCGTGTTTCACGGAGGAATTCAAACCATGATAGTGGTTGAAGACCAAACCCATAGGGAAATAGGGAGACTTGACTGAATTATGTCAATCAGTAAGCTTTGGCAATCACATAGAAGAAATGATGCCTGGGAGCTGTTGATACGGGTCGGTGGTTAAGGACACTGGCTGTTCTTAGAGAGGACCCAGGCATGTATGTGGTGCATTGTCATATATGCAGACAAAACACCCATACACACTAAATGAAAAGAAAAGGATAAAGATTGCACTGTAAAGGAAAGCAGTAGTGTTTGGAGTATGGGGATGGTGTCTGGAGTCCTATGCAGAGACACTCTTCCTCTCCGGTTACCTCACCTTGATGCCGTACCTTGATTCCTTCAACTTTCTGGGTTCATGCAAACTCTTGTTAGTGGTCTTCCCTGTTGAACGCCAGGGATGCTGGCTTTACCTTGTTGGCCCATCCTCCTTGTAGAGGCCAGAAGCTCGGCAAAGCCAGGCCCCACCTTTTCAGGTGTTTACTGCTGATGCTGGTGGGCGTCTTCCTGCTTTCTCTGGGGCGTTGTGAGGAGTCCTTTCAATCGATCATCACGTAGCTCCCTACCATCCGTGTAGGTAGCAGCCAGTCAGTGCCCCAGATACGGGATAGTGATGCAGAGACTCTCCTTATGCTGGCTCTTAGTGGTCAGAGATTTGCAACATACAGCCTCTGTTGTGTGTTAAAGACAGTAACATAGGCTCTGATTCTCTGATACAGTAAGTAGCCCTGGGTGAGCTAAATCAGCCTTATGTCAAGGTTTATGTACATTAGACTCACAGAGGAGGGAATTTTGCTGAACATTAACCCCACCACAGGCAAAGCACACTGTTCTCAGCTCCATTACGTGGGGTCTTCAGGGTGAATATTAGTGGATGCATTAGAAGGAAAATACTAATTTTACTTCTGCTTTTGCTTGAACTTTGGAACATCAGTCTAGCTTGAGTTTTTTATCTGAAATCTGGGGTAAGGGCATTTTGTTTAGGTAAACAAGTGCATGAAAATGGAGTAACTCCCACTACCTTGTTTAGCCGGCAAGTTCTCTGGGTCTCCCTGGACTCATCGTTCACAGTTCACCTGCTCGGGAGGTGGTGAACTTCAGGCTGGGCTGCATCTCACTGTTACTTTTTAGGAATTCCACCTTCGGGTGGTGATTTTCGAGTTTTAAAAAACTGACTCAGGCTTCAGAGAGCTGAAGCTGTTATGAGGTGTTTCCTCCCTCTGTGCCCCTGGGGAGCAAGGGTGGCTTTAGAATTCTGGAGGAGAGTATAGCTGTCAGCAGTTGGTGCTTCTAGGGCACAGAAGGCAGGTAAGACAGTCATTTTATGTGGGAGAGTGTCACAGGTGTGTGTGTCAGCCATGGACATTATGGGCGCAAGTGGTCAGGTTGTAAATTGCTTGTAGATTGACCAGTTACAGGTGAGAGACCTTTCTGGGAAGAATGAATGGGTGGATCTTAGGATTGTGGTTGCCCATTCTGCAAATGAAACTGTAACCCACAGAGGATATCTCTCTGAAGGGGGCTTTAGACTGCATTTGGACGCCTGGTAATTACAGTACATTCCTTTACTGGTATGTGTGACTGCGCATGCGTGCCTTAGGAGTTGTTAGTTTTGATTTTTGAGACAGGGTCTCTCACTGACTGGACTGGGGCTTACTGATTAGGGTAGATTGGTCGGCCTTCCAGGGAGCCCCATGGGTTCATCGGTCTCTATCTGCGTGCTAGGAAGCCTGCCTTTTTATGTGGGTTGTGGGTGTGGAAATTAGGTCCTCACACATGGGCTGCAAGCACTTTACCAAGTAAGCCATCTCTACAGTCCCGTTCATCTGATCTTAGAGAGTCAGCCCACAAACTTTGGAATTGATGAGTTTCTCTGGAGGAACATATAAAATATCGCACTAAAGTTCAGGAGCCTGAATCTCTGAATGAATCATGTGGGTCTATTCCAAAAGGGGAAACGTACTACCCAGTCCTATGGCTCTGAAACACTTAACACCGGTTCAGGGTCCCGATGTGGTAGCCTGTGAATTGTTGACAACAGAAGTTACAGGAACAGAGGCATATAAACATTATAGTGTGTGTGTGTGTCTGTGTGTGTGGTTTGTGTCACATTAAAAGAGTGAAAAGCACCCAACAGCATTAGATATGGAGCTAATAAAGTATTGTATTTTTCAAAGATTTACTTTTAATTATGTGTCTCTGTGTGGTTATGAGTGTGGGAATGTAGACACTCACAGAGGCTGGAGTTGGAGTTACAGGTTATAGTAAGTGGTCCGGTGAGTTCCGGTAACTGAGCTCTGGTCCTGGGCAAGGGCTCAGTTACCTTACCCACAACATTTCTCTCCACTCCCTCGTGCTGTTCTTTTAAAAAGGGCAATACATTGCAAAGGACTACAGCCAAGGGGTGGGGGCTTGGGTTTGAGAGGCAAGTTGTGGGAAGTGGACCTTGAAGTGCGTAGGGAGATTAATAGTAATTGAGGATTTGTGTGTGAATAAGAGCTGTTTGTGGGGTACCTAAGTGGAATTTCCTTTATAGAAGTTAAACTTATGCCTTGCTGTTGATCAGGGGAGAAGGCAACTCAAAATAACCCTTAGGCCGAAGTGGCATATTTTGCTCCCCGTAGTCTGGTGTTGTCTGCCTCTTTTGACTTCCCTTCTACAGGTCTGTCCAAAGTGGAACTTTGGGTTTATAATTACTGCCTTGCTCTAATGCAGTGACTGTCCACACTGCTCCTCTGTGCTGCGTATTCACTGGAAACAAACCTCATTACGTGTGTGGTGACTCTCAGCAAGGAGGGTTGCTTAGATGGGGTGGGGGTGTGTGTGAAAGGCTGCTGTTCTACTGGATTGGAAACTCCCCCTTTTTCTTTGGGGGTCATTGATCTGTCAGTAAGATTGTGGTCCCACAGATGTCAAGGCAATCAATAATTTTAGTTTAGAAAAGCTTTTTTGACTTGTTGAAACACTGTTGATAGATCTGAACAAGTTCAGTAACCGTCTGTGTAGTCTTGGCCCACTGCTGTCTTTCATAATGGCAGTGTTTTTCTGAACTGACATGGGCTGGAGGGCTGGCCAGGTAGGTTGGGCTTTTGTGCTACCTGATTTTTTTTTATTACTTTACTTGTCCTGAAAGGATTTGGGTAACAAGGAGTGGGGTTTCCTGCCTAGTATGACCTTGGACAGGTCACTGCAAGGAGCAAAGGAAGGGGTCCAGATGGGGTTCCTGAAACCTGTAGTTCCTTCCAGCTCCAGCTGTGCGCTTCTGAGGGGCTGCAGATGGCAGATGAAGATGAGCGTCTTCCCATCACCCCACTGGTTCTTTCTAGAGCCGCAGCTTGTTGCGTAGCTCATTTTGGCAAAATTTGGGGTTCATTTTAGCAGGCTTTGCCAAGGAAGCCTGATCGTGCCAGTGTAGTATTGTAAACACAGCAGCAGGCAGAGCCCCATCCCTGCCCCCCCAGCTTGCACAGAGCATGGATCTGTCTGAGGGAGCAGGGCTCACTGCTGACGATTGCTTTCTATAGTGCTGGCTGCCAGGGCTGAAGAGACTCCTGGAGTAGTTGTAGTGAACTGTGGGAACTGTGGAGGGAAGGGTGGCACCTCTGGGAGACCTGCCCACTTGTGACTTTACCACTCCTCCCCTCACTGACTCTTAACCTGGTCTGTTAATGATTTCAGCTAATTATGTGCCTTTGGTCTTTTCACTGTTTGCAATTCAAATGCTACTTGAGGCCCTGTGTTTGCTTTTGTTTGCAGCATCCTGGCTGCCATCTGAAGCACAAGTTGATGATCGTGTGTTACCATCTTGGGTTAAGTGCTGTCTCATTGCTTTGCAGGCTGCCTGCTGTCTCCCGGGGAGATCATGAAACGAGGTCGCCTTCCCAGCAGCAGTGAGGATTCTGACGACAATGGCAGTAAGTCCTGCTTTGTTGTTCTTGGAGCCTACCAGGGCTTGGGTCAGTGTAAAAACATGATTTTTTAATATAATGCTTTAAATAGCCAAGATCCTTTGCATATCAAGCAGGTCAGAGAAAGGCAAGGCCTGGAGAAAGACATCTGAGTGTGATACTGCAGGGCTGTAAGCAGATCTTTCCTGGTAAGGTTGGCTGCAGGCAGGCCTTCTGCAGGCTTCCTGTGTGTTATCCAGGGAGAAGAATTCAGTTCCAAGAGCCACTGGTGTGTCTGTTTTCATTAAACAGCATTTATGGTACCTCACATTGCTTTCTATGAAGAGGCAACTTAATCAAAGCCAGGTAATGATTAACTAGCTCAGCCTGAGTGGGGCTCCGAGGGCAGATGGAGGACTGCCTAGCGTGATGTGAGGGTACCAAGTCCAGGTTCTTCATAGATGGCACATGCATCCCTTCCCTTCCCTGCTTTCACAGGGCGGAGTTTAATACCGTCACTGTCTGCAGCTCAGCTCTCTGGCAACCTCAGATTTTCACAGTGTAGCTGAGAACCAGGAGTTCGTTGGCTTCCAGGCAGTCAAAATAAATGTCACACAGTGTCTGTTGAGCTAACAGACTGCTGGGAGAAGCGCTCCCTTCAGACGGCAGAGGGGAGTTTTGTATCTAGCTCAGTGCAGCCCATTAGCTTAGCTTTGATATTGTACATTAAACTCTGGAAGCCTGGAAAGGAAGCTTGCTGTACTGTGAGATGGGGAGGGAACCCAGCCTGCTTTCTAGGCATATTGCCTCAGACATTACGAACAGCTCTGATGCGATGTTACCAGGGCAGTCATACAGCTCTTTCAATGGGCTGTAGAAATGCTATGTAGGAACTCAAAAGAGGTGGTCTGGGGAGGCCTAGGGAGGAGGCAACTGTTGGGGCAGGTCCCAGGGATAAAAAGCTTTGGGTAGGCAGGGTTGTTTAAATGCCTGGCATCTCAGGTGGATATGCCGCCATGGGTGCTTCGAGGTCAGCCATGGAGAAGGTAGGAGGCCCACAGATTTGACACTGCGGTGTAGATTTGGGCTGTGGGAAGGCATGGGGCAGGAGTATAGAACCGAGAAAGATGGGAGGGAGCTCGGAGGGGAGTGATGGCTGATCTGACAGATGCTTCAAAACTGAAGAGATGACATCTGGACCAGGCAAGAGCGCTGCGAAGGGGTAAGTGGCCATCGGGAGGCAGGATGTTTTCTCCAAAGGAGGGTTTTCTCTTACTTCCTGGGGGCTGCTGAGGTTCCTACCGTACATGCAGACAGGTAAAGTCACCTGTTGGAGCTTGGGACACCAAGTTGGCTGTGAGCCATTCAACTTGACCACCACAGCTCCTGCTTTCTTACTTCTCTGGCCAGAGTTTGATATTTTCTCGTTCACTGTCGGTGACACCTGTCTGTCATAGTGTCCTCAACCACCCTGTTTACTTCTGTATGCAATTTTTCCTGAAGTTTTTTTTTTTCTTGTGTTTCTATTTTAAGTTGGGCTTTTAAGTTCAGAAAGCTCCCGCAGCGAGTGCAGTTCTGGCAGAGTGTATTGAGGCTCTTGCTGCCAAAGCTGCCAACCTGAGTGCCATCACCAAGACCCCAATGGAGAACCAACCCATTCCTTCAAGTTGTCCTCTGACCTCCACACATGTGGCAGGTGCGAGCATGTGCTTGTACACACACACACACACACACACACACACACACGCACATGATCGCTACACACATGCACGCATGCACGCACGCACGAACGCACGCACCACACACGTCTCCATCTACAATAACTTTTGCTGTGGTGGGCCATGTTTTTCTCCTATGTTCTGTCTGTTCGTCTGGAAAGTTACACTGGAGTGCCACCACACACAGCTAGCTCTTGGCTGCGCACGGCATTCTGGTAGTTGTGGGGAATAGGAGTGACAGTTGCCAGCCGGTCATCTGTAGTTTTGCTATGCAGTTGGTTCAGTATAGAACATACGGTGGATGGTGGTGGTTTATGTCTGACTGGTCAGGCTTAGTGACTTGATAATTATGGAGAATGTTGATGCTGAAGAGCAAGTAGCCCTTCCTGAATGCCAGGCCTTATGGCAGTGTGTCTGCATAGCTGGGCTGTGGACTCTTCTGCTCTCCTTCCCTAGTAGCTAGTTCATGGTACTTGCATTGAGACCCCTCCCCTGTGTAGATTCAGGGGTGTAGGGGTGGAGCTTTTCGCCCTTGCAGTCAGGGCCACCTGTGATAGCTTTCCATGTCCTGAGTCTTGCTTACAACAAGGGCTAGGGCTGTGCAGTGACCACCTCCCAGCCTCTTCAGCCTGCAGGCCTGATGGGATTTTGGCAGCATGTCCAGGTGGAGGAGAGGCAACTGCAGACGTCAGCATGGGGCCACAGCACCAGCCACAGGAATAGCTGGGGCCTGCTGCCACTGGCTTCTGAGTCTGCAGCTCATTGCTTTGTTTTCTGGCCTGGCCCAGGGGAACAACAGTGTGGTATTTACAGTTGGGGACGGATGGGCCTTCTCTGTGCCAGGTGCCAGCACTGATCTGCTGTCAGGCACTGTTGTTGGTCTTTCTCCAGCCGCCCTGGAGGCCCATCCCTGCAGTTGGGTGAAATACTGATAGGGAGTTTGTAGGCAGTGTTTGTAATTGCTAGACTCTGGGGACTGGGTAGCCTAGCCAAACCAGGCCCTGTGCCTGGGTGTGTCTGGGGGAGGCAGGCCCTGAAATTCCCACTTCCTTCCACCCAGGCTTCTTGGTCTTTGGGAGTCTGGCAAAAGGTGGGAAGAAGGTTCACCAGTTAATTTCATTATTTCCAAAGGTTTCATTTTATCTGCAGAGACTTAATGGAATAAAACATTCTTTTTGGAATATTATTGGTTGTCTGAGGCTAATTATAGTTCTGATCTATATCCTTACATACTTTCCCTATAAAAGTAAGAAAAACTAAATAGTATTTAAGGAATACTGTCAAACTATATACTTTTCAGAAGGTGGAGCGAGTTGCACCCTAGAGTCTGGCCGAGCAAGGCTGCAAGAACTGAGGCAGATGGAGGGTCCTTCTCAGCACACACGGCAGATTGATCAGTGCTGGTTGTGTAATTTCAGTTGGGGATTTATGTGGTATTACTTTATTTGCCCAGGGCAATGTGTTAGGTCTGAATCCTGATGCTGTGGCACTAGTCTGGTACTCAGCGCTGCCGGACTTGTGTTACATAGTACGTTGTTTTAGTTGTAAGAGCAGAAGCATACCTCAGACATGGAGAGTCACCTCTGGGGTAGCCGGGAGAGGCTTGGTGCTTGCATAGACCAAGGCACTGCCTACTGTGGTCTTGGAGCCTGTTGTAACTGTGCTAGTCCCATATGTTCTGTCCTAGTGGAAGTAAAACAACAACAGCAGCCAACACCTTTTCCCCTCATTCTTTCCAGTGTTTGAGATAGTTTAACAAAACTGTTCTTACTTGAGTACTGTATACATAAAAAGTTTCATGTCAACTTTGTCAATAGAGGGGACTTAGGTAACATTCTTACTTGTGGGTGGCCATCGTTTTAGGCGTTACTGCTAAGATCACCACTTCTCTGATGGGTGCGAAAGGAAACAAACGTTAGTGTGCTTCCTATATCTTTATTTTGAGACTGGGTCTTGTTGTCCAGGCTAACCCCAAACTCTGTCTAGTGGAGGATGATCTTGAACTCCCGACCCTCCTGACTCCGCTTCCCAAGTGCTGTAATGTTGGGAGTGGTGCCTGATGGTACAGTCTGCTCTCAGCAGTTTGGACACACGAGCAGCGTGGAATACTGGCTCCACATCATCACTGTACAATTTTTGGCAGATGCCCAGTCTTTGCTATATGAGTTACTTATAGACATTGAGACCTCTCATTTCCCATTTGACATGCCCCCTGTTAAAAAAAAGTATTCTGTGCTGTAATTTAATTAATGAGGAATGTAAATAATTACTATTCCTGTTACTAGGTGTTTCGAGACTGGATTTTGCTACATCACCCACGCTGGCCTCCAGCTTCGGACCTTCCTACTTTAGTCTCCCTTGTTGCCAGGATAGATAGCAGAGGAACATAGCACAGTCAGCTGGGAGTGTTATTGTAGGAGCATCCTGATAACACCCTCCCAGCCTGCAGAGAGGTCGGGGAGAGGTGAGGGTCGCTGCTGTAATCCCAGCCAGGTAGTGGGTTGAGTCCTTTTGACTTTCAGAGTGTGTCGTGGATGGTCAGGCGTTACACAAGAGAGCATGGCCCCACACTGCTACTGAATGGCGCCTCCTTTTCTGGGAGCTCAGAAATCTGTAGTAGGTGAACCAGGAACACTTTACTGCACCCACCATCTTCAGGTGTGCTGTGATGCGTTTCCCTTAGAGCAACACCCAGTGACCCTCCCGAATGACAGTTTTAAGTAGAAAAATTATCGGCTATTCAAAATTCTACATTCTGAGAATTTTCTGAGTGTGTGCACTGACTGAGTTGAACCCCTCTGAATTCTGAACCTCTTTCCTGCGTTTTCTCTGTGAAGTAGTGACTCCCTGCTGCAGGGAGGTCTCATGGCTTCCTGCTATGCTTGTTCACTGGGGTCCCCATCCAGTCTAGGATTTCTGTGTCTCACCAATGGAAGGGGGATGGAGGTTTACATACTGTGAATGGTGCTTCTTAGTGATGATAGCTTTCTCAGAGTTTCGTAATGGATAATTTATGTACAGCAAGCTGCACATGTTTAAGTGTATGCTTTGAGAGGTTTAGCCCTGTTTGCGTGTATTATGTCATCAAGATCAAAATAACATGTCCCTCCAACTTTGCCCCAGGCAGTCACTGATCTGCTGTCGGTATGGATCAGTCTTCATTTCCCTGAGCTTTGCATCAGTGCAACGCACCTTTGCCTGCTCTGGCTCCTTGGATTCGTTCACTGAGTGTATTCATTGCAGTATTTATCCATGTTACAGGAAGCACGTGTCTCACACCCATCTGTTGAGATGTGCTCCTTTTTATTGCTGGCTAGTGTTTCATTGAAGGGATGTGTCAGGGTTTATTTATCCCTTTACAGTCTGGTGGTGGATTTTTTTAGGTTGTTTCTGGGTTTATTATTTTTATTTTTTAGGATCCTTATATTTTTATATCACCACTTTCCCTTTCTGTTTTCTTCCTCCAAAACTTTGTATTGGCTCCCTGCTGTCTTTCACATTCATGCCTCTTTTTTTGTTGGTTTATAGTCAGTAAATGTTTTGTTTTTATGCCTGTTTAATATATCTATATCAGGGTTGTGGGTGGGAAAGTATAAGAAGCCTCTGGCTGGGAGAGAGTCCTCTGTGGACTTCACCCAGCCACTTCCTTCTCAGTGGTGACCAGCCTCATTTGCAGTGTGCTCACACTATTTCCAGTGTGCGTGTGTGTGCGTGTGTGTGTGTTATTCCCATGCATTTTGAGTCTAAGGACCATTATTGCTTGGAGTTGGCACTGGAACCTAAGGCCAGAGACTGCTGGGCAAGCACTGTGCACTAGGCTACACCCCAGCCCCACTTCCGGAGACTCTTCTGAAGTAGTCACAGGAATGGCACGAATCACCTATAAGGAGTTTCTTTCCACAGGAGTGACAGAGGATCTAGTACTGAGCCTCAGAGCTGGTATTCAAGGGTGGCTCAGACTTTCCTTCTCAGAGCCCTCTCACAATCCCTGTTGGCTGTGGTGGTTAAGAATTGGATGAGAGGCGTATGTGTAGGATCTGTGTCTTAAGTTTGTTGATTTGTCTGTCTGCTGATTCTGGGCCAGTAAGGGCTTGAGTGACAGGAGGCTTCACTCACAAAAAGGCCTTTGCTTTTTTTTCCTTTTCCTTTAACATCTTGGGGTTTTGTCAGTTTCTGAGAAGTGACAAGGTTCAGTGCCGGGACACTGTAGTTACAGACAGGAGGCTGAACGGAGTTACCAGCAAGTTAGGGAAGGAGTGAAGGTGATTGGGAGTGTTGTTTCCCATCTGGCTGCAGTTGTGTGCCTGCAGAAAGAGGCCAGTGTAGTTGACCACGCCACATGAGAAGGGGGCGGCGGCAGGGCAGGATAGGCAGGAGGAGGAGCTAGGGTTTTGAAGCTTTGGAAGGTTGGCTTAGGACTTGGCTATTGACTGACTACATCCTGAGCAGGAAGGGGAGGAGTTTGAATGACTTGTGGGTTTCTGACCTCTGGTAGAAAAGGCCGTGGGACTCAACTCTGGGGCTGGAAGAGGTGGAAGTGAGCGTGTTCAAGCAGAGAGTGGAGCTTGGTTTTTATGCTGAAGAATTGACAGATTTTAGAATGTCTCAGAAGTTGATGTCTGCCACCAAGGTGACACTGGTCTGCAGTGAACAGAGGGAGCATAGTCTAAGCGCGTAGCTCTCTTGGGCTCCCCTGGGTTCTGGTTAGAGATTCAGCTACTTTGGAACTGCTTGGAAATGGAGAGACCCTGAGAATAGGGGTCCAGGAAGGAAGGCACTGTGGCTTGAAGGGGGTAGGAGGGTTACTTTAGTCAGGTGGAGCTCTCTCACTGCTACAGAGCAGTTTCAGGCCTGGTGACCAGGATTCCTGGTGAGAAGCCACCGTAGGGATTGGAGCACCTTGGAAGAGAGGTAGCAGATGATGTTAAAACTGTGTGGACGTTTCTGCTTTTTCTATGCCTTGTGGAGGCAACTTTTTTTTTTTTAAATGTTTTGGGCACAACCTTAGGTTGAGCCCAGTGATCCTGGCATTAGACACTTGGCTGAAAACTTTGAGAATGTTTCCTAGTTTGTTGTACCAGTTTGGGTTTGAGCATCTTGGGCACAGCCTGGAGTGCCGGCGTATGCTGCAGTGCTCTCTTTGCTCACTCTTCACGAGGGAGGCAGAGCACTCTGTACACGGGGCTACAGTGATCACCTTAGGCCTGTTTGGAAAGTGACTGGAAGGAAGGAACGCTGTGAGAACCAGGGCGATGGCATTGCAGGTCGTCGATGGAGGTGTATTGTGGGGGAAGAACCCCCTGACACCTTAGTGTGACACCTCAGTGACCTGTACTGTGTGTGTGTTTGTGCGCGAGTGCTGTGTGAGGATCTGTGAGGATGTGTACACAGGTTGGAGACCGGAGGCTGTTGATAGCATGTCTTCCCCTTTGTGTTCCGCCCTACTTCTTTGAGACAAGGCTTTTCACTAAGCCTCTGAAGCGCAGAGTCATATACAGCTGGACAGCTGGATCCATGTGCACACAGCACCATGCCGGCTCTTGGATGCTAGGGAACTAGCAGCATATCGCCGCTCAAATACTGACCCTGTATTTTTTTTTAATGGTTCCTGTTTGGATGTTTGTTTCCTCAGGCTTGTCAACGACCTGGTCTCAGCATTCTCGATCCCAGCATGGGAGGAGTACCTGCTCTAGACCTGAAGATCGAAAGCCGTCTGAGGTATTTCTGAATGCTAGCTTGCCTTGATCATGTGTGCTGTATGTAAGTGCGCATGCTAACCTGCTGCCCACATGCCCTCCTCGTGCTGTGCAGGTCTGGGCAAATGCCCCACTGCATACCCCGGCAAGGTGATGAGAGGCAGATGTGTGCCGTGTTGGGTTAATTAATACACATAGGCTCGTACATGCAAAGCATGTGGCACGTATATCGTCCGCAGTGAATGTTAGCTGTTATTATTAATTGTATTCTTCTCTTCCTTTCCTGTCCCATCTTCGCTGGCTCCCAACAAGTTTTCCTCTGGCCAGGACATGAGTGGGTTCAGCTGCTGCCAAGTCAATGCCAGCCTCAAGTTAGTTTTAGCCATGAATTTGTGGCTTATCTGGCACCAACCCAATGTGATTCTGCGAGTTTCGTTTTGGGGATTATGCTTAAGGCTTTCCCCGTCTTTCCCAATTTGTTTTCATATTTTATGTTTCCCTGATGCCCTACATTTCGTTGTTCATTTCCCTGCTAAAATCGTTTTTAGAGGCATCTCCCTGCCGGCCTCGGTTAGTTAGGGGCTCCTTTTGTCCTGAGCCCTGCTTTCTCTGGCCATCACTAGGCTCTGAGCATTGAGACCCAGGTGTAGCAGCCTGTCGAGGTTCTCAGGGAAAGCTGTGGGAAAGTTCTCTTGGCATTGCACTGTTTGTGGGATGACCTCAGTTAGCTTGTGGTGTGATGGCCACACAGTGACAGGTGTTTCTCAGAGTCCCTTCCCATGCTGCCCTCGTATAACTGGAGAGTGCCTTGTCCAGAAGCGGAGGAGTCTTGGTGATGGAGTAACATCGCCTGCCAGAAGGCAGTAGAGACCTGTTCCAGGAAGCACTCAGAGTTGGCTGGCCAATACCACTGGCCTTATGTCTGTTTTGACCTACAGTGCGCACTCTATTTTTTATGACATCAGAACATCTCTGCTCCTGTATTTAATTCTCCTGTTAAGTCCCGTGTGGGCTCTGTAACTGCTACTGCACCTTTCTGGTGTCCATACTCTACTGCTGATACTTCAGCCTGGGAGTGGGATTGGAGCCCTCTGAGCAGCAGGCACCACACCCTGTCCTTGCCTGGTCTGTGTCAGATCTTCTGAGTGCAAACTGCTTTGTACATAAAGCACACTCGGGTTGCCATCACCCCTGCCCTTGCTGTCTACTCCGGCACCCGAGCTTTGGGCCAGAGCCTCTCCCAGGTCTGTAGGAATGGAGCTGCTTTTTCTCATCTCCTTCCTCAGTCTGATTCCCTTTCTTTGGCAATTTTTGTTGTTGTTGTACAGCTTAGCTGGGCTTTGTTTTACCTGATTTGCTTGGTGTGGACTCACAGCTTTGACCTTAAAGGCCTTTTCCTTGGGTTGGGTTGTTCTAGGCTTATCACCAGGTCCAGGGGCTTTCGTCTGATGGTGAGATTTTTGCAGAAGGCACATAGTCAGGCTGTTGCTTAATGGGACTGTAGAAGCTAAGAGTGGCATCCTAGGGCCAGTCCAGTATTGAAAATGACAGCCAGAGAAGTGGCCTTTTTATTCAGACCCTACCCCGTACTTTCATAAGACAAAGTTTATTAAAGAGAACACCATCCTGAAAAGCCAGCAGGTATATGGTGTGACCCATGCTTAGCAGCACAGGGGAGAGCTTCCCATCTTGAATAGTGCATCCTTGTGGCTGTGTACACTGAGCACAGCATACAGATTCAGGCTCATGCTGTTCTTGATATATGGCAGGCCTTTCTCGTGCACACATCCTCAGATGGAAGTGGGTTGAGGAGAAGGCTGGAGAGGGAAGCAGCTATGTAGCCCTGGCTGCCAGCCATCTAGAGTATGCTGTTCAGTCAGTCAGTCAGCCAGCCAGCCAGCCAGCCAGCCAGCTTTGTTGATTTAGATGCCAAGGGCCCATGAGTCCACAGGGGAGCCCAGGCAGGTGCTGCCTCTCCTGCAGTTTGCTTTCCTTTGCTGTTTGTGACGAGTTAGGGTGCTTTCTTGGAAGGTAGACATGAGATGAGTCTTGATGGCAGTGAAGACAGGGTTCTCTGTCTTTCCACAGAAACTGCTTCAGGGTTGAAGTTCTGGCATTATCTGACGTGGCACCACAGTGGCCTAGTGTTTCACTCCTAGATGCTTGCAGGCCTGCATTTCTGCCTGGCGTTAGCCAACGTGGACCTTGCTCTCATCATCTGCCTGTCCCACATGCTAGCACCTCAGGAGATGGGCTGCTTCTCAGCAGTTAGTTTAGAAGATAGTGACCTCTACCGGGTGCTTCTAGATTTTGCCTTAAGGTTAATTGGCTAATGAAGTTTTGTTTTTAAACATGGGCCCCAAAGAGAGCACCCCTGAGTGGCTTGTCATTCCCTGAAGGATTTCCAAGAGCCTGTGTTTAGCAGCCCTTGGTGAATTGAGAGGTCTTGGAGAGGGGAACGGCTGTGTTTTCTGGAACAGTTACGTTGATACTGTCACTGTACCCTCTGCTTGTGTCGGCTGAGGGAGCTGGAGCCACGTCAGTCCTGGGCAAGGGAAAAGGAGTGTCAGCTGAAGGGTTTCTGTAATAAGGCAGACTTACTCTGTGTTGATAGAGGTTACGGGCAGCTCCAAGGTGACCTTGCAGCTGCCAGTGCTCTGTAATGAATGCAAATGCCACTGTCCCTTTCTCTTGTTCCCAGGTGTTTAGGACCGACCTGATCACTGCCATGAAGTTGCATGACTCCTACCAGCTGAACCCGGATGAATACTACGTGTTGGCCGATCCCTGGAGACAGGAGTGGGAGAAAGGGGTCCAGGTGCCTGTGAGCCCAGGGACTATCCCACAGCCTGTGGCCAGGTAGGTACCCCGAGGAGAGACGCGTGCTTCTCTACGCTCCTCCCTGCAGACATAGAGGCTGAGAGGAGCTAGTTCTTGAGTTAGCAGTGCAGTAATATGAGGCCTCAGAACTGAGGGCGGTGAGTCAGAGGGCAGTGGCCTCTGAACTTAGCACATTATCGCAGGGGGTGCTGCTCTCTTACTGGAGAATAGAAGGTCCAAGATGTTTTTGGGAACGACTGGCTGGGTGTAGTCTGATGTTACTGGATGTTTGTCTCTGCATTCTATGTCACTCTGCAGAGTGGCTTTGTGGGAGCCGTGGTGGCCTTGGTGCTTCCTGCAATGAGTAATTGTATTTTCGGAGGTGAGAGGGACAGAGGAGACTGATAGTTGGACAGTGTCAGACGAGGAATTTGAGCTGTGGACAGGCTCTTTCCAGATGCTGGTGCTCCCTCCTGATCTCCTGCTGTGCTGCTCACCTCTCCCAACATGTCCCCCATGTTCCTTTGGGACAGGCTGTGTCGAGTTGGTACCTTTTTTTCCCCACTTTTGCGTAGTGTATCCTCTGAGAGGATGGAGTGCCCGATAGCTCTGGCAGAATCTGGCTCCTTGCTGTGTGAAATAGCCTCTCTTACCATGGACAAGTATGGACTAAGTTCACTTCTTGGCCCTTAACTCTATGTCTCCTTAGGCAGTTGATTGGTTTGATTACCATCATTTTGGGATCTCTGTTGAAATGATATGATAGTATACTATGGCTAGACAAGCATAGGTGACCACCAGGAATCACCTACTTCTTCAATGAGTCCTGGCCTGTGAAGCGGGGCTCAGGACGCACAGGGTGTGTATGGTCCCTTTGACCACCACCAGCAGGCTGTCAGTCTAGGAAGCCTGTGGAGTGCCAAGTCAGGATGGAAAATGCCTTGACAGATAGACTGGAGCTTTTCACTTGACACCTGTTCTTGCTCACGTAGGAGAAATAAATTCCTTCAGTTTGCCCATCTCTGTCACACAGATAAGCTCCTCCCGTCAATTCCAGGGTGATAAAATCTATAAACTCTGGGCATCCTGTTGGTGTGAATGCATGTGGTTGAAAACAGATGTGGAAGGACTGTGACCACAGACCACAGAGCCTCTAATGGGCTGAGAACCCTTGGCTCCTAGCCTGCGCTGGCTTACTTCTTTTTTTTTTTTTGGTTTTTCGAGACAGGGTTTCTCTGTGTAGCCCGGGCTGTCCTGGAACTCACTCTGTAGACCAGGCTGGCCTCGAACTCAGAAATCCGCCTGCCTCTGCCTCCCAAGTGCTGGGATTAAAGGCGTGCGCCACCACCGCCCGGCTACTGGCTTACTTCTTGCATGCTGTCCCTAGTGAGGTGGAATTCTCCAGGTGTTCACAGGCCGTAAGGGCGTGATAGTAGAGGAATTGTCTGGGGCCATATGTTCATGGAGCATGGGCTCTGGATTTTAGAATAAATGAACGGCAACAGCCCAGTGTTCTCCCTCAGTCTTTTTGGAAGGTGAGAATTCAGGGGTGTCCCTTGTGGTCCTCAGCGTGTGCTGTGCTCCGGCCTGTGGCTGTCCCTGCCATCTCTATTCCTGAGAACTCAATGCCTAGCAGGTTCTTTCCTGTTCTGACAACTTCCAGGGATAATGAGCAAGCCCCAGTAATGGAAAGGGATTTAGAAAGCAACCCATGAAATACTTTTTTTTGTTTTTTAGTTTGGGAGCAGACTCTGTTGGAGACTTGGTAGGGTGGTGTGCTGGGGAGGAAATGGCTTGGAAGACCGAAGCATCTGATTCCATTCTGGGTATTTTAAAGATTTCTAGCTGAGGTGTTGTTGACATTTGATTTTAAACCCTTAAACTATATGAACATAGGGATGGTCTGGACTTGAAGGTTGGAGGAGGAAGTTTCCCTTGGCCTCTGACATTTTCTTCTTACAGGACAGAAAGGCTAACCTGGCTACTTGTTTTCTTATTAACCAGGGTTGTGTCTGAAGAGAAATCGCTCATGTTCATCAGGCCCAAGAAGTACATTGCATCATCAGGCTCTCAGCCCCCAGCGTTGGGTTACGTTGATATCCGGACGCTGGCTGACAGTGTATGTCGGTATGACCTCAATGATATGGATGCTGCGTGGCTGGAACTAACCAATGAAGAATTCAAGGAGATGGGTGAGACTGTGTGTTATTTCATTAACTCACATTGAAGAGAGGGCTGTTTAGTCCGTAGTGACTCACAGAGTCCTGGGAGAGGCTGAAGCTCACTCAGACACAGCTACTTCCTTCACCTCAGAATCCCAGAGACCAGACTGCGATGAGAACAGAGACAACTTGGGGCTCCTAGAACAGTGACCACTTGGGGCTCCTAGAACAGTGGCGGGCTGAGGGACGGCTCCATGGGGCGGAAGCCTGGCTAGGTTTGGCTGCAGTGACTTGAATTGCTGTCCCTTCCCATATGGAACTGCAACCCAGGGGAGTGAGCAGGAGGACTGGGCCAGTGCCCTGCTCCACTTTACTGCTGTGATGCCAAAGTTCCAGCCTGCTGTGTAGAGTGAGCCTTATAACGTCAGCCCCAAACCCTCTTGTTTTTACCTCTTTAACTCTTTCCTGGCTTTCTTTGAGTGAGGTGTGACCCTGGCTGAGAACCCAAACTTGGATAGTTTCTCTGCTGGTTGGACCTTCATACCTCAGTTACCCGCATTTCATGGTGTGGATGCCGGGATGGTCTCCTTACGTTCCACCCTTCCTTCCCCAGGGTTGCTATAAAAGTTTGTCTTGAGTGTCCATGGACTCAGTGTGAAAGACATTTGTGTGGTTGAAGCAGGGTCAGGAAGTGTGGCTTGGGCACATTATGACAAGCCACATGTGTTGTTGGGCTTCAAAGATTGGAAGGGCAAGGGCTTTTTAAAGTTTGTGTTCCCATGGAACCTGTCTCGGCTTGGACTCTCATAGCAGCTTTTCCTGCTGCTGAGCTCACCTGCCAGTTGACTGGGACTGACCATGACTGAGCTGGGAACGTTGGGATTTTCTACTTGTTAGTTACTGAGATGTGTTGACAAAGTAGATTTTTTTGCTCTTGTTCCCTGCTGTAAGTATTAGTGGTCAGAACAGTAGCAAGGTAGGGGTGGTTTGGAATCTGTTTAAAAAGCTTTGGGGAATCTCCTGTAACTTAATGGTGTTGCCATTGTAGAAGATTCATTTTTGTCTTTTGAGCTGGCCAAATGCTTTACACTGTCTGTATAAAACCACCTAGAAGACCGTGAAACACTTGGCAAGTTGTAGGTGTCCACTTCAGGATCCTGTCCAAAGACCAAGCCTAAGAACTAAGCCAAGACTAAGAACTCACTTGTCTGGGGCGTTAGTTAAGATACACTAATGTGGCAGAGTAAATCATGTCCTTTGACACAGGTTGAACACAAGTTTAAAGATGTTTGTCCCAGCTCCTGTTGACCTTTTTCTGGTAAAGGTTAATTGGAAGTCAAAGCAAAGTCAAGTGTATCCACAACTAGTAAGGAGGTACTGGGGGGAAAAACACCCTGTCAAACATTTCATCATTTACTTAGTTGTTTCCCAGATGGGTGTAGTACTTACAACTGTACACTCTAAATACGTTTTCCATTAAAGAAAAGGTTGATCTTTGTGTGTATGTGCATGTGAGTATACAGCCATGAGTGCAGGATATCTGTGAGATCAGGACATCTGTGAGATCAGGACATCTGTGGGATCAGGACAGCTGTGGATGCAGGACATCTGTGAGATCAGGACAGCTGTGGGTGCAGGACAGCTGTGAGATCAGGACAGCTGTGGGATCAGGACAGCTGTGGGATCAGGACAGCTGTGGGATCAGGACAGCTGTGAGTGCAGGACAGCTGTGGGATCAGGACAGCTGTGAGATCAGGACAGCTGTGAGTGCAGGACAGCTGTGGGTGCAGGACAACAGGATGGCTGTGAGATCAGGACAGCTGTGACTGCATGTGGGTACTTTTGGAGTTCAGAAGAGGGTGCTGGCTCCCCTGGAGTTGGAGTTGCAGGAGGTTGTGAGCTGCACTGCATTAGTGCTGCGAAGTGAACTCTGATTCTCTGAAAGTGTAGCAAGTGTTCTTAACTGCTGAGCCACCTTTCCAGCTCATCTCCAAAAATTATTTTTTAAATTTTTTTATTATTTCTCTTCCCTTCTTCCTCTTGCTCCGGCTCGCTCTGGCCCAGCCCCGCTTGCTCTGGCCTTTTTTTTTTCTAATTATTATTTATTTATTATGTGTAAGTACACTGTAGCTGTCTTCAGGCATCCCATAAGAGGGCATCAGATCTCATTATGACTGCTGGGATTTGAACTCGTGACCCCGGAAGAGCAGTCAGTGCTCTTAACCGCTGAGCCATCTCACCAGCCCTTCATCTCCAAAATCTTAAAACTTGAAAATGTGGTGGTTTTATAATAATGCGTGTAAGTTACAGGCTCTAATTATATTCCCTCCCCCTTCCTGTCCCTTCCAGGTCTTATAGTATAGCTCACACTGGCCTGAAACTCGTTATCAATAGACTTCATGTATTACAGGCATGAGCTGACTTTCTTTAGTACTCTTTTCTGTACAAGTGCTCTCCTTATAGGCAGTTTGGAGAACATCTGCAAATAAAAGAAGATAGCGCTTTCCTTATCATTACTAAGACCACAATAACCAATTTGATGATTTTATTTTTCTTTTTTAAAAGCTTTATTTTAATTATGTGTATGTGTCCGTGGGTGTGTGCAGGTGCAGGGTGCGGGGGTCAGAAGAGAGTTTTCAGCCCTCTTGGATCTGGAGTCACAGACAAGCATTTGAAATGAAAGCATCCTGACACAGTGCTGGGAATCTAGCGCAGGTCCTTTGCTGTTCCTGCTCTTGGCCTCTGAGCCATCCCCTTGCTCCCTCAAGTTATTGCTGGTAGAAAGAAGTGTGTTGTATCTTATTTAACTCATAGTGAACTGACTTCTTTGCTCTAGATATTTCCTTGTGTTTGCGTTTCATGGATCTAATTAACTGTGCATTTCAGTTGAGTGAATTCAAAGTGAGGATGGATGAATCAGTTAAAAACATTAGGATGTTTGCTGTGAAATCTGCTTTGGGGAACCGATTTAAGTAGCAAGAAAGAAAAGTTAAAAACAAACCAAAATCCCAAACCAAAACAGCAAAACCCAAACAGCACAGTATGTAGTCCTGGCTTTCTAAGTCAGACTAGTGTAGGCAACAGTGGGAAGGTGCATTTAACAATGTGCGTATATAATATCCTAGAATGCTGCAGAAATCGTTTTGAGTTTTGCTTCTCTCTTTGTTAGAGGTGTTATCTGTGGACTGGCCTTGGAGCCATACAGTGGAAATTTCTCTGGCACTCAGTTACCTTTATTTATGTTTTATTTGGGAGTTTCAATACACCAGTGTTGTTTCATTATAATAGTTATTAATGTGCACTTACTCAAGTGAGATCTGTGGTATTTTCCTTCAGGAATGCCTGAGCTGGATGAGTACACCATGGAAAGGGTCTTGGAGGAGTTTGAACAGCGATGCTATGACAACATGAATCATGCCATAGAGACAGAAGAGGGCTTGGGGATTGAATACGATGAAGACGTTGTCTGTGATGTCTGCCAGTCACCTGATGGCGAGGACGGCAATGAGATGGTATTCTGTGACAAGTGTAACATCTGTGTGCACCAGGTAAGTGGGGCAGCAGAGTCCTGAGAGAAGCTGTGTGGGGTTCTGGGCTGAGCCTGTCAGCCAGCCTGTACTGCTTGGAGTCCAGGATGCTTCCAAATGGAGCTGCATCCCCACAGTTGTGGTTTAGGAAAGTCTTACCTTGACCATAATTTCAGGGGATGGGTCTCTCTACCTTTATAGCAGAAGGCACTGGGATTCAACTGGGAACACTGAACAACAAACCATGAAAAGGTGGTTAAACTCTATATTAGCTTCTAAATGGGGTGACTAAAACAGTGGAAGCTACATCTGGAACTTGGAGTTTTGCTTTTCTTGTCTCTTCCTAACTAATGGAGAAATCTTGTCAGTCTTGGTGCTTTTGGCTTGTAGTTACCATTAGTCCTCATGCTGTCTTCCCTGTGTATCTGCCTAATAAACAGGGTTATCTTCTTACATAGTCCTGGTCCTGTTGGATTAGGTGCCTGCCTACACAGTGTGGTCTCAGGTCAAATAGTTGAATGTCAGCGACTGTTTTCTAAAGGTCCCGTTTTCAGGTGGTGGTGAAGTCCTCAGTGTATCTTCTGGGGGATGTAGGATAATCCATAGCATTAATGTGTTCACATGTAAGCCTAGCTATTGGAGGAGGGTCAGGCACTCCTTTGACTTTTCATATGTATATGGACATTTTGCATGGTGCATGTCTGCACCACATGGATGACTGGTCAGAAGAGCATGTCAGGGATCTCCACTGGAACTGGAGCTAAGAAATGGTCATTAGACACTGCCTATGCTGGGAAGTGAACCTGGGTCCTCTATAAGAGCAGCCAGTGCTCTTAACTGCTGAGCCATCTCTAACTCCTGGTACTCCTTTTTTTTTTTTTTTTGTTTTTTTTGTTTTTTTTTTTTTCTGTTTTTTTTTTTTTTTTCAAGACAGGGTTTCTCTGTGTAGCCCTGGCTGCCCTGGAACTCACTCTGTAGACCAGGCTGGCCTCGAACTCAGAAATCCGCCTGCCTCTGCCTCCCAAGTGCCGGGATTAAAGGCGTGTGCCACCACCGCCCGGCTCTGGTACTCCTTTTCTTAAGGACTATTTCAAGGTGGCAATAGAATTTGCTGTGTCTTGTTATTGTCCTTCAGTGAATGTGGACATTGGGTAATTTAGAAAAACTTAAGCATAGATACAGGGGCCTCTTATGGAACTTAAGAGATTTACTATCATCATCATCATTACTGTTATCATTATTATTAATTGTGTGTGTGTGTGTGTGTGTTGTGTGTGTGTGCTTGTGTGTGTGTGAGTGAATGCCCGAGGAAGTCAAAGTTGTATCCTTTGAGCTGGGCTTATAGGCTGTGAGCCACCTGATGTAGGTGCCATGAACCATGGGGTTCTGGAAGAGCAGCAAGTGCTTTTAACCACAGAGCTCCGTATTTAATTCTCAATACAGTAATGAAGTGTTGTGGATTTGCATGGGGACATGTGTACCACGTACTTTCGTGATTGAGAAAGCTGTCCTAAAGTACTTTTCTATGAGGTCATCAGTGACGAAAACATGGAAAAAGTGGAAAGTTGCTTGGGTAACCTGAGTTTTGTGTTTTATTATTGTTCTTTGAAATAGCCCTGGGTGGTCTGTAACCCTGTGTCTAGACCAGGTTAGCATCTAACTGAGATAATCCTCCTGCCTCTGCGTCTTGAGTGCTGAGATCACACATGCTCATTGCCACACACACCCTGGAGATCTGGGTTATCCTTTTCTCTGTAATTTGCCTCTAGGGCTTTATACAGCTCTAAGACTTGACCAGCTGTGGCCCTGTCTCTGCTCATCTTCACAGGGAATCCTGTGATGTCTTGCTTTAGTCCATTTTGTTTCTGGACTTTGGTTTAGGGGGCGTCTTGCCTTGGAGTCCCTGTGGTAGGTTTTGTGTGTTGGGAGACCATGCGACTGCTATTGACGCTGCTGCCTCTCAGTGACCTAGTGACCCTGTAGTCTTCTGACATTTGCTCTGTTAGGAGATTCTGCTTGAAATCCAGTTGTGCTCTGTGCATTAGAAATGTGTAAGCTGCCATCAGGGCTGCGTGCCAGTGCCTTAGCATGTGGGTGGCAGAGTTGGCCTTAGTAACTCCAACTTCTGCTGCTTCTGCTCTTGACACTCATGTTCACTGTTCCGAACGCTGCTCTGCTGGTAGACTTTTGACAGTGCTCTCAGGGCTGCACTGTTAGTGTTTCCTAGCTGCATTCCGCTCTCATCCTTGTGCTTTCCTTCTTGTGTCCTGGGCGTTCAGATTTCATGGTGGCTATGCTTTTTCTGCCTGGAGAAATAGAGCCAGGTTCCTGTGACTTCCTGACTTCTAGTTCATTTAAGGATATAGTTGTGAACTGTTTTAAAGGGCTCTCTGTGTGCACTCCTGGTGCCACTGTGGGTTTGTTTATTTACTCCCCTTAATGAAACATTTGCTTTTTCTTTCTTTAAACCAGCATAATGAGTTCAGTTGTAAAAGCCTTAATTTCTGCAGTTTGTGCTGTCTTCTTGTATAATTTTGCCAACTTGTGCAAAACAGGCTTTGTTTTAAACATCAGTGAAAGAAACCAAACTCTCATTTTGAAGTGTCTTGTTTTTCTGTGGCTGTCTGTTCACATGGACACTGTTGGACTCCAGTAGGAGGAATGTGTCCAGCTTGAGCAGCACAGCTCCTTAGTTGGTTGCCCAGCCATTATCACCTTGGCAGTCCGAGAGCAGCATTGGTGCTTTGTTTTCGCCTTCATTCTGTGTCTCCTGTCATGAAGGCAGAGAGAGGTCTGGTGGACCTTCGTGATTGAAGCCTTGTAGCCAGGTTGGAGCATCGACTGCTCAGTGGTTGGAAACTTCATATGGATGGGTCTCTCTGCACCACAGCAACACGCCATATTTTGAAATTCTCTCTTCCCAAGTTTTTGGGACAACCTGTGCTGAATAAACATGCAGTTTGTCTTTGGAGCTCAGGCACACATGTGCTTGGAGATGGACTGCCATATTTCCTTGGGTTAGGATCGCAATTAGGTGGATATGAGTGTGTCTACCTTGGTGTGGCTCTGTGAAAATCCTTCTAGATTGTTTTTCAGTTCATAAGTAGGGGCTGGGAGATGCCTTGCAGTAAGAGCACTGACTGCTCTTCAAGAGAGCAAAGGCTTGATTCCTAGAGCCCACATTGGCAGCTTATAACTCCAGTTTAGGGCATTCAACACCCTCTTTTAGCTTCTATGGGCACTGCACAAACGTGTGGGCAAGGCAAATCACCCATACACATAAATAAATAACAAATAGGAAACATGTCTTTTCTTTCTTCCTTCCCTGATTGATATGTTGTGGCCCTACAGGCTTGCTATGGTATCCTCAAGGTGCCAGAGGGCAGTTGGCTGTGCCGTACATGTGCCCTGGGAGTTCAGCCAAAATGTTTGCTATGCCCCAAGAAAGGCGGAGCTATGAAGCCTACCCGCAGCGGAACCAAGTGGGTCCATGTCAGCTGTGCCCTGTGGATCCCTGAGGTAAGCCTGGTTTCTAATAGCATCTTAGTTGAGACTAAGTCCTGGTTTTTAGCTGGAGTTAGGCAGGTGGGTGGGAACGACTCACAGGAAGCAGTAGAGCTGCTGGATCCTACACATCTCTGTCCCCAAACTGACCCTAAGCAGTGTCTGTGGAGGGGCTTTCTGGAGGCAGCAATGACATCACCCCACTTTTCCATTTCTGGAAACCCTTACATTGTTGACAGCACTCACAGACCAGGTGTGGGACCTTCACGGCTCTGTCCTGAGGGTAGCCATGCTACTGTCCCTGCCAGTTTGTGTTTGGCAAACTACATATGTAGTACCACAGTGCCCTAGGTCACACTTCTGTGAGTTTTATTTAAATTCTTTCTCAGCTTCAACCTTGTTAATTTCAGGTCTGGTCTAATTTATTTCCAGTCCCAGACCTTAACTAATTTAATTTGCATGGCTTGTGATGAGAATATCATTTGTCATTCAAATTCCAGCATTTTTGGTGTGTGATTTGCTGTATTTTTTTTTTTTTCCTCCAGAGGAAAATTGCCTGGGTATGATTTACATGGAAGTTTCACTGGATCTTTTGGTTTAGTATTAACCAATTTGCAGTTCAGCATTCCATATTTATCTTGCTATATTTTGACTTTCAATACAGTTACATGTTTTGATGTAATACTTTTAAATATAGTTTATCTCTTTGCTCATTCTGTTATTTAAATATATTTACAATTTGTTTTTTCGTCTTGACAAATTCTTATTAATCTAGAGTCTTTATATACTTCATTACAATAAGATAGATGTCTATGCTATGAGATACTTGAAAGAAATGAAAACTTCTAGACAGGTTTTCATAGACTGGCAAGCTGGTACCGATGGGGGCTGATCTCTGGGCTCTCCTGCTGCTTGTCCAGAGCTGGGCCCTGGGGTTATCCTCAGATCTGTGTTACGATTCTTACTAACTATGTCATGCCCATTTGGCTATTTTGGATCTTTAGGTAAGCATTGGCAGCCCTGAGAAGATGGAGCCCATCACAAAGGTGTCTCACATTCCCAGCAGTCGGTGGGCTCTTGTGTGCAGTCTCTGCAATGAGAAATTCGGGGCCTCCATACAGGTAACAGTGGCTTTGTTTTCCTCCCCTGTGTGGTAGGGAGCAGGATGGAGGCGGGGCCTTTACACAGCATTGGATGGTTAGGGGAGAGAAGGTTATCTGGAAATCCGCCTGGGTTTGGAGGCAGTTCCAATTTGTCTGGCCTAAGCCTAGTAGGGTCCTCTTCTTTTCACAAGCAGACATTCCTGGTAAGAACCCGAGGCCTAGATACTCTTGGCTGTGTTACTTGTATTGTCTAGCCTTCCACCATACTCTCATTATACCGCACAGACCAGAAGTCCTCTGGGCTGCCTTCTTGGGATTACCAGTAGCTGAGGTGTCGGGCAGGCTGGTGCTTTTACACTGGGAGGGAGAGTCTGGAGCTCTCTTTGGATAGAGAGCACACACACACTGCTGCCCTAGTGTACCTGAATATGTCAATGCAATCACTTTTTTACATGCTGGTTGGTTCATGAGATAGGTAGAATTAATAGGAAAATGGTGTTTGTGTGTTGTCTGTGTCTTCATGTTGTCTGAAACTCTGAGTAATTGATTTCTGGGACTCACATTGATAATCTAGTCGGTTATGATTCAAGGCCTAGCATGCTGTGTTGAAGGTTAGTTTGGACTCTGACAGGGACCCAAGTAGGCCTCATATTCTTCTTCACTTTTTTGTTTTTTTGGTTGTTGTTGTTGCTGTTGTTGAAATCTGGTGGCAGAAATACTATTGGGGCAGCCTCTTTCAATATAGAGAATACAACAGGCACAGGCATGATTTGACTAGTGTGGTCTTGGCTTTAAACAAAATTTCTTCATTTGGTGGAATATGCTATATTTTGGTTGAGCAATGATTGTTTGAGTAAGGTACTCAAACCACTGACTGGTATTATATTTTCTCCTTTCCTTTTTCCTTTCCTCCCCTCTCTTTTTTGGTTTTTCAAGACAGGGTTTCTCTGTGTAACTCTGGTTGTCCTGGGGACTCATTTTGTAGACCAGGCTGGCCTTGAACTCAAGAGATGTGCCTCCTCAGTACTAGGATTAAAGGGTGAGCTCTTGTCATTTTCTTAACAAGTCCAAAGTGCTTTTTACTATTACTGTTTCTTCTGCTGTTCATCTAAAAACATTAATGAAAACTATCAGGACAGGCACTGGGTAGCTGAGGACATTTGGCCTTGGGAATCTTAAAGTTGTGAATGAATATATATATTTAAAGTATTTAAAGTAGAATCTATTAAAAACTAAAATGAATTTTGGCACAAGGAATAGAGGAGAGGTCAAAAAGGATTTGAGTGCCTGGCATGTGTGCAGTAAACACACGCACACACACACTTTTGGCATACCAGGGAAAATGGCAGTCCCTATGCCTGTGTGTGTGCCCTGATGTGCTCTGAGCACATCAACCCTGCTCCTTAATTGATATGTTTCGTGGGAGGCAAATGAGAGTCCTGTTTGTCATTCAAGGAGAGACACTATAAGGACATTTCTGTTGCCATTGACCTCTTTTCCCAGAGCATTAATTTGAAGAAGGGGCCAAGGAAGGCAGATGACTTTTCATATCTTTACAAAATAGATTGATTTTTATTAAAAGAGTTCCTCTCTGAAATATCTGCAGCTGGGAAGACTGGTTTATGTTTCTGTAACATCTGTTTGCTGAGTCAACCCGAATAGGAAAACCCAGAGGAAGGCCATTTGGCATGTTTTCAAAGTCCTGGATAAATACTGTGCTGCAGCTCATTTCTCTCTCAGGGTAGGATGCCTGGGTTAAGTGTAGTTTAAGGCAGACACAGACCACGCCTCAGTCATCTGCTCCCTATTTACTTCCTGCTTGGCTTCTTGCTGCTGAGGAGAAGCAGTGCAGTCTTCATGAGAGTGGCCTGGTGTGTCTACGTGTGTTCTGCCACCTGAGCTGATTTCACGTTTCTTGTAATTGAGGTTCTTTATAAAGGTACAGATTAATCATGGTGCATATGCTTTAGGTGATTGGAATTGGGGGTGGTGAAGGGGCTGGAGTTTTACAGTAAAGGATTAAATTGTGGCTGGCACTAAGTTGTATCTTAAATGCTGAAGTGAAGAGGGGGAAGGAAACCCAACTACAGTCTCTACTCTCTGTGGTTATGTGATGGCAGGGGCTGTTGAATGAGTTTAATTAAGCTTTTCAGCTGGCCCAGAGCACAAGCTCCTTGGTTTTCTGTGCAGCCCTGGCATGCCCCAGGGATCCCTTGGCCTCACACAATACAGTTGCTTTTAAGGGACTGGCTTTAGCCTCCAAGAGGTACCTCTTTCTAGGGATTTGCTCAGTGAGATCAGACGGGAGAAGTTAATCACTTTGCTCCTGCTGGCCAGAGGCTTGTGTCTGGATCAAAGGCACTAAATTGTAGCCCTGTGCAGGCGGGGAGTGAGCAGGGTGTTCAGTGCATCTTGATGAGGCCTGGCCTCTGTGCTGACTTTCCCGGGGCCCACAGGAAGGGAGCCTCTGATGCAGCAATGGTTCTGGACCAGCAGGGAGACCTTTCTCCATCCTTCCTGAACCGGGTTCATGTCTCTCATTCTTCCTTTCTCTGGCATAATCCCTGGATGCTACTTCTAGGAAGTTTACTTGTATTTACCTACCTAGGTTGGGACCCTTTCCAGTTGGGGGGTTTCGCTGAGGATTCTCAGTCTTTGAAAACTGACCAGAAATGTGTGTACTGAGGAGATTGCTGTTCACATTTTTTACAAAACAGAGTTAAAGTCTTTGAGAACTAAATCCAGAGTATACTCTGTACATAGAGCGAATGCTCTTGGGGATTGTGCTACCCTCCCATACAGGAGCCAGTTGTACATCCCTCCCCTTCCCCTGCTCTGAGATTTCAGTGCTGTGTCTGTTCCAACTCAGTTACAGTTTGGGCTCTGAAAAGCTTTACCCTCCATTGTTCCCTGATATCCCTGGCCTTACTTCCCTTCAAACCTGTTCATCTTTGCTAGGCTTTTCTGTCTCAGTGAGTGTTCCTTTGTCATGGGGTGGCCAGCAGTGGGGGCTCTTGTTGCCACCACTCTATAACCGTCTCCTTGTGTTCTTTGCAGTGCTCTGTGAAGAACTGCCGGACAGCCTTCCATGTGACTTGTGCTTTTGACCGAGGCCTGGAGATGAAGACCATATTGGCAGAGAATGATGAAGTCAAATTCAAGTCCTACTGCCCAAAGCACAGCTCACATAGGAAACCTGAGGAGAGCCTGGGTGAAGGAGCAGCTCAGGAGAATGGGGCCCCTGAGAGTTCCCCCCAGAGCCCTCTGGAGCCCTTTGCTAGTCTAGAGCAGAATCAAGAGGAGGCCCACCGGGTGAGTGTTCGCAAGCAGAAGCTACAGCAGCTGGAGGATGAGTTCTACACCTTTGTCAACTTGCTGGATGTGGCCAGGGCCCTGCGGCTGCCGGAGGAAGTGGTGGATTTCCTGTACCAGTACTGGAAGTTGAAGAGGAAGATCAACTTCAACAAGCCCCTCATCACCCCAAAGAAAGACGAAGAGGACAATCTAGCCAAGCGGGAGCAGGATGTCTTGTTTAGGAGGCTGCAGCTGTTCACGCACCTGCGGCAGGACCTGGAGAGGGTAATGATTGACACCGACACCTTATAATGACTTAGAGAAGAAGATGTAAAGAGGCGGGCACTTGCCTAGAGATGATAGCCAGTCCTTACTCTCAGATCCTTGTGCACACTCCAGCATGAGGTCGTGTTGGTTAAACATATTTATGGGCTGGTAAACTCACTGCAGTTTGCAGGAGCCAGTGTGGGAGTTGCTTTGTGGTTATTTCTCCCATTAATCTCTGCTGTTCTGCAAGATCAGATGGGGTGCACCTTCATCCCTGTCTCCTTGTCCTTGTAGAGCTGGAGGGAATTGAGCACCAGGAACATGACCAAGGGCTTGACTCAGCATTGTTTAGAGCCTGATTTTGAGAACTGGGATGTATCTGAATTATGGGGAATAGGGCAGCAATAGGGAGATTCCTTGTTCAACCTGGGGAGACACTTCCTAGGTGCTGATGAAGGGCTCATTAGAGAGAGCTAAGCACTGCCTCCCATTGGCTCATCTTTGCTTCTAGGCTAATTCACAGGGGCATTCCCAGCTCTGTTGTGGAGCAGAACAGGCTCTGGGTGCTGATGTGTATGCATGGACTTACACACACCTATTACAGAAGACAGTCTTGGCAGTTAGGTGCTAAGTCATCACAGAGGTTGTGTACATATAGTGTGCGATTGTGTGTGCGTGCATCCCTATCCAGGTTATGTCTGTGTGTGTCCTGGTGCACAGGGCATTGAGTCTGTCTGTGGAGCCCTTAGCAATCTCAGTACACTACATATGTATACACACATGTGTTTATCACACTCCTGGGTTGCTGATTAAGTGGCTGTTGGCTGCCTGGAGCCTCAGCTGCTAGCACTTCCCTCAGCTGTTTGCCGCTTGGTGCCTCCCCCACTCTCCATTACCTCTGGAGTCCCTGGCTGGACCTTTTTTCCTACTGCAGGAATAATTAGGAGCGGACTGTCCTCCCAGGGCCTCCAGCTCCCGTAGGTGGTTTTTGACCAAGGCTTGCTAATTGGGGATGTGTCTTCAGCATCTTCCACACCTACTCTCCTGACTGCTAGCTACCTATTAAATTCATTAGTGTGGCAGAGATGGTATGCAAGTTGTCTGGCCTGAAGCAGCCTGTGCCGAAAGGCACCCAAGTGGCCTGAAACAGCTAATGCATATCTCCCTCAAGCCCCTCACGTATTAGAGAGGAGTGATTCATCACCTGCTTGGCAACAGGATCTGACTCATAGATGATTTGAAATGAGAATGTAGGCAGGGGAGTGCAAATGCACTTGGCCAAAAGGATCAGTTCTCACAGAGGCTTGCACCACCTTGTTGGAGATGGTGTAGTCATGCACGTATTTATTTGTAAGTGCTCATTAGAGGCCCTTTTAGTGCATCATCTAATGCTGGCTTCTTGTGATGTCCCTTTCTAGACCTTGTTAGGATTCTGGGTAAGGTGGTGGGTGTTAGGCTAAGGGGAGGTGGGAGCAGGTTGGTGAGGCTCCCACACGCCCCCTGGCGGTCAGCTCAAAGAACCACATGCACTTGTGGTGTGTTCTTAAGAAAGGAATTCAGGGTAAGGTATGGTGAGAAGGTACCATCCTAACCCAACAACCGCTGTAATTGGGGTGCATGGAGTCAGATAGTCCTTGGGAGGGAAGGCGAGAAGTCTCATGTTTTGCCTGTGTTTGTTTCACAATCACCACAGAATAAAAGTGTAGAAAATGCTTGTGGTGTATTAACTCTTTTTCTGTATTTAAGTTACTGAGATTAACATACACATAATTAAATTCTGAACTTTTTTGGAGTCGTCATTTTGCTTTTAAGTAGAATAATGCCTGTGATGCAGAAGGGACTAAATCAGGATTTGTGTGCATGAGTGCCTGTGTATGTATGTGTGGGTGGCATTACTTAACATTTATTATTAAAAAGTCTAAAGTTTTAATGGATTCAGTGTCAGTTTAAAATGGGTTTATTTATAATGACAAGTTATGTTTTCCTCCTTTGCCATGAGGGCTGTCTTGAAAGCTGAGGTCTATGTCAGGCCCTGGAGAGTTGTATAGTGCTTTGCAATTTAAACAAGTGTAGCTTATCAGGGCAGGCATGACAAAAGAAAAACATCCATAGTTACAAATAACTTGTTTTCTCAGTAAATACCAGTACACAATAGGCACTGGAGCCAGTCAATACAGGGGACTGGACTGGAGGCATGTGGTCATTCCTGAACAAGTGAGTAGCATTCATCACATGCAGGTGACTCAGTGATTATGTTAATTGCTCTTTCTGGCAAATTAACACCTAGGGGGCCCTTGCACACCTGGGTACCAGATCTGGACCAGAAAGCTATGCGACAGGAATAGGTATCAGGAGGCTCTAAAAGGAGATGGTTGGTGATGTGGTGAGTCGAACCTTCAGGTTCTGGAGGCTGTCATCTCACTCTGGGACTCCTGACTACCTCACTGGACTACTAGCTTGGATAAAGACATCCTTCTGTGCTCCCTGTAGTTTGTATGGAGAGGCTCCGAGTCCTGGGGGACAGTCCTATGCGTTTGTTACTCAGTGGAACAGAACTTTTTGAAAACTCAATGAGACCTCAGTTGTCTGCTGAACAAAAATGCATGGGAGGTTTAATATGGCAGGCATTGCATGGGGCTCAGAAAATCCACTGCAATTTGTCTTTCCTTTTCTGCTGGTTGTTCTCAGGATGCAACAGTAACATTCTGGAAACTTGAAAAGTGCAAACTGGAGTTGGGATCATCATTGTTTCTGTTTGTGAACTTGCTTTAAGGGGAAAGTTGACTTTGATTTATTTAGCCTAGTGTCAGGGGAAGAAGCATGGTAGGGTTGGGTGCCTGCTGATGGCAGCTGAAGGAAGGTGAATTGGGCAAGTTTGGTTGAGTGGTGAGGCTCTCAGGGCAGAGAGCATGTCTAGATTTTTGCCAAGAATTCCTTTTTTTGTTTTGTTTCATTTTGTTTACTTTGGGGTAATCAGCTCTACAGTGGTCAGCCAGAGCAGGATCAATTAGATCTTAGAGATCACAACTGGCCTGATACTTTGTGGGTTTATTTAGATGTTATACATCTAAAGTCACTGGAAAGAGAAGTTTGTTTTTGTTTTTTTTTGTTTTTCTCCCCTCACTAAGAAGCTATGGTAAAGCCTTTTCCTGGCATAGAAGCCACTGAAGTTGTGATTCTCTGCCTTCCCTGTATTTTCATGGATCAAACTTGGATGTATCTGCTCACCTGAGTTGAATGTGAGCATAAACTATAATGCCCACTTCATGTTTCCAAAATCAAATTCTTCATGGAAAGCTTATGTGTGCTGTCAAAGGGTTGAACTTGTGATGAGGGTTTAGGTTTGATTCTTTCTTTGTTTCTGAGTTTCCATCCATAATCTCATCTGGGTGGTATACTGCTTATCAAAGAGAAAATTCTGTTAGTCATTTCCAGCCTGAAGTTGGTTAGGGTTTCTCTAAAGAGCACCTACTTCCTTGCCTGGGATTGTGGCTGTCCATTAGGCAGGTCCAGTGACATTATATTTAACTCAGACGAGGAGCATGATTTTCTTTTTAATCTTTTATTAATCAAAACCTATTCTATTAGTATTAATAATAAGTGATTAATATACAGGCAGAAAGGTCCTGATAGTGAATTATTAGGGTCAGCAAAGCCTGGTAATATTTCCCTTCATGACCCATATCCTCATGTAGGTCCCAGCCTTGAGCACAGCTGGGATTGTGAAGGTGGAAAAAAGGTCTGAAGACTGAGGGGATATAGCACCAGTGTGGAAAACTGCATGGCTTGTGCCAGAGAAGCAGCTGATGACCTTTGAACTTGCACTCACAGTATGATACAAGAAAGACTGCTCAAGAGGAGGATGTATTTTTTAGGATGCCATTGATGATATCCAGTGGGGCTGATAGCCAGTGGGGCAGGGCGCATGTAGTCATTCGCATTTCTGCCACAGCTATGGAGGTGGTTAAGGTAGTTGAGGTTTTATGGGCATCTTCCTGAAGAAAAGTTTAACTGTTCAGCGGTGGGCTGCACCTGATGTTTAGGCCTGTCTTTAGGCCCGTGCAATCTAGGACCAAGGATCAGTGGGTTTTATGCCTTAATTCTTTAATTTTGTATTAAGTGGTGACTGATGGCTTTAAAACTAGGGAATATTGCCTCTGGAAGCCTAGATTACAGACCACAAACTAATACATGTGTACATGATTTGAAGAAGTCTTACGACTGATGGAATGGGGAATCTTAGCACTTGGTCTTTCAGTTACAGATGAACTAGAATAAGAATGAGGTTAGTAGCAGTTTTAAATTGATGATCCATAGATCCAAAGATTTGCTGAGGATGCTGGGACAGTTCCCAGGCATTTACATACCTCTCTGGAATAGCTGCAGTGGCTGGGCATTTGCAAAGTTGTACCCAGTGGACCAAGCAGCTCATTTGATCTTCCAGAGGACTTTGTGTAGGGGTTCTTCTTATGCCATTGACCTGGAAGACACTTGATACAAGTGTGCAGGGAGGTTGCTTCATAACTGCTCAAACTATTCCCAGTAAGATTTCTGGGAAGATACTGTTGGATGGTAAGCGGAGCTCTCTGGCACAAGGCAGTAAGTCCTGATTATATAGTGGGGGTGTTTATCTACACTGCAGACTGGTGGGGAGGAGGGGGATTCTGCCTATCTCTGCTACTCCCCTAGTATCACTTCATGGCTGCTACAGACATGAGGGAATAAATACCCTTCTAGTGGTAGGGTAAAATGCTTAAAGCATGTTTTGATTTCAAATGTCTGTCAAGGCCCTAGTAGGGCCAGTATGTCTCAGGTAAAGGAGAAATGAAAGCATTAAAGTATCATTATCATATTGCTCACTTAGAATCTTTATTCTCTATATTCTAGGTTCGGAACCTCACTTACATGGTGACCCGCAGGGAAAAGATTAAACGGTCTGTGTGCAAAGTCCAGGAACAGATTTTCACTCAGTATACTAAGCTCTTGGAGCAAGAAAAAGTTTCAGGTATGCATAAAGCCCTAGAAGGGTACAATGTAGGGCAGGGGGTTGTAGCCTTGACACTGATGTTGAGGGAAAACAGTTGTTCTTTCAATATGTCCTGTAGAAAGTTTTCAGTAGCACAGCTGTTCATATTCAGAAAACATCTTTAAAAATTAAGGCATTATAGTAGAGGGAAGGAATAGAATTTGGCATTAAATAGGCTTTGAGACCTGTAGCATCTCCCTGATGATCAAGCAGAAGCAAGTCATAGACCTTAATTTCTCTCTCCAATTTCATGTACAATGGAGATGCTATCTCAGGTTACCTGTTGTAAGTATCAGGATATCAGAATGAAAACAATCTGTAGTACATTACAGAGCTCTGGGGATAGCTACAAAGGTGTGACTTCATGCTCTAGCTTTTGAATCAACCTAACATTGTAAATACATATTAAGACTACTTACCATATACACTCATTTCCTAACATTCATGGTGAACTACTGAAGGTATGGATGGGATGGAATTCTGAGTGTGCTGGGCATCCATCCATCCATCCATCTATCTATCTTTTATTTACATTGTTCTAGCCAGCCAAAAAGGAAGTGTTTGTTGGGCAAGTGTTTGTTTCACTCTGGGATTCATATGATCTTTGGTTAATCTCGTGTAGAATCATGACCTTTAAAATGTTCGTTTAGCACCAGTGTTCTGTGATAAGCTCCAGAAAGTAGGCAGTGGAAGATTTCATGAGGGAGTTGGTCCTGGGATAAGTCGGGGAGCAGGTGGGTCTTAGGCTGGCCTTCAGTGGAGAAGAATGAGTGACTCCACCTTGCTGTCCTTTGAAGTTCCAGCAGCAGCACTCTTGGCACTTGCTAGTGCGGAGAGTCATAGTTCATTCACTCTTCTCTTTCTGATTTTTTGGATTTTTTTCTCTAGATAATTATGCCATACAAGCAACATGGTAGAGATAATCTGGTTAGCAGAGCACACAAAAAAGACTGAGGAGGAGTTTTCAGCAATACTCTTCTCTTCAAGTGCCTCATACTTTTAGATATGTTTTTGTTAAGATTAAGTATTTTTCAGAGGAACCAAGTGTCTTTCATTATCTGGAACTTAAAACTTCAGTTGCAAACTTTGAAAGTAAGTTTTCCAAGTAGTGTCATTGGTTAAAGACAGTGTAGTTTAGATTTTTTAAGGTCATTCTTTCTCTCTTCATTCTTCTGTTGGATGCTGGTGGTGCCTGGGATGGTTGATGTAGTATACAGATAGAGGTCTCCCAGTTTAAGCTTTTGGTACTTGCTAAGGAATAGTGATTGATCCATAAAGGATGACTTGTATGTGGCTGGAATGGAGTTATTTTTTATGGGTATCCAGGCAGCTGCTTGTATCGTAGCTGAAATTTATACTTGGCTTAGTAAGTGAGATTCTCTTTACAAGGTAGGGATGTATTTTGGGGTATAGAACTGTAATGTAGATTCATCCAGAAGTCCTACTGATGGTGAACATGGTGGCTTATACCTGTAATAAGGTATAATGGGGCTGAGGTAGGAGGAGTGCCAAAATTTCAGTCAGCTGGACTAAGTTGTGAGTTCTAGGTCACCTTAGGCTACAGAATGAGACCTTGTAAGAAAACAACAAAAACAGAAATTCAGAAAAAAGAAACAAATTCCCTTCATTTTGAGTTGAATAGCAATTACAATCAGTTGAAAAGACTTTATTCTTGTGGGATTCTACAGCAAATGCAGCTGAAGCCTCCAAGGTTGGCTTTTCTTTCTCATTTCTGAACTGTGATGCTTAGTCTCCTGCCTTCAAAGAGAGATGCCCATGACTTTACATGTGTCTTTTAGAGTTCATGGCTCAAACTTTTGTGATTCTGGGAACTAGTAGGGTCATTCTGTGGAATGAGAGCATCTTCAGTGAAAATGGTACTTAAGGGAGACCTACTTAGACAATTATAGTTCAGACAACATTGGGCCTTCTTCATCTTTGTTTGCTTTGATCATTTCAATAAAAACAAACAAAAATGCACTTCATATGGCATAAAGATCAATTCCAGTGGTTATTTTCTGAGAAAGCAGGCATTTTCAAGATGAACAGCTTGTAAAAAGGACCTCAGCTGTGTTGCTGATAAGGTCTTGTGGGTTGTAAAGTCTGAAGGTTCCTGTAGGACACAATGGAACTGAACCTTATGGTTCACATCTTAAGAGGAGACCAAATATGAGGATTCCTATTTTGTAGTTGGTCTTGAGACTCTTCTTATAGAACCATGGTCCTTATTCACCAGCAGTTTTCAGACCAGCGTTATCGTTTATTAATGAGTATGAAACACATTTTGGTGGGTCATAACTAACATACAAAACAGACATGTAATGGACTAGGGCATGTCAGGCTGGAGAGTGGTTAAGAGTATTTGGCTGCTTGAGTATTCCTGGGGATCTGGGTTTGATTTCCAGCACCCACAGAGCAGCTTGTAACTGTCTATCATACTAAACTCTAGGTCCAGAGGATCTGATGCTCTCTTCTGGCTTCACAGGCAGGCACTGTACCCCATGTAGTACAGACATACATGCAGGCAAAACACCCATACACATTAAATAAAAAATGATTGAAAAAACAGAAGGGAATTTATAATGAGATGAGAATTGATATTCATATATTCATAAAATGGAAGCTTTTACTAGGTTAGGCTATGAAACGTAAGTTTTGTGATTTGCATAAAAGACTGATTTAACAACTTGGATGACACGTTGAACCCAACAAATTTTACAGTGAATAAACTTTTTCATATTACAGAATTACTGTGAACACTTACCTTTATTCAGTTTTCACATTTACATGTATTTGTCCTCAGTGTCCTTTGGAGAAAGAAACTTAGAAACTCTATTTAGTCTGAGAGAGGTGACTGGTAGATAGAGCAATTGCTGCTATGTACAGGTAGTGGCCACCATTGGACAGATTTCAAATGGATTCCCTAAAGTGCCATAAAAAACCCTGTATTTTAGTGGTTTTGGATTTAAAAAAAATGTAGTATACTAACTACAAAGATTGAAAGCAGATTCTTGAAGCAGGTCATGTCTTTAAAAACCCATTTTTTAAAAACAAAGTGCTGATGACTCTTGCTTGGGTGGGAAGTTTGTATAATGATGTTTCTGGTCTAGAACGTTATTAGTTTGGATTTGCTTATGTAATTTTCCTGTGGTTTTCTGTTCCTAGGTGTGCCTTCTTCCTGCTCCTCCTCATTGGAGAACATGCTTTTGTTCAACAGTCCTTCTGTGGGCCCCAATACTCCCAAGATAGAGGACTTGAAGTGGCATTCTGCATTCTTCAGGAAACAAATGGGTACTTCCTTGGTTCATTCACTGAAAAAGTCCCATAAGCGAGATGCATTGCAGAACAGTTCTGGGACTGAGGGCAAGACCCCAGTAAAGCAGCCAGGTCTCTGTGGTAGAAAGGAGGAGCTGGGGGTCCCAGAAAGCTTACTGAGCTTTGAAAAGACTTTTGCAGAAGCACGTCTCATATCATCAGCACAACAGAGAAATGGTGTGGTGACTCCAGACCATGGGAAAAGAAGAGACAATCGTTTTCATTGTGATCTCATTAAAGGAGACTTAAAAGACAAATCTTTTAAACAGAATCACAAGCCTCTCAGGTCCACAGACACATCCCAGAGGCATCTGGACAACACAAGAGCTGCCACCTCCCCTGGAGTAGGGCAGTCAGCACCTGGCACCAGGAAGGAGAGTGTGCCCAAGTGCAATGGCTCCCTAGTCAAAGTGCCTACAACACCTGCCAGCCCAGTGAAAAGCTGGGGAGGATTTCGGATTCCAAAGAAGGGGGAGCGGCAGCAGCAAGGAGAAGCCCATGATGGGCCTGCCACCAGCACTCAGACTGTTCCCATCTGGGTATAAGCCGAGTTCCAGCCAAGGAGAGAGCGAAGGGCAGGTTAAAATCTGACAGTGAGAACGATGGGTACGCCCCTGATGGGGAATTGAGTGACTCAGAGAGCGAGGCATCAGAGAAGAAGTGTATCCATGCCAGCAGCACCATCAGCAGGAGGACAGACATCATCAGGAGAAGCATCTTGGCCTCTTGATGAAACAGCCGGTGTGGAAGCACATGGCTTGATGCCATGTGCTGAGGAGAGCTCTGATAATGGGGACAAGCAAAAACCCATTGTTTCTGAGCTATACAGACATATTTCCTTGCAATTCAGATTGAATTTTTTTCCAGTCATTTATAAATCATTGTGAGAAGTTTGTGTTATTTGCAACTTGTTGAGGAAACAGAAGAGTAGCTTGTAACCATAAGACACTAAAATTAGAACCTGAAGTAAACACTAAAAAAACAAATGAAGTAACTTTACAGAGGGCCAGGCTTGAATAGCACCATGTATTATTGCCCTCTCTATTCTCCCCAAAGCACAAACTCTTGAATACTCTTACAGAATCATAGAATTCTGTGTACTGAATAAGTCCTATTTATAGAAGCCCTCATGTACCATTTATAGCCCACAAAGCTTATTTTCTAGGAATGGTAAATGCTGACAGCATTTGGCTCTCAGGCTGTGTGGTGTGAGAAGCTGAGGCTCAGAAGCGTCAGTAACACTGGGATCTTGCACATGTGGCATCCAGGGGAAGTTTACACAACAGGCATTGCTGGAAGGCTGAAGGGACAGAGCAGAGCTGCTGCAGTGAGATTTAGGGCCTGTGTAGCAAGGTCCTGAAGCCCTGGGTGGGCTTTGGACATAGGACGGGTGGAGACAAAGTTGTCAAGAAAGTTCTGTGAGAAAGGGCAGCTGAGGCTCAGGTGATACTAGTCCGCTTGACCTTCCTCTTTCCTAACTGCTGGCCTTCGAACCCAAATGGGATTTCCCTGGCTACTGCCAATACTTGGCCATCTGGCTTCCAATAATACAATGGTTATTCAAGTTCAAGTGATGAACTTCAGACTCTGGTGACTCTCACTCTGCAGAGTCAACTACGAGTACATATTTGGGAAATCCAGGCTTCCACCGTGAGTGGAGTCCTTAAGCAAAAAGGAAAAAAAAAGCAAAACAGGTTATATTTTAAAACATAGAAAGGCAATAAGTTGCATCAAGGTTATACAGGAAAGAAGTCAAAGTGTATCCTTGAATAGGTTTCTGGAGTTGGAGTTTTAAACTCTGATTTGTAACTTGGACTTTCGAATTGCAAATGGCAATAACTAGTAAGTTATCAGCAATAATAAATTTAGCATTAAATTTGAGTATAATGTTCTGTTTTTGCACTCCTCATATAGTGCATATGTATTCAGACAAGTGGATAGTGTTAAAGTCCTGTTATTTTCTTTGGAATTCAATGTAGTTGTGAATCAAATTTAAGAGAAGGGAAGTTTCGGTAGCAATGAGATTTAGAATTAAGGGAATTTGGAATAAGCCCAGTTTCCCCTAAATTACTCTTAGTTTATTAATATCAATGTTCAGATTCCTGATTCATTTATACATCTGTTTCCATGTGGCAGGGACATTCTGATAATTAATGAGCAATGCTTTGAGTTTGTAGAAGCTTTCAAGTCTTCCAGATGATCGTCAACAACAGAAAAGGCTTATTGAATTCCATCTTGCTATGCAAGTTTTATCAGATGATCAAATGACAGATCTGATGCATCTCATTGTATGTATGACATTTTCAAACTAAGTCTTAACTTCTCAAATACATTGTAGTAGCTAATTCAGGGGAGGGGAAAGGATGACCCAGGTTTTAGATTGACTATTTTTTGAGCTATGGAGCTCCTTTGAGACTGCTGTCCAGATCAGGTTGTTGCTGCCGGTATTAGAAGATTCTTAGGAGTCCAAGTTGTACTTTTGCTTGTAGCCTAATTTAAAAATGAGATGTTTTGCATATGAGCAAAAACCTTTTGCAGTATACAGGAAAAGGCTGGACTCTGATCTAGTTATCTTTTGATTACAGCAACAGCTCTGGGTGAGAATAGAATTTATAGAGGAATAATCTGTGAAGCCATAGAAAGAAAACCTAAATTAATCTAGTGAGAATATGGCCTCTCACCATTTTAGGAGGCACCAGATTCATTTGCACTATTAGGAATGCTAGTTTTGTGCAAAAATAATGCCTTACCTGTTTCCCCCCATATTTAGGTTGAAAAGCTTTCAAATGTTCCAAGTTATGCTGAACCAAAAACAAAACAAAATGAAAAAAAAAAAAAACAAAATAATAAAAAAATAACAAAAAAATTCCCCCACAAAAACTTTAAAAAAAAATACAAAGCCCACACATTTAATAATTACTACTTTGAAATGTTTGAAATGCAAATGGTATAGAGCACGGTTTCTGACAGTATAATGATAGCTTTGTAAGTTAGTTTCATGTCATGCTGGGAACTCTGTATGAGGCAGCCACAAGCAGCAGCAGCCCACCTACCCACTTGCATTATATTAGTATTGAGCTTTTTTGTTTGTTTGTTTGTTCTTTTGAATCTTCCTTGTGGAACCTGACCAAGAAATATCTTTGATTATGATCAATGTATTATGTCAAAATGTAGGCTAGTTGAACTTTTGTAAAGTTGCCTGGAATGTCATTTGTTAGGTTATAAACACAAAAATTTAAATGAAGGGTTTTATGTGTTGTGTACAAATCTTAATTATTTTAAAATGGACAGACTTGTCATTACATTTGTAACCTTGTACAGAGGATTTTTCACTATGTGCCTAGCTTGGTGTCCATTCAACTAAAATTGAAAAAAAAGGTGCATGAAGAGTTAAAATCAGAAGTTAAACAAAGTCTATGTAGAGATGACTATTTTATATTACATGGCCCAATCCTGTATTTATTTCTACCCCTTTTTGAAAGTATTTATAAAACTAGTTGAAGACAGCTGTATTTTTTTGTTGAACTATTTAGTAGAATTTGTGCCTTTTTGTCTGTATGTGAATAAATGCTGTACATTTTGCAATACATTTTAAGTGTCTGTTGAAATCTGCTTTTGGTTAAAGGCGTAAGTTTAGGATCCTTAAGCAGTGGCTTTGTTGTCTCATAGTTTATGTTGAGATTGAGAACTGTATGGGACATACCTACACTGAAGAATACAGACTCACCGGACAGTGTTACTAACAGTTTCCCTGGCTATTGCCTGTTTCCCACTACCTCCTTCTCTCCCATGCCACCTTGGGCCCTTTCCAGAATATAATTTGGATCTGAACACACTTAATTGTTGAAGTAACATGGATGTTAGGGTTTAACATCTAAGTCACATGAGCCTGTTTTCCCAATATTTGAAGAGATTTATGCCACCTTGCCCAGCATATTCCTGTAATCCTGTAACTTGAGAGGTTGAGATAGAAGAATCACTAAGGGCCATCTCAAAAATCTTGAAATTGACACCCCTAAAAGACATAATTGGATGTAGCTCTGAGGGAGATAACTTGTCCCGCATGTGCAAAATCCTGTTATCCATCTCTACTGATGCAAAAACAAACATCTTGGTGTCTTACTGGAGTTGCAGTATTTTAAAGCATTTCACAGATTGAACTGTGGTAAGCCATATATACGATTTTACTATTAGAAAGACCCAGGAATCTGCTATGAATTGAAGCTGATGTTATTTCTGAAGGTTATATTTATGAAGTGCTTAACATTTTTCTTCAGAGTGGTTTTCATTAAATGCCTTTGAGTACAGAACACTGGAACAGTAGGTCAAATAAGAGGAACTGACCTACATCCTACAAAAACGATTTCCAAGATCATAGCATTGAGACTTGGCAGAACTGGGCCTCCGTTCTAATTTTTCATTTTTGAGTATTTGCAGTGGGGAACAGTCAGCAGTCAAATGCACACTCATGTTGGAAGCAGAAAGCCTGATATAGTGTGCCCATCCAAGTAGATTATGATTAGATGCAGTGGTGGCATATTATTACGACTAAAATTTATAGTTTGTAGGAGACTTTTCTAACATGAATTATCCAATAGTTGTCTCAACCCTTGTTTATCTCTCCTCGTCCTCCTTAGTGACTATTTACTTTTGTGATGCTTGCTCTCATAAGGCTCCAGAGAGAAATAGCTGTGATTCTTCTTTAAGGTCTTCAAGTTGAATAATCACAATAGCTCCCTAGGGAAATTAAGTCCCTAGGAGCCAAAGGAAGAGTCTGGTGTTGCCAATTCTATAATCTGTGATGGGAAATGTGGCACCAGGGATTTGAGTTCATGTTTCCACCCAAATCAAGGAGAAAATGCTTCTGCCTTTGAAACATTAGCCATCTGCGACAAACTGCCACTAATTGCAACACTGAAATCTTTCCTTCAGTTTCTCTTTAAGGCTTAGAACTGCATTAGACATTGCAGCATCGTCTATGCCAGTTTTGAGAGCTGTCTTTCTAAAAAAGATGAAGTCAATCTAATCTGGCCTCCTGTCCCCTTCTTAGTTTCTGGTGCTCTCGGTGCAGCCCAGTTCTTTTCTGCTTTCTCAAGGGAGAATAGTTCTCAGGTTATATGGATGCTTGAGGTTTGGATATTCAGTTTTTCTCTTTAGGCAGTGACACACAGGGTGTCCTTTGTGAGTGCTTTCTTTGATGGCTCATCAGGGTTTCTACTGAAGCACCCCAACAATTCCATTTCTTGTGGTTCCACCATCACTATATGGTTCTTCATTTCTTGCTAGATTTTTGCAACAGCCTATTCTTGTTTCCTTGACTCAAGCTGTGCTGAAATGAACTCCTGCTTCCTCTAATTAGCTGTAACCTTGCCAATGCTATCTCCACAGTGACAACTTCCAAATGGCAGATTCTGTCATTCTGTACAGCCTTAAGAGGAGCCTCCAGACTGGGCTCACCAAGGGGCAAGCACTGGTCTGTATTAAGTACACCAATTTGTCTTTAGGCCGGAACTGTTCTTTGCTAATGAGGAAACTGAGGCTCACCTCTGTGGGGTGATCTGGAAACCATTCCTAGCTAGTCTGAGAGTTTGAGTCTCCAGCCTCTGCTGATCTCAATACGAAAGCAGTTCACAAAACAGTTCAAATGCTCTTGAGGACATACAGGTCTATGTACATGGGAACTTCATTTCATTAAATCATACATAGTAAAATCAATTGGTTTGGCTTAGCACATCATGTTAAGAGCATAAAATGATAGAAGTCTAGCCTGTTATGGATTATGTTCTGCCTTTTGCTAGGAAGAATGGAATTCCTTTAGCTATATACTTTCATGTAACATATATACCCTACAGTAAGACAAATACACATATGATTAGGGAAAATAATACTGCTGTGAAGAATGCAAAGAATAATTCTGTATAGTTCAAAAATGTTTGGAAGATAAAATTGTTTTAGTTTCTTGACAATAATGCCTGCTATTAAGACTAATGTTTTGACACTTCAAATAGAATGCAAAAATCTCCCAACCTTTATTTTTGTGATATTAAGCATAACAAAGCTAGTCATTAGTCATTTTTGTAAATGGATGAGCAGTGCTGTGGGGTGTGGTGGTGACTGCCTGTAATCCCAGAACTAAGGAACCAACACAGAAAGAAACAAACAAAAATTAATGCCAAGTCAAGTACTAAAACAAAGAAAAATGAATGGCACTGCCGTTCCTAAAGGGCTGCCAGCCAGTATCATGGTCTAGCTTGTATATGACTGAACTTTCAGAGTGTAGCTACCAATTGTGGGACTGTTGGTTATTTTACCTACTTGTTTGGCTGGTGGTTCTAACTTCAGGATTATTTCTAATGTGAAACAATCTCTTTACAAAAGCACCTTTTCCTCTGTTACTCCCCACTTAGTATCCTCAAAGGCAGACTCTCTTCCTTCCTAGCAGTGGCTCTGCATCAGCTTCAGCGTTTGAATTGTTACATACTTTTTGCTTAGAAACATAGGATTTTCCACTTCTTGACTGATATTTAGGATTTGGACACTTTAGTTTTCTAGGTTTGGAAATATGTGCAAGTAAGATCTACTAGACATAAAAGTCACTCAAGGAGGTTTTCAAGACACTTAATGAAGCTTTCGAATTAGCGCTTGAGTCAGAAAGGGCAGGATATGATAGCAAGACTTTTAAAGATGGTTGATGAATGACATGCACACACAGAGGAAGCTCCAGGAGAGCAGTGACCCTATGAGGTAGATGACAACAGAAAAACACTACTTTCAGTAGCAGAGAAAGGAGGGAAACTAGAAAATAGGACAGTTGGGTGTATACTCAGGAGGGCTCAGATCTCACTGAGGAATGCTCTCCTCCAGTGAGTGATACAGAGAATTTGGACTTCAGCTTTATGACACAGCTTTCAGTGCCTCAGGAAACCCACACCACACTTCGAATAACAAATGGGAGGGAAGGCAAAGTCTGTCTTCCCCTGAACTTTATTTGAGTAGTGGCAAGAAGCCATTTAGAAAAAGAGCCCTGCAGAGTGTGCAGCAAGGCAGACACGGGTAAAGTTCTCTCTGGAAGCCCAGTTAAGTGTCACTGGGCTACTGCCTGTAGAACATGGTCAGCATGGAATGGGATTGGCACCTACCTGTATTTAGGCGAGAGATGACATACAGACCTGGAACCTGCACCCGGAACTCTTTGCTTCACTTTTGTCCTTCCCTTAGTATCTAATTTAAATTTAATAGATGTGTTAGCTAGTTTTATGTCAACTTGACACAAGTTATAGTCATCTGAGGAAGAAACCTTAATTGACAAAATGTCTCCATAAGAGTGGACTATGGGTAGGAAAGCCTGTCAGGGTATTTTCTTAATTAGTGATTGATGTTGAAGAGCCAAACTCTCTGTGGGTGGTGCCATTCCTGGGCAAGTGGTCTTGGGTGCTATAAAAAAAGCAGAGTGAGCCAGGAGGAGCAAGCCAATAAATAGTTCTCCTCCATGGTCTTGCCATTAGCTCTTGTCTCCAGGTTCCTGCTCTGGCTGCTTAAGATAAAGATTGCTTTCAATAAAGATGCTACATGGAAATGTGAGTGAAATAAACTATCTTCTCTTCACTAATAATCTAATTAAGGCACTGGATTAGCTTTATCCTGTCTTACTCTTCTTTGCCCTTTGTTTTTGGTAAGCGGTAAGCTTTCCAGAATACAGCCACAGACAGAGTTGGAGGCCTTCTGCCTCAGCCTCAGTGCAGACTGTTTTAAATGACCACACGCTGCCTCTCTTTCCCTTACCCTCTGGAGCTGCTGTATTTTCCTCCTTCATGCATTATTTTCCTTTTTCTAGTTTTCCTCTGCAATTCTAGGACTCTAGTCATGCGCTTCTCGAGTCTGTGCCATCCTACCCTGGGCAGACAGGCATTTTAGTAGACTCTGTACTACCCTGTTCCTTTACTCCTTTCTCCCAATTACTGGAATTCAGTGATTGTTTTTACTGGCTGTGCTGTATTTCCATCTATTGGTTGTGACAGCTCTGGAATTAGTGTTCTGCCCTTGGAGAACAGCTGTAAGCCTAGTGTACTGAGCATAGATGAGGGCTTAGTTACTGAACCACACTCCCAGGCTTATGTAGAGAAACACTAGTATCAACAGTGCTCCAACCATTTGAGCACTGAAAATACGCCAGATGAAAGAAACAAAAATCCAAACGATGACCCAGATATGCCAAATGCCAAGGCAGAGCATAAGAAACATGAAAAACCAGGGCAGTATGATTCCTCTCAAAATTACTAATTCCACAGTAATGGATTGGAAGGAGAATGAGTTAGATGAAATCTCAGAAAATTCAAAAGCGTCATCTTCAAAAGTGTTCAACAAAACCAAAGAGGACACAAAATAAGCTTCCAAATGAATCCAAAAAACCAAAAACACTTGAAAACAAGTTCCATACAAGATACAGAAGAATAATTTAATAGAGAGATACAAATATTGAAGGTATATAAAATTTAAATTTCAGAAACTAAAAACCCGAATGGGAAGTTTCACCAATAGTCAAGTGGAAGACAGACACTGTGAGGGCTTTAAGAGAAGATATTAATCAATACATCCAGAGAATGAAAAATGAAGCAGTAAAAAATATGAACGGGGCACTAGATATCATTAAAAGATCATGGGCATAGGTGAGTGTGGAGGTTTAAGGAAGAAATGTCTCCCACAGGCTTGCTTGGTGTCCCATAGGCAACATTGTTTGGGAGGTTAGGAGATGCAGCCTTATTGGAGGAAGGCTGTCAGTGAGGACAGGCTTTGGGGGTTCATAGACTTGTTTCACTTCCTACTTGCACTCTGTATTTGCACTCTCTGCATCTTGGGAGCAGACAGAGATGTGGTCAGTCAGGTGCCACACCATGCCATGTTGCTCCCACAATTTTGAACTCTAGCTCTCTGGCACTGTATGCCAAAGAAATGTCCCTCAAGTTGCCCCTGGTCATGGTATTTTATCACAACAACAGAAAAGAAAATTAACAGGAAGTCATACCAGGGAAATGGGGTTTTTGCTCTGAAGAACCAGACCAACCATGATGGTTTTTTCTTTTTTAAAGGAATGATGGAATTTGTACTAGAGATCTATATTTTTGATGAAGAATTTAGACCTGTGACCTAAAAAGAGAAGGATGTTATCTTGTCTAGTCGAGCACCCAGATGCTGATGTGAGTTCTCACACCCTAGGCACTGAGAACATTTATAAAGACTACTGCTGAGTCAATGCCAGCAGCACTGATCAAACACACTGAAAGATGCCATGCTGCAGAGTATAAGGAATTCTGGTTCTACACCCAGGTGTGTCATTTGTCTGTGATATGACTTTGGCAAATATTTAACCTTTGCCATACTTCCCTTTATTGGGAAGGAAATCATCTCCACCAAGCAGAGATGTTGGGTAAATACAAATGCCTATTACTCCCTAGATTATTAATGAATATATACCAATAATATATTTGTATCAGTACATTTATCACATATCTGGGACAATTTTCCAATGAATTATTTAAGGTATAAATAAATACTGTTACTTTTTACCCTAATAAATATATTAGTTTATATAAGACGAGACTCTAGTGTCATTTCTATTTTCACAGATTCAAATGCTAACAGTTTTCTTTACACATCATACTGTGTTCTTCTGCCACTTTTTCCCTTCAAGAAAGGACTGGGCTAGCTTCAAGTGAAAATACTGAATAAAAATGTCAATAATGCTTTATTAACGGAATTAAATGGTTCAATAAACACTAAAGGAATGAATCACAATTCCTAGGGTGCTACACAGAATTCCTAAGGAGACTAGCCATTTTCTTATTAGGATTATTAGGTTAGATATGGGAAACATGCCTAGTGTGGTACAAGTGACCATTTATTTGCAAGGCAAAAGGTTGGGTGGGTCTTCCTTGCTGTTCTTAGGGTAAGGAACAAGTAGCACCAGGGACCAGACTGGAAACATACTGAGCAACCATACTGAAGGGCTCTGATTTGTTACCAAGTAAGGGAACAGTGGCTAGCTGAGGTAACACGGGGTCACACTACACACCAGAACCGGTAGGAATATGCAGTGTCTAGGGATGTTTGCTCTTGGTGTACTAGAAATTGAAACCACGTTCTTGTGCACACAGGCGAGTGCACTACCACCAAGCTATGCTCCCATCCCACTGCCAAGGTTTATGGTAAATTCTTGGCTAAAAGGTGACAGCACTGTAAAAAAAATTTACTTTCAAGATATCTTTCTTTTCCTGTGTATGTACATAGATATTTTCTTCTTCATATAAAGGACAGAATTAATATTACCACAAATGCTAAACATTCTTATGACTTAAAACCATACTTATGGTACATGGTTAGGGAAACTAAACAGTTAACTTATTTATACTTAGTTCTATGTGTGGATGTTTTGCCTGCATGTATGTCTATGCACCACATGTGTGCACCACATGGAAATCAGAAGAGGGTGTCAGATCCTCTGGAAATAGAATTAAAGTTGGTTAGAAGCTGCCATGTGGGTGCTGGCATCCAAACCCTAGGTCTTCTGAAAAAGCAGCCAGTGCTCTTAATTGTGGAACCATCTCCTTAGCCCCTAAACAAAATTATTTTGATAAATTATTTTTTAAAAAAGCTTATTAAAAGTTATTAGTTTACTTCCCAATACTATTTTCTTTGTTATGTTTACTTTTTATTTTAAGACAGGGCTCACTGTATAGCTCAGGCTGACTCAGAATCCATGACAGCCAGATTGGTTTTGCATACTGCTTTATATTCTCAGTACTGGAATTACAGATGTGAATAACAGTACCTAGCTAAATTTGTTGCTTTGCTCATTTGGTTTTAATTTTTTATATTTTTTGAGAATTTTGTATGTGAGTTCTGTGTTTATATTAAATTTATTATTTTTTAAAGGATTTTTATTTTAACTTATATGTGTGTCCTTGTATTGTTATGTGTGCATGAAAGCAAGTGCCTATATAGGATAGAAAAAGGAGTTGGATCTCCTGGAGTTGGGAGTTTAAGTGGTTGTGAGCTGCCATATGTGGGTTCTGTGAATTGGCCTGGGGTCCTTAGAAGAGCACCAAGTGCTCCTAACTGCTGAGCCCTGAAATTTTTTTTTTTAATGCTGAAATGTGGTATGGCCTCAAACCAGACTTACATAATATTTAAATAATTTTTATGATTATTTGTTTGAGAGTTGCTCTAAAAAGACAGTGTAACTAAGAAATTGTATCTGCTGAATAAATGAATGGCTGAATTGCTGCTAATTTTTCCTGTATGTGGGGTAGAGTTCTCACACAGAATTAGGAGACTACTTAATGCCCCAATTTGCATATCTGTACACAAAGGAAAGAAGTGGTAATCATATCTCCTTTCTTTCTCAGGGAGACGTAATAAAAGATATATGAATAAATAAAATGAACTCGCTGTGTTGGCTTCAATTTTAGATTTAGGCAATTCTCTTTTTCTTTCCTATTCATTTTGTCTATTACCTAAAACACAGTTCACAGAAATGACACTGTCTTTGTAAATGAAGACTGACCAGTACATAAATGTTAAAGCCTACTAGCATTTTCACCTTAGAGATGAACAAACCCAGAGGCCAGAATGATACACTCTATAGCTTATCCTTCTCTTGGAGAATATTAAGCGTATTTAGGAAGAGATAACTGGAGAGGTTATTATTAGATGCAAAGGAGTCCTCAGCTCATATAAGAAATGGGGTCATTCTGTGTGAACCTGTTCTTAAAATCTTAGTTTATGGACAGTTATTCCTGACGCTCAACATGCCAGGAACTTAGCAGGGTGCTAAGGACATAGTGGTGAATGAGAGTAAATGTTACTTTGTACCAAGGACCTGCCAAAAGTTAAAAAAAAAAAAAAAAACAACCATTGACAAGTGCAATGAGAGACAAAAAGCATAGCATTAAAGACACTAATATTAACAAGAGTTCATCTCGCCTCAAGTTAGAGAACCCTTCTCTGAGGAAGTGGTATTTGAAATCTGAAGGTCTCATAGAAATGCAAAAGTATGTGCACACTTTGATGATGGGAGAAATTAAAGAGGGTCACCAAATTTAGAGCACAAGAAGGAAGAGAAAGAGTGGTGTGGGAAGAGGCTGAAGCTGCTAGCCAGATCATGGAAGGCTCTAAGGCAAACACCTCTATTTTTATGACTTCAATTCTCAGCTCCTTGACAAAGATCCCTGTAAGTATGTCCTAAACGTTGGGGGTAATTAAATACACAGGAATATTTTCATATTACCTCCAACTCATTTGTTAAAGCCTTCTGGCTGGTTACTCAGATGACTGCTATACCAGTGCACAGGAAGCTCAAAACAGAAGAAGTAAGTATACGAATCTATGAAGCATTGCAGGACTACAACTCAAAGCTATGTAGCCTTAGAATTTAAGATCTCTATCTGATTAGTAAACTTTGAAGAAAAAGAAAAGAACAAACTCCTTCCCCTAAATGCTTAAATGCTGTCAAGGTCTACAAATTCTTAAAACTATGTAGTTAAAAATTCAATTACAATCATTACAATTATGCATTCAAATACATGACAACATAATTTTATAAAATATATAATTTATTACATTTATGAGTTCATAGTAAAATAGAATCTTAAGAATTATAAAAATGAATTAGGAGTAAAAAAGAGACATTAAATCTCCAAATCTTAGAACCTGAAATATCAAATTCTAGGGATTTTATTAAACCTCTTGAAAATATTATGTTCTTCCAAGGAGGGAAAAAAAGGGAATTAAAAATAGACACATTGATGAAGGCAGTGAGTTCTTCTCAGCTGGCTTTATTCTCCACTGAATCTCAAATATAGGATTATAGTTTTCTACTTACAGGAAGCTGTCACTGTTCTGTTTTCCAATAACCCTCAAAACAGAATGGAAAATGCTTATGCAAAATGACACAAGCCTTCCCCATTCTCAGCAGGCTTCTCCATGTCAATACGTTTGGTATAACAGCTTGCCCAACTCTAGAGTTCTGTCAGTGAACTAGGGATATGTTTAAATATTTTCCAGATTCATCATGGAAGCTGCTTTTCTTCTCTGCACTGTAATCACACTGAGCTGCAAACAAAATAAACAATCAGTAAGTAGTTTCCCTGTGGAGAGTATGAGACTAAGACAAAGCACAGGGTGATGTATCACAACCAATAGTTATCAAGTAGTCTGAGGGGAAGGGGCTTCAACGGTCTTTTTTGTGTGATCATTCTATTTTACTCTTCAACTGTCTGCATCACATTAAAGAAATGCATGCCAACTGTGGCAGTCTATAGCTCAGAGTGAGACACTCTGAATTCCTATATTCCACACATGGTGAAAAACATCTAGATAAAAGTTAATCAGCAAAGTGTCTCAAACACAAATCCAGTCTGGGCAAATATAAAGCAGAGCTGGTGACCAGATCATTCCAGATTTTAAGGAAGATAAGTCTAACAGGAAAGTAATGTTTGAATATTAACTGGGGTTGATTATATGTACATATGATAAAAAGATTGAACAATACAAAACAACACACAGCATAAGGCAGGTTTCCTTCCCTAACTATTCTTCACTCTAGTTCTCTCTTCAGATACAATCTCTATCTTCAGTTTGTTTGTTTAATGAGACAGGATCTCACTATGTAGACTAGATTCACCTTGAATCTTGTGATCTTCCAGCAAAAGCCCTGAGTCCCAAAACTACAGGAAAGAGCTGCCACCCACAGCTACTTGCAGCTGTCAAGTATTTGTACATATATATTTTTTACGTGAATGCATGTACCCACTCAGGTGCACATACCTCTTAGCAGTTGAAAAGTCTGAGTCGAGTTCCTTTACACTTAGATTATCTGCTTCAGAAATAACTGCATATTAGATTCACTCTATTTCTCCTAATATTTGCAACATTTTTTCCTAACTGAACATAGTTTTGTTCAACTTTTAGTGCTGAGTATTTGTATGGATTTTTAATCTTTTAAAATTAGAGGGAATGTCGGGTGTGGTGCTTTTAATTCCAACACTTAGAATGGAGAGGTAGGCTAGGCAGATCTCTGTGAATTCCAGGTCAGCCTAGAAAACATAGTGAGTTCCTGGGGAACTCGGGATACATAGAGAGACCTTGTCTCAAAACAAAGACAAAACCCAACAACAACAACAACAACAACAACTTGCTACTAAATGTCCATGTCATCAGTGGCTCTTTGATGGTAACAGTACATTTATACCCAATGTTAATTAACAGCATTTTTGACTTAATTTGCTTTGTTGTCATCATTCCTTCCATCTATCCATTCAATTCATCCATCCATCCATCCATCCATCCATCCATCCATCCATCCATCCACCGACCCATTTAAATTGCCTAAATGATCACTCAACTAGGAGGAGCTACTGCGCCTAATTTGGAATTTTATACATATATACATACATACATACATACATGCATACACATATATGTAAATTATATGTACATTATGAGAAATGTACTTACTTTAGAATTTCACTGATACACTTTTCAAATTACTTCCCGATGGCTAAGTTTTTTTTTTTTTTTTTTAATAATATTTTGGATTTATTTGGTTATATACACATGTACATTCAATAAAGGTAACTTGTACCTGAATATTTTGTTTTCTAAAATAAAAATACACTTTAAAACATCAGAAAGATATCTCAAATACAGACAAGAGTATCTACCTGATTTTGGAACGTTATATCCCATACAGTGTTATGTGACAGACACTTTTGTGCAGACAGTGATGTTTTATATCTGCTCTGCCCAATCTTCCTGCTAGCCACACAGTTATCAAACACTTCAAATCTGGCTAGTATGACAAGTTTTTACTTCATTAAATTTCAATTAAAAAGTTATCTCTGGCTACCAGAGACACATAGTAGTTTTAGATGTAGGTATGGCCAGAAGATACTGATGTTTATTTTTTAAGCTTTACTTTTTTAACTACAAGTACGAAAGAGATCAATTTTATGCAGGTTAACTGACTGAAGATCAAACTATCCGTTCTCTGAGGAATTTATTTTTCATCTATGAAGTTGTTTATCAGCTCTGGATAATGAGGATGTCCCCTACCTGCTGGGACGCTGAAGCAGCTCTCTCTTCTGCCTGACTTAGACGCCTTTGAAGTCTGTTGGCTTTTTCTTGATGTTCCAGAATTAACTTTTCATTCTTTTAAGGGGAAATATAAAACAAATTCAAATCCAAATATAATATAGACATGTTTTATGGAATAGCCAATGAAAAATCTGGACTTCATTTACTACTTATAAAATAAAGATAACATTATCTCCACATTTATATTTCCCAACTATATTTTGGATATATTTGGATATAACTTCCAAATTATAGGCATAATATCACAATGTTGATTTTACGTCTTCCTAAGTCAGTGGTTCTCAACCTGTGAGTCACAACCCCTTTGAGGGTGTCGAATGACCCTTTCACAGAGACTGCGTATCAGATATTTACACTATGATACATAATGGTAGCAAAATTAGTTATGAAGGAGCAACAAAAATAATTTTATGGTTGGGGTCACCCCAACATGAGAAACTGTATTAAAGGTTTGTAATATTAGGAAGGCTGAGAACCACTGTCCTAAGTTATTAGCTTCTCTGATATCATCAAAGACTCAATTTGACAAACCTAAAAGCAAACTGAATTACAAATGCAAACAAGATTTGAGTTTCTGGTTTGTTGACCTTGTGGTGCTTCAAGTCCTAGAAGGAAAGCACTGGGTCTTACAACCACAGCTTCAGTAAAGGGTTGGAGTGAACTCTAGTTTCTGTGTGCCCACCAGAACATCTGCATCCTGCAGAAGCTATTAGGGTCAACAGGGTTATTAGACATTGCCATGTATTGAAATATATTCCCTCAGAGATGCTGCAGTTCTAATCCCCTGTATTTGTGAAGCCAACACTGTAAACATATTCTTGCCCCTTGAACCATGAAGACACAGTTTTACATTATTTACTAGCCTCGTTTGTAATACTATGATATAGTAGGGACTACAATACGACACTAAGCCATCATTATATACTGTTACCTCAACAAATTAAAAACAATTTGTCAACTGAAAATGTGTTCTTTTTTCACACTTACCTGCTTGGCACAGTGCATCTGAAAAATTTATTTTTGTGTGAATAAAATTATTATATAGGTTTTTGGGCATTTAACTGATTTCAGAGAATATAAGGCCCAACAGGAATGACTGAAAATTCCTCTTTTCTATGAAGCACAAGATAGTTCTTTATGCCCTACCAAAAAGGGATAATAGTGAATGCCATGTCTAGTAATATAGCACTGAAATAATAGTACTGGGTTATTTAATTAATAGTATCCAAAAGCAAAATTAAACTTATGAAGAGACCTGTATCAGCTGTACTAACTGACCAAGTTGTTCAAGTATTAAATTTAAGTTCCCAATTTTAAGAGGCACATCATATGCTAGAGAAAACTTGGGGAGAGATCCTGTTATATACAATAATCATTTTAATATCTATAAACAGAAATATATATATATATATATATATATATATATATATATAATATTTACTATAATGGTTAAAACAGTGCAGACTTCATAAATCTGATCTTTTTGTTTCCTTTTGAACAAATATTCTTAACTCTGCTGTACTGAAAATTATGTGGAATATTTTAGTACAAAATCTTTAGCTATTTTCTCAGTGTCTCACATCAGCAATGTTCAAGAGAGGTGATCTCACTATGTCTCTTGTGGATGACCGTAAGGCTAGGATTCTATCCTACATATCTGAAGCTAATTCATATAAATGATGATCTAGAGCTCTAGGAGTCTTAAGTCTAGAAACTGTTTGCTTTTATAAAGCCATAAGAAAGAAAAACGGAGTAACTCTTTCTTTGCATATGATTCTAAGGTAGATCTATATTAATACTATTTTTCTATTCTCTATTAGACAAAAGTATTTTTGATGTGCCTTTTGTGATGGTGTAAAACAAATTAAGAGGAATTAGGTAAATAAAACAATCTTAGAGATTCTCATGAAACAATAGGGCCCTAAAAACACAGTCTCTAAAATAGTGCACAAATTATACTATTAACACCAAAGTATGAATTCTACTTTTTACCATACACAAAAGATGAATGCCTGGTTTTCAAAGCTTTGACTCACACTATATTAAGTATGGACTTTTTGGGCTATAGATGATACCATGTGGTTATTTCCAAGTAAGAGACTTAATTTATATTGGTGCAGTAAAATGCTGCAGTGTGTGTATGTGAGGAACAAGGTGGGATGGGGAAAGTGGATGACAGTGGGGGACGGGGAGTCATTCTCTTACCTCAGCTACCTTTTCATTTGCCATTTCCAGCTGAGAAAGTAGCTCCTGGGTATGAAGCTTCTGGCGGCTCAGCTCACTCCTATTAACCAAGAAGGGACAGGGAGAATATGAGAACTGATCAAAACAAAACTGAAAAAGGGAGTTTGGAAATATATGCAAATAAATAGTATGTACTTAAAAATAGAAGAAAATAATGTAAAAGTAAATCTTTATTAGTGAGGCATGTTTACATTTTACATACACCATATGTGTGTAGTGCCTAGGGAGACAAAAAGAGAGCATCAGAACTCTTGGAACTGGAGTTACAGGTAGGTGGAACACTTGGAACAAAAAAAGTTTCTTTTGACATCAAATAACTTAGTAATTTCTTCATAAAATGGGGTTGTTTAAATGAGAATGGCACCTACAGGCTCATGTTTGCATAGCTAGTCCTCAATTGGAGGAAGTGTTTGAAAAGGACTAGGAGGTTTGTCACTGGCAGTGGGCCTTTTGGTTTAAAAACTCATACCATTCCCAGTGTGCTCCTTCATAGCTTCCTACTTACAGACAGCGATGTGAGCTCTCACCTATTCCTGTTGCCCTGTTTTTACTCTGCCACCAACAACCCTAACTTTCTGAAACCATGAACTCAAATGTGTTCTTTTATACATTGCCTTGGTCATGGTGTTTTGTCACATCAACAGAAAAGTAACTAATGTATAAAATGTACATATATTCTAGGGTAGTTACACTCTGGATATACTTACCAGTATTGAAACCAATAAAAATGGTTCAGAAAGTAAACTTGAATAAATTATGTACAATTTAAAATGATATCACAGCCAGGTTTGGTGGCACACACCTTTTAACTCAGTTCTTAGGAGGCAGAGGCAAGCAGGTCTATGTGAGTTTGAGGCCAGTCTGGTCTACATGTGAATTCTAGGCTAGCTGGGGCTATGCTGTGAGACCATGTCTTAAAAAGAAAACAAAACAAAGTAACAAAAACAAAAACAAAACAAGCAACCAACCAACCAACCAAACAACAAACCCAAAAACCAAAAAACTATTGTACCTTGGGCTGGGAAATAGCTTGATGTTCTTGCAAAAAGACCTGGGTTGGGTTCACAGCCTCCACATAAGGCTGCTCACACCTACCTATAACTCTAGTTTCAAGAGTTCTGATGCTCTCTTTTTGTATCTGTGGGCACTACATACATATGGTGTATGCACAGACAGGCAGACACAAATACGCATAAATAAAAATTAAAAAAAAATTATATCATGTGGAGGTATGGTGATAGATGTTTGTAATGCTGAACATTAGAGGCTAAGGCACAAAATCACAAATCTGAGGCGATCGTAGAACTACAAAAGGAAACCTTGGCTTAAAAACAGACAATAGGAGAAATAAACAGAACATAATTTAATAATCACAATTAATCATATGGTAAATTTATATATATAATTATATGTATACATTTTGTTGTGTTACCATGAAAAGGCAAATAAAAATAATTTAAAGATATAAAAGTCTGATATTATTTTGAGATGTTATCAGGTACTGAAATAATAGTGTGGTCTTGTTAAACACAGTATCTGTCATAAACTCATAAGCCACTGTGCTTCTACAGAATTTATCCTTGAGGCTTACCACAGAGCCAAGCATGCTTGGAATACTAGCATCCAAAAGGCTCAGGCAAAAGCATCACCTTGAGTTCAAGATCAGCCTGGGGTAGAGTGACATTCTGTTTCAAAAAACAAAATAAACCAAGGCTCATGTACCATGTTTCATGGTGGAATTCAACTCTTGCAAATATTAAATATTCTAATGCCATTTTGACATAGTAGATTGTATTTGTATCCGTTTGTGTGAGATACATTTTTTCATCACTATCTCAAATGCTTCATAAGCTGAAGTTATCTGATGCACAGAATTGCTGTTTCCTTCTCCTCCTTCTGAGGCAGGCTCTCACTATGTATTGTGGCTGGCTTGAAACTAAATTACAGAGATCACAGTGGCCATAAACTCGCTGAGATATGCTTGTCTCTGTCTCCTGAATGCTGAGATTAAAGATGAGTGTCACTCTGCCTGGCATCATCTTTTTAATTTAAACATACAAGCATGTATTGCTCTGGTCCAAGCTAATCTCAAAAGTCTTAGGTTGGGACAGATATAATGTAGTCGTTTAAGAATGTAGTTGTCTCTGTGATCTCCACAGCCAGCAGAGTGGTATGATTATCCACAGTAAGTAAGAAGGCAATTTAGTTCAACATGACTAAGTAGCTGGTGTTGGTTCAAACTTCAAAAGTCTGACCCTGAGTGGTTTCTTTTAAGCATATTTAAGCACAGTACATGTTGGTTCAAACTTCAAAAGTCTGACCCTGAGTGGTTTCTTTTAAGCATATTTAAGCACAGTACAATTTGGTAAAAATTTTTCTAGTGATTATTCAATCCTATGTAAACAATAAAGCATATATACATCTCTTGAAGAACAAAGCAAGCTAAATAAAAATTGGACACAACTACACTGATACTCTTTGTAAAGTACATGTGACACCTTCTATAAAGATAAGTTCTATAGATTTACTGAGAAAAACAAGCTCATGCTAAGGGTCTGGGGTCCCGGTATGGTGACACAGATAGTGCAAAGGTCACCAGGGCAGAATGCAGGTATGCTTCCAGGCTTCTGGGCAGAAAACAGGTATTGTATCTTTTCCCTTGAAAAAACAACCCTGTGCTAAGATTCCAGGTTATTTGCTTAACTATCAGCATAAGGACCTATATGCCTACAGAAGACGTGAATCAGAACAAATTTCAAATAAAATCTGTAGTACTGAAATTGCTAATTCAGTACTGGCTTTTGTCTTTTGACTTTATATTTCTAAAATTAGTCAATAAAATAACACTCAGAGTAGCTCCATCTTTATGAGCCACATAAACAACGTGAGTCAGTAAGTCCTAAGTATACTATATTTGAGGGAATGGCTATGAAAATGAGTAAGCTATGTGTTATAAATACATAAGCCAGGATAGGTTCTTATCACCAACCATCACTTCCACTAGTACTTACTGACCACTCATCACAGGCTGATGTGGGACAATCAGAGGCAGGCATAGTGCTGCCGACCCCAGAGACACCTGCACATGTAAAAGGCCACTGCTCACATGCCTTCAATGGATTATTAATGGATTAATTATTAACTCAGCTTCACAACAAGGTGTTTGCCCTGCTGTCACTGACTGCATCATAGACAAACTCAAATGTTCATTCGGTGGTGACAAGGTATAGAAAACTGTACTTAAAGCATCTCATGCATCTTAAAATCACTGTTACAGTTATCTGAATGAACAGTAATAATTTTCCACAAAACTTAGGATAACAAAGATACAAGTAATTAAGTGAAAATACTAATTTCATTCTAAATTAAAAAGTATTTATCTCTGCATATCAAGTGCTGTCATGCTCCAGTGGACTGCAAGGAACAGGGACAGTCACTGTCATATGATTATAACCTAGCATTCAACAAAAGATAATGATGATAGTGGTTAGAATACTAGCAAACATGATTTCCACACAACAGGCAGTTCAGAAACAACCTGAGGCGGTCTAATTTTATATCTGGGAAAACTAAAAAACCTATAATTTTTTTTTGTTTTGTTTTTGTTCTGGAGAATGACTCCAGGCCTCAAGAATGCTAAATATATGCTTTACCACTGGGGTGTATCTCTGTCTACTAAGTCCTCTGAAGTCGGTGCTGGCAATCCATGCCCTATACTACAATAAGCCAGGGAACTATTAAATTTGTGTTAGATATGAGAACAGGAAGGGGAGAGGGACAGTGACAGAGTGAAGGAGCAAGGGAGGGAGGGAGAGAGAGAGAAGAGGAGGAGGAAAAGGAGGAGGAGGAGGAGAAGGAAAAGGAAGAAGGGAAAGAAGAAGAGGAAGAGGGGGTGGGTGGGGCACATTCTTATAGAAGCAGCAGGAGAGGGGATGGGATACGGTGTTCCTGGGTGAGAGGGAAATGGGGAAAAGGGATCACATCTGAAATTAAATAAAATATCCAATAAAAAATAAATAAATAAAATATGGGATCAACAAATACCCATGCAAATATAAAAAAAAAGATCTTAGAACTAAATTTTAAGATTTATTCTACTGACCAACTTCAACAGAAGAAATGCACTTAGAACTAAGAATAGTGGACATACAAGTACTGTACATTGTTTCCCGCTTACTACACATAGCTAGCATATTTCTTGGTGGACACCACCTTAAATATTTTTCTTACTTGAGTAATAGCTGTCAACATTTCTATGCTTTTGAACTATATATAAATAGTCCACGTTCTTGATAATAGCTTTCAAAAATTCTCTGAATTCTGATCTTGTGTAATTTATCTTTCCAATTTTATCTCTAACAAAAGCCTGGGCTTTGAGTGTCTCACAAACAAAACATATTTGTATCACCTTTAGATTAATGGTTATGTTATTGTTTTTTTCTTCTTTTCTATTTTTTTTCCTATTAAAGTCTCGCAATTCTTTAACACTCTAACCTTCTTCCCTTTTTATGTTTCTTAATGGCTTTCTCTCTACATCTGTAAAAGAATTTACTAATGTTTATCAGGAACACACACACACACACACACACACACACACACACACACCCCTTCTCCATGGAGAATGAAAACTTGAAAAAAGGGAATTATTATTTTCAAAAAACTTAACATCATCTTTACAGAGGAAATCAGTTGTAAACTTGTTGATTTATGGCTGTCCTTTATAAATTTATTTTTACTTATTATGTATATTTGTATATGTGGTGTGTGGGGGAGCAGATTAGAAAAGAGCAATGGGTTTCATGGAAATGGAGTTACAGGCAGTTTTGAGCTACTTGATGTGGGTTCTCTGGAAGTGCTTTTAATTGTTAAGACAGCTCTTCAGTCACATGGCTAAGTTTTTATAGAAAACTTTGCAGTCACAAAATGCTATTGTTCAGCAAACATTTAATGAGGAACCTAATAGGAAAGGAGTTTGGATAAAGATGTAAAGATATTTATACTCTTTGTTGAGGTAAATAGTTAAAAATGGCCGCTGGTCAAACTGACTAACAGCGGAGGCTCTGCCTAGCTCAGCTACCATGTTTATTGGCCAGAGGCCACGTGCACGCCGCTGCTAGAAACGGCCAACCAGAAACATCAGCCCTGCCACCCATGAGACATCAGCATGGGAGATGGCTCTGCCAATCTTCCACACTGTCTCCTCAAGGCTGGGCACTGCCCAGACCATCCCACCATCGACATGGGCCCAGTAGGAAAATGAGACTCTAATGCTTAAATTATCCAAAATATATTTGGTAATGATCAGTAACAAGATGCCCATACAATCAGAATTGTAACCCAATACTCAACCTAGATATACCTTTGACTGCTACAGACATGTGAACATCTGTCTCCATGTTCCCCCCTATCTTGTTCCTCTCTCCTAGCTCTTCCTCTTCCTTCCCATCCTCTCCTCCTTACTCCTCCTCTTCCCCTCCTTACTCCTCCCACCTTAGCTCCTCCTACAATTCTCCTATATATAAAAGATTTGGAAGTGTTGTCTTGTGAGTGAAATTTTAGGAAGCATTAAAGGGTGAAGAGCAACATGATTTCACTGCCTCTATCTAGGAGTTCCTAGAGCCTGCCTGTTATTTGTAGCTCCTCTCTCAGTCTGGCATTTCACTGCCTTTAATACCAGAGAGACTCCTGAGGATGAGCAGATGTTGTGGACTTTTTATAGGAAATGTCCTTATTAGACAGTGAGACATTAGCCAACCAACCAACCAATCACCCCCCTCAAACCCACACAAACCCAAAACAAAACATAAAACAAATACTCAATGAAACGATTCCTAATGATATTCTGCTATACTCATGGATCCATGCCCAGCCTAATCATTATCAGAGAGGCTGATGGGAGCAGATGTAGAGACCCATAACTAAGCATTAGCTTGAGCTTGGGGAACCACATGGAAGAAGGGGAGAAAGGACTGACTGTAGGAACAATCACAGATAGAGCCTGTGCACTGCAGTAGGTCCTCTGCATATATGTCATGGTTATTTAGCTTGGGTTTTTTGTGGGGCCTCTAACAGTGGGAGTAGGGGTATCTCTGACTCTTCTGTCTGCTCTTGGGACCCTTTCCTTCCTATGGGACTGCCTTGTTCAGCCTTGATAAGAGAGTTTATGCCTAATCTTATTGCATTTTGTTATGCCATGTTCAATTGCTATCTCTGGGATGGCTGTTCTTTTCTGAAGTGAAATGGAGGAGCAGTGTATCTGGGAAGAGGGAAGGTAGTGGATGGGGAGTGGGGAGAACTGGGAGGAGTGCAGGGAGGGGAGGCTGACATTAGGATGTACTGTATGAGAAAAGAAAAAGAAAAAAAATTAAAGTGAAAGTGCACAATTTCTCTATGATTTCTGACAAAGTATACGTCAAAAGTATGCACAAAAGAATAAGAAATCATTCATAGTATTAATAACTAGGAACTGTCTAGCCTATCAATGTCACAAACATCTTAGATTGTTGGGAGCTGACTTCTAGCAGAAAGCGGCTATCATCTTTACAGCCATCTCGAGCCATATGCCTTGACAAGAGACTTGTTTTCAACAGCCCACAACGGCTGAGCACACTCTGATAAACATCTTGTTTTTCTCACATATCTTGTTTTGCTGCTTAGTGCCCCCAGCTGCAAGGTGCACGTGGTCTCCACATTGCAAGACACATGACGTAATGCCTTCAGCTGTGCTTGTTCACGAGGGAAAGGCACGTGATAAAGGGTATAAATACCTGGGATTTCCTTTCAATAAACGAGACTTGATCAGACTCTGTCTTGTCTCCATTCTTCATGTCTTTTGCCCCTCCCTGCTCTCTCTCTTGCTAGACCCTGACAGGTAATGTGTGCTCTGGTTGCCTTTGCTTCTGGAGCCCACTGAATCCTACTCTCATGAAGCTTCTCTCACACAGGCGCTTCCCTTTCATATCAGACTTAGTGAGAATCCAATGATTACATTTCCTAGAAGGTTCCTAATAGTAAATCACATTTGGGATACTACAACGGAAACATGTTCTAAAGCCATCTGTTGTTGTTGTTTTAAATAAAAATTATTTCTACGAAACTTATTTAAAGTTACTTGAATAAACTCAAATTTATATCATAATGAGCTAAGTTTCCTTGGGATACTTAATTTAAGTGCTTGTCAGAGAGTATTCTTAGGGGAATTGCAAAGTTCATTTGTTTAAAGAATTCTGAGATGGGAGCAAGTAATGTTCCACATTCTGTGAAGTGCTAGTGAGACAAAAGACTAGCTCAAATCAGTCTATACCCACACTTAAGCTGTAGGTAGTAAAAATGCTGAAATGGTCATGTGCTACAGGAATACCTGTGGCTGGAGGGTCTGCCTCAGCTGAGGAAGTAGGCTTGTATGCTGTTATATGCAAGTTAAATAGAAATTGGATGGACAAAGGCAGGAAGGGATGTGTGGGCAGGCCAGGAGGTAAGGAAGGTTAACACATTCAGGACTGAAGGAGGTTTTATATGAATGGGACACAGCATGGGGGATAGAGGCAAGAGCTGGAAATACAGGCCACAAAGGATTTTATGTGTCAGAACAATTGAGATTTATTCTGCATACATTGGGAAGATGCTGACATTCTTTAAGAAGAGAACTGACATAATTAAATCTGAGTTTCTGAAAATCTTGCTGATTTGCAGCAAGGAAAAATAGCAAAGAAACAGACTGCAGTCAAATCCAGTAGTTTTAGTAGTAATCTAGCTATGTAATCAGTGACCTCAACCATAGTGAGGGAAGAGAAAGGGTAGATTTCAGATACAGTTAGGTGCACACTGGACTTAAGTGTGCAATGATAACACTCAGAATTCCACCTGAACAATGGGATAGATTATATTACTATTTATGGAAATGGAACACACAGGATGAGATTAAAACAGGGGCCAGGTGAAGCACTGAGTGGTGCACCAGTAGAAATGTTTGTGGAGAGTTGGCAATATAGATGGATTTGAGGAAAGGTCACCATTTGCGGCTGGAGAGTTCAATTCCTTGCAGCCACATGGTAGCTCACCACCATCTATAAATTAGTTCTTTGGGAACCATGGCCCTCAAAAGGCCATGCATGTGTGCACATGGAGCATAGACTTACATACAGGCCAAACACCCACATATCTAAAATATATAATAATGATGATGATAATATAATTAAAAAGAGTTGCATTAAATATTTTATAATAATTAGCTCCTTTTTATTTGTTTCTATCTTAGAAACAGATATCCCAACTTACAATTGTGGAGAGTATTTTTTTTCCAAGATAGGGTCTTACTATGTAGCTCTGGATGTGCTGGAACTTACAGATTACTGCTTCTGCCTCCTGAGTGCTGGGATTAAAGACATGTGCTACCATGCCAGGCTGAGTATTTCAAATACTAAGTGAACTTCAATTGTAAGTTGCATTGCTGTGAGCTGGAGCTGAAATGATGTGGCTGAGAAAGTACTGGAAAGGAGCCAGGCAAGGTTTCTCTTAGTATAACAGTACTTTTGAAAAATACTGGATGGGCATGCTGACCTGCCTGTGAGTCTAGCACTCATTTCAAAGGTAGAGGAGACAAGGAATCCAGGAAGCTGGCTAGCTCAATTAGCAGGTAAGCAAGCTCTTGACTTCAATTCAGAGACCCTGATTCAGTGAAAGCAGAAAGTAATCAAAGACAACTCTGGATGTCAACCTCAGGCCTCCACACATGCACTTGCACACATGTGGACGGACAGCCCCCACACCCCCTCACACATGAGAAAACCGAGTTTTACATTTTCAGTCTTTACAAGTCAGTTAATGTAATTGTTTCAATCACTATTTTTGAGGCACAGCTTAAGAAAAGGTGGTGCTGTGTAGGTTGCGGTTACCACAATATGAGGGAAAAGTCCCTCAGTGCATGAAATCCCTTCCTGAGGAATGAAGACTAAATCAGCCAAGGTACTATTTGAGTGTATGAGAAAATTAAAACAAAAGGTATACTATTCGTCTCAGGGAAATGATGGATTTGCTAGCTGCAGTAAGTGTTTTCTTTGAAGTTCCCTCATGACAAATTAACACCGCATTGCCAGATTTTTTTTCCCTACTGAAGTATACTATAATATGCTTCAGCTACTTTTAGTAATTATGCATTTTGTAATCTGTCAGTACCTGCAGCTGCTGCTCATCCTGTTAACTAAAAAACAACTTTAAGAAAGCAGTCATAGTAGCCAAACATTACAGATGTATAGCCAAAAAATTACATTTTAGAGAGTAAAAAGAACTCCTTATATCAAATGCTATATAGTCAACTGCACATAGATAGACAGACAGACAGACAGACACACACACACAGAGAGAGAGAGAGAGAGAGAGAGAGAGAGAGAGACAGAGAGACAGAGAGACAGAGAGACAGAGGGAGAGAGAGGACAGACTCATTGTAGAGAGAATCTTATATCTCTATGGGTGTGGCACCTGTCAATAATAAATATGATGGCCTATGGCTTAGGCAAGAAATAGAAGGTGGGACATCTGGGAGGTAGAAAGGATTCTGGAATAGAGCTGGGTGTGAGAGATTCGCCTTGGAAGATGTGGTAAGACAGATACATGGTACCTGAGCACTGGTAACCAGTCACGTGGCAGAATGTAGGTTAAAATAATTGGGTTATTTTAAATTATGCTCTAGTCAGAGAAGAGCCTAGTTTTTTTGAGTCCAGTTTTTTTGAAGAACCACCAGACTGATTTCCAGAGTGCTTGTACCAGCTTGCAATCCCACCAACAATGGAGGAGTGTTTCTCTTTCTCCATATCCTCTCCAGCATCTGCTATCACCTGAGTTTTTGATCTTAGCCATTCTGACTGGTGTGAGGTGGAATTTCAGGGTTGCATTGATTTTCATTTCCCTGATGACTATGGATATTGAACATTTCTTTAGATGCTTCTTGGCTATTCGATTTCCTCAGTTGAGAATTCTTTGCTTAGCTCTGTACCCCAATTTTAATAGGGTTCTTGGTTGTCTGGAGTCTAATTTCTTGAGTTCTTTGTATATATTGGATATTAGTCCTCTATCGGATGTAGGATTGGTAAAGATCTTTTCCCAATCTGTTGACTGCCGTTTTGTCCTATTGACAGTGTCCTTTGCCTTACAGAAGCTTTGCAATTTTATGAGGTCCCATTTGTCAATTCTTGATCTTAGAGCATAAGCCATTGGTGTTCTTTCTGTTCAGGAACATTTCCCCTGTGCCCAGGTATTCCAGGTTCTTCCCCACTTTCTCTTCTATTAGTTTCAGTGTATCTGGTTTTATGTGAAGGTCCTTTGTCTACTTGGACTTGAGCTTTGTACAAGGAGATAAGAATGGATCGATTTGCATTCTTCTACATGCTGCCTCCAGTTGAACCAGCACCATTTGTTGAAAATGCTGTCCTTTTTCCACTGGACAGTTTTAGCTCCTTTGTCAAAGATCAAGTGATCATAGATGTGTGGGTTCATTTCTAGGTCTTCAATTCTATTCCATTGATCTTCCTGCCTGTCTCTGTACCAATACCATGCAGTTTTTATCACTATTGCTCTGTAGTACAGCTTGAGGTCAGGGATGGTGATTCTCCCAGAAGTTCTTTTATTCTTGAGAATAGTTCTTGCTATCTTGGGTTTTTTGTTATTTCAAATGAATTTGCAAATTGCTCTTTCTATCTCTATGAAGAATTGAGTTGGTATTTTAATGGGGATTGCATTGAATCTGTAGATTGCTTTGGGCAAGATGGCCATTTTTACTATATGCCAATCCATGAGCTTGGGAGGTCTTTCCATCTTCTGAGATCTTCTTCAATTTCTTTCTTCAGAGACTTGAAGTTCTTGTCATACAGATCTTTCACTTGCTTGGTTAGATTCACACCAAGGTATTTTATATTATTTGTAAGTATTGTGAAGGGTGTTATTTAAAAATGATTTAACTTGTTTTTGCAGCATACTTCCTGGTTTTTCTCCTGAGGTGAGTGTGCTGCCCCTGCTCTTGTTACAATAAAAACACCAGTCCTACCACACAGTAAAAGCAGACTTAACTGTCACAGGCACTTTGTTGCTTTTCTTTATGACAAATATTCCTAATTTCTTCTGCTCAAAAGTTCTTTTGAGAACATTTAATCAGTCTTAGCCAATCAGAGAATAGAATCATCTGACTCACCCACCCTGTGAATGGCCCCACAGAGAGTGTAGGTTTTACAGTGGCCATTAAACCTGCCTGTGACCCTGTCAACCTCAGATAAATTCATCTGGATGGATGTGTTGTCCTTGGCATCAATGATGTGGTTGCTTGTGGAGCATTTTCGCAGCATGTACAGGTCCACAAACTCTACAGCCTTGTTATGCATGCTAAGGCAAGGTTTAGGGAAGCACAGAAAGCTGTTGTATTTGTTTTAAACAACTGACACATGAATGCAAAAACTTATGAGACTGGGAGTGACAATTCAAACATGCACTAAGCTGTGACACAGTGGAAGTTACTTCTTGAATGCAACCATTTTGGTACCTGTTATCCAACTTTAACTTTCTTTCTCACTCTGCTTCTTGGCCTCTAATAACTAATAGTTTAACACTTGTCCAAGTTTTTAGGTCTCACATATAAAGGTCTCACTCACCTTTCTGTGCCCGGCTTATTTATTTTAACATAGTATCTTCCAGTAATTCAACTACAATTCTTTTTTTTTTTTTTTTTACGGCAGATTACAATTTCATTGAAGGCATGCATGCAAACAGATACACAGTTTTTATTCATTCATGCATCCACCAAAGGATATATTATTTGTATACATTTACTTTATTATAGATAGTGTTCAACACACATAGGGCATGGGTGTGCAGGACTTTTTGATATATGGATTTCATTTTATTTCATTACTTTGTCAGTTGCATCACACTGCACTTCTATTTTCAAGTTTTATGGATGGCTTTAATGCTTTATATTATGACTGCACTAATTTAATTTCCTAAGCCACTGTTCTCTCTTACTAATGTTCTTTCAATAGCTTTCTATTAAACTTTTCATTGTTGTTGACTTGGTTCTAATGATATTTGTGTTAACTTGGCTCTCAAAATACACGGGAACCCCTGTCCCTGGTTGGCTTTGATTGGGAAATAAAGTTTGGCCAGTGGCTGGGCAGGGAGACAGAGGCAGGAGACTTTTGGGATTACCCGGCAAGGAAGAAGAAAGGCAGTACCACCATGCCGGGAAGCAGGAGGATCAGGCAGGAGAGCTCCATAAAACAGAATAACAATCATGTAAGAGCTGGGGAAAGTATTCTCAGGAGGACTGCCCAGTAGGATCCAGGGCAGCAAAGATGAAATATAGATCTAGTATTAACTCAGGAATATCAGAAGGGACTGTGTGTTAGCCATGTGGAGTTAGGGAGTGGCCTAGCCAGTGTGCTGTGTGTGTGTGTGTGTATGTGTGTGTGTTTGTGTCTTTCATTCGTGAATCCAAAACATTTGGGCAGGTGTAGAGGAGGTGCGTGCACCCGCTGTGGAGTTTAGAGTGGATTAACAATTTACTGCTACATTTCATTTTATTCTTAACATGCTTACCCGACTGAGCTTTCTCTAAAAACAAAATCAGATCAGGTGGCTTAACTTTGAAAACTGTTCAATGGTTTTCTTTCATATTCTTGTGCAACTAAGTCCACATGACCGATTCTGGCCAAAGGAGGTAAAAAGTGAGCTGAGCCATTGAGGACTTAAAACTCCACTGCCATTCCTCATCCCTTGTGCCTGAGATCTCAGAAAATCATGTTCAAGACAGCGGAATTTGTAGTATCAGAGCTTCTCCAGCCAAGTATCTTAGACATGGCCATGAGGATAAAATACTTATTGCAGTGTTTTTCAACCTGTGGGTTCCAATTCCTACAGGGTTTGCATATCAGATATTTATATTACAATTTGTAACAGTATCAAAACTACAGTTATGAAGAAGCAATAAAATAATTTTATGGTGTCACCACAACATAAGAAACTATATTAAAGGGTCATAGCATTAGGAAGGTTGAGAACTATTGATTAGTTCCTGATCTTACTATGCTGTTGGTTTTAATTTTTACTTTGTCTAAATCAGTTACTCTTTTCCTTTTTTTTTTTTGCGTTAGGTTTTGTGTTTTGATTACATAGGAAATAAATCTATATTTAATACATTCTTTTTTTATATTTAGCTCTTTGATTCACTTAGAATTTATTTTATATAAAGAACAACTTAAATTATCTACTATTGCTCCACTCTCTTACCATCTCTTCTCCACCTTCATTAGATTCCTGAACCATACACATTAGCTTCCCTTCTCTCACCGATCCTCTCTGCTCTCTGAACCCTCTGGGCCAAGTCAAGCTGCCCTGAGCAGTCTGCTAGCCCAGGGAGACCTCCATTCTCCTGACACCTCTCTGCCTACCTTCACTAGACCTGAGGCTCTAGAACTATACAGACCTGTAGGTCTGGAACTATACAGCCCAAGGATACCCATCGTTGACTTGGGGCCTCAGAAAAGGTGAGCGACACCTGAATCCATGTTCCTTACATGCCTTACTCACAAGGCATGTTAAATATTTACTCCTGCAAATAAAAAAAGACATCTCCCAAAAACTTCGCAAAACACATGGTACAGGCATACATTAAAACCATGTCAAAAAACAAGGACTGGTAACTTATCAAAATGTACCAAGCCAACAATGAGTCCAAAGACCTTACTTGTACTTAAAAGAAAAAGACTCTCAACATGGAGATGTTGATGGCCTCATGGCCCGCCATTTCAGCACTCATGTTTGTAAGTGTGTGGATGTGCTTGTCAGAGGATTCACAGGCAGAGAGCTTCTAATTGTCTCAAGGTCTCTGTCTGTCTGTCTATCTATCTATCTACTATCTATCTATCTACTATCTCATCATCATCTATTGACCAATCCCAATCTTACCTAGAAGGCTCTCTATGGAACTCTGCTTGACCCTGCAATCCGCTCTGTGTCTCCAGCAGCTCTCCAAATGGGCTAATATCTTATCTACCATCGGCTGTGTTTCTATGTGTACCAGCTCTCTGCCTTCAGCAAGGCCTTTGAAATCTATGGCCTATTTAATCCTTTTATAGTCATCTGTAATCTCTGTATACAGACACGTGCACACACACACACGCACGCACACACACACAGTGTGAAGTCTAATGTGTGATATGAGAGTTAATATTAAACAGTAGAGATTGAAATAAAATAACTTGTAATTGTCAACAGACAGCTACCGAGGGAAGCAGGAATTATGTGATAAACTGTAGCCAATGAAACTAATACTGCTTGTAAATTTACTGTTAAATTCTGACATTGTGACAGACATAAATGTGTTTATATTTCTGGTTTAGCACACTCACAATATTTTTACTTTATGACTTTAAATATAATGTGTATATCAATGATTCTCAACTTTATAGAGTCTATTGCAACCCTTCCTCTGATATCCCTCTTTTAAGTACAGTTAACAAGTTAAGAGCCTGACTTCAATGTTTACTCGGAAGCTTATACTCAACAAGGTCCAAAGCAAACTTTGGTTATTTTCAACCCTTTACAGCTTATTCCCAGGGGCAGGGAGATGGCTTAGTGGTAAGGTGCTTACTGTACAAGCATGAGGATCTGAACTTGGATCCTTGCACCCTTTAAAGCGACAGGTATGACTGTGAATCTATAAACCCAGAGCAGGCAGGCAGACAGGGGATTACTGAAGCTCTCAGGACAACCAGTTTAGCTGAAACAGCTCTAGGTTCAGTGAAGAGACCTTGTCTCAAAAATAAGGTGGAACATGACTGAGAAAGACACCAACCTCAAGTTTTGGCCTCCAGAGGCACACACAAGCATATGTCACCATCTCCTGCCCCACAACACTAACATTCAAATACTACACTCTATACCACAAGAGAAAAATAAACCCAAACCTAAACATCAACCAACAAATCAATCAAAACCTTATTCATCCATCCTGCACCTACTTGCTTCTCTTTGGGCTATTACAGTGCGGGTCTCTTTCTCTTTTGCATTCTATCCTTTATTATCTGTTTTAAAAGCACACTTTGGGCTGGAGAGATGGCTCAGCGGTTAAGAACATTGACTCTCTTCCAGAGGTCCTGAGTCCAATTCCCAGCAACTGTATGGTGGTTCACTACCATCTTTAATAGGATCTGATGCCCTCTTCTGGTGTATCTCAAGATAGCTACGGTGTACTCATAAACATAAAATAAATAATAAAATCTTGAAAGCACACTTCACTCTTTAGAACAATTTTAGGTTTGCTACAGTCTATTTCATAACATCTACTAAACTTGTAAGTGGACAGAAACTCAACATTTTCATTTTTAAACTCCCTAGTGTCCCAGGTCACTGGAATAATTTGTAAGCTCTTTCTGAAGATGAATCAGAAAACTTTCTTTAAAAATTACTTATCTACTGTGTGTGTGTGTGTGTGTGTGTGTGTGTAAGATGGCTATTCCTGGTAGTCAACTTGACTATGTCTGGAATAAACTACAATCCAGAATTGGAGGGCTCACCTGTGATTCAGATCTTGAGGCTGGAAGCCACATGTTTCTGACCTGGTTCTTGGCATGGAGATCTTGAGGCATAGTGGCCATGAAAAGTTTAGGCCCAGGCAAGGTAGTATATGCCTTTAATCCCAGGAGACTAAGGCAAGATCCCTGAGTTCCAGGTCAGCCTGGGACAAAGTAAGTCCCAGATCCAGGTTTGGTGGTACACACCTTTAATCTGGGCCATACCTTCTGCTGGAGACCTACAGGACATTGGAAGAAGGAAGATTTGCTCTTCTTTGCTTTGCTTGTTGGCATTTACTTGCCAGCACATCTGACAAGGCACTTCCCATGGAGCTGCTGCTGCTCTCTACTCTCTGAGGTAGTCTGACAGTTTGTTCTTCAATAATTTTCTACCCACAGAGTAGTCTAGTTCCCAGTTTGGTGGTTTCCCTGCAGCTTGCTTACAAGTGGTGTCAGTTCTTTCCTCCCACCTGTATGTGAATTCAGGGAGATGAAACTCAGTTGCTGGGCTTGTGCACAAGCATCTTTACTTGCTGAGCTATGTCGCTGGTCCATGAAACTTTCTTATAGGGCTAGAGAACAAACGTTTCAGGCTTTATAGACCAAATGGAGACTAAATGTTGCATGTAAGAGTCTATACTTCTGTGTCTTCCTCAAACTACGGTATCAGGTAGAATACTCACTAAATTAATAAAAACAAGGTATTTATTTTGATTTATAATGCCAAATTTTCTTTCTCTTTTTGGTGTGTATGGTGTATACATGCATACTTCTGTGTGTAGGTATATGTACATGCAGAGGCCAGAGATCAACATCTGATGTCTTCCTCGATTACTCTGTATCTCTCAGTGAAGTTGGAGCTTATTGACTTAGCTAGGCTTTTTGGAGACCAAGGCCTAGGATTCTCCTCTTCTTGGTGCTAGTATACACCACAATGCTTAGCTTTTACTTGAATGCCAGGGATCTGAGTTTGGGTCTTTATGATAGTGCAGCAAGCACTTTGGCCACTGAGCCATCTCCGTGGCCCTATGCTTAATATTTTATAGTACTTCAGGAATTATTTTCTGAACAAAATATAATATCTAGATTTATAATCTTTTGGTGTATTTGCATGTTTATGTGTTTGTGTGTGCAACTATGGGTGTTACTTACTTTTTTTGTTTTTGAGACAATTTGTCACTGATTAGGAACTAAGTAAGTAAGTCATGCCACCATAACTATTTTTTTTTATGTGGGTTTTTAGAATCAAATTCAGGTCCCTGTGTTTGCTAGTACTTCACTGAGTGAGTTATCACCCACTCCCCATATATCATACATTAAAAATAAATAGAGCATAAGATTAAACTATAGGTTTAAATCATTTCTTCTGTACAAGATCAATTGTTAAATAATTATTAATAGTGGACTTACTTGGTATTGCGGGTCTGAAAAAATTATCAAGCAACTACTGACAGTAGACCTACTTTAGATTGCTGATCCTCATTTCTGCACTTTCAGTAAGTTTCTTGGTTTCTTCTTTCCACCTATTGGCCGTCTTTTGTTGAGCTGCCAAAAGATGTCTTAGTTCAACAATGGAGTTCCGATTACTGTCCTCCATCTCTCTTAGCTGAACTTCAAACCCATGCTCCTTTATTGAGAACTGATGCTCCATTGTACTGACCTAAGGAGTAAAAGGAACAGTCATTTCCGCCTCAGGATTGTAGGAGTTATGTCAGCCAGTGTCATATGCAAAAGGAGTAATCCATTGTGCTTATGAGACTTAGAAACTTCTGAGTGAGGCATCCAGTAAGGAGTTAAGATTACAATTGCTTTCCACCAAAAATAAAAACTTAATGCATGTATAATCTAGTGAAAACATAACTGCCATAGACTGTAAATCTGCAACACTTTCTCATCATCATAAAGTGCCAGTAGGAAAAAGTCTGCAGGATATATAACAAGCTACTCTTTCTGTTTTTGCCAGAATACACAAGAAGTACTCATGGTTTTGGTAACTGCTAGAATTTTACTAAAATCATTATGCACACACACACACACACGACAGAGAAAGAGAGAATGAGAGAGGGAGGGAGAGAGAGAAAGAGAAAGAGAGAGCAAGAGAGAGAGAATAAGAGAGCGAAAGAGAGAAACTTTTCAAATTGCTTTCCATAATGCTTTGCAAAATGAAGTAAGACAAACTACAGAGTTTTGTCAGTTTGGGTATATTAATCAGCAATGCCATATTTCAGAAAATAACTACTTTTAGAACCTCATGTACAATTACCACCACTATATTTCTAGAAATCTAAATTATAGTAAAACATTTCAGTGCAGAATAAACATAAAAACAAATTCAGTTAGAATTCCCTAAACAGCTTTCTTAATTGGAGTTGAGGAAGGAATTTCAGTTCAATGATGCAAAGCATCCCTGTATATAATGAACCATCTTTCTTTTACAAATGGATTTGAACTAGAATACTTTCCCTTGTTCTGTGATTTTTGAAGAAAAATTTGGAGGATAAAGGCTATAAGGTGAGCTGACTACTGTAGTAAAGAGACAAATGTAAAGAATACCTATTGTATGGTATTTAAAAGTTATGTCATTAGAAAGAGAGATGGCTAGTTTGGCTTTAAGTATTTTTTGAAATCTAGCTAAATTAATACTCAAAACATAATAAGTAAGAAACTTAATCTTAACATTTCAAAAAACACTAGACAAATCCACCAACAAAAACATCAAATATCCTGTCTTTACTATCTATTATGGTAAGACTCTTGTCATTTGATCTGAAACTTTTAAACAAGCTTGTTCAAACAGTAAACAAATAAAATGTCAGATGTTATGAATACAAGTCATTGAAAAACAATCGTGTACTGATCTTTGTGTTCCCTGCTATCAGATTATTCTTTGGCTCCTTTCAAAATCTTTCAAAATTACTAGATTCTGCAGCTTTGCATTTGAAGTTTGTCTCCTCCCATGTCTCAGTCACCACCATTTTTAGGGAACTGATGGTTCTAAATCTCATTTAGAAGAGAAAAAGCCCAATCTTCCCACACAGAAACTGGTCCACGAAGGTTTAGAGTGCTGTCTTCCTACTCACCTCCCTTTTGTCAGAAAACTGATAGTTGCCCAAGATGGTGCCATGTTACTACTCCCGTCCCATTCTGTAACTAGCACAGGTGGTGCTGGCTCCATGTTCCATTTGCCTGGAATAATTGCTCCCCTCCACTTAACTTTCTATTTGATGTTTAGAACCCAGTTCAATTATTGCTTTTTCTGGGAAATCTTGCTACTACCTAGGCTGAGGGCTGAGTCAGGTCATTTTTTTTTTTTTTTTTTAAATAAGCTTGCTCAGTGCCCTGTGCTATCCCTAAAGAAGGGTTTTAATTTGTAATTCTATGTTTAAGCTTGATCACTGCCAAATAAACGAGAAACTTCAGAGGATGAGCAGAACATCATGATTACTACTGCACCTTTAGTCTCTAGACCATAGGCTTTCAGGGTACATTTGCTGACTTTGTAACTAAAGCCTTTTAGTATTAAAACCCAGTTTTTAAACAACCCCTAGGATTGTTTAGGTCATATAATGTCAAGTATAAGCTGACATCTGTGGTGATGTTGGAAGCCTAAGGGACCACGATTGGATCTCCTATTGAAAATTTCCCACTTGCAGCGAGGTTCAGAATGGATGTTTAGAATGATGGGTAGGAAAAGGCAGTAAATGATATATATCCCTCCCTTAGTACTTTGTAACTTTCATCTGCGGTGAAATACTCACATAAATAGGATTACTGGACCTATTCCACTAAAAAACAAATTAGATATTTAGCTGTCCATGGTTCCAGCTGCATATGTAGCAGAGGATGGCCTTACCTGGCAGGGAGGTCCTTGGTCCTGGGGAGGTTTGATGCCCCATCACGGGGAGCTGCTAGAGTGGTGGGGCAGGAGAGTGTGGGTGGTGGAATACCCTCATACAGGCAAAGGGGAAGGAAGGGGGAGGGCGGATGTGGAATGTGGGGTGGTGGAGGTGTAACGGGAAGTGGGATATCATTTGAGATGTAAACGAATGGAAAAATCAAACATCATTTTTAAGAAATCAAAAAAAAAGTTAGAGACCAATGTCAAATCCCTGCAATTGTACAGCTCAGAAACAGTTTTCTATATAACTGTTTATGAATTCTAAAGCAGCAATTACAACATGGAAAGGATTACTGCATATCTACGTGGACTTGGGATTTAAACTTGGGACAGAAATATAAGTGCACAGCAGTTTCTGATTTGTTATTAAAATGCTGTTGAAATGAATTATTAATCATATTAATATTTTGGTTATTTCTTATGACTCAAGTTTAGACCACAATATTGTACTATCTATGAGATTAGCTGCATAGTTACAGGTATTGCAACTCAATAGTTAATTAATAGTGGTTATCAGTTCTTATTTTTCCTAACTTTGTGAACTCTTTAGATATTGTTTTAATATTAAAAATTGTTTTAAATATTTTATGTACTTAAATGTACTACTATTGTTAATTTTGTTCATTTTATGTTTTGTAAGAAAATTTTATCTCATCTATTAAATACTTACCTATCTTTCCTACTCATATTTTCCAAATTGAATGAATTTTATGAGAGTAGACTTTAAAACATATTTAGTGTGGAAACTTTCCTAAAGCATATACCAAAGTTTATAATGTATTCCTGTCTTCATCTTCCAGTTTTCTGAGCTTTGTCTATATCCTGCATACCTGTTGTCTATCAAGATTTATCTTCACCTAGAACAGTGATTCTCAACCTTTCTAACGCTGTGACCCTTTATTAATACAGTTCTTTATGTTGTGGTGACCCACAACCATAAAATTATTCCATTGCTACGTTGTAACTATAATTTTGCTACTGTTATGAATTGAAATGTAAATATCTGAGATGCAATCCCTGTGTGGGTCATGACCTACAGGTTGAGAACTACTGACCTAGAAGAAGAGTGTAAGATTTTTGATTTTCTTCTTGTTTTATTTTAGTTAGGGTCTTGCTATATAATAACCCTGATCCTGGACTATACTGTTTGTTCATGTAATCAGGGTAGCCTCCAACCCATCATTCTATTGCTTTTCTGTGTGTGTAAATTTAAGTACACAGTTCATTTTTTGCTGTATACCAAGATAACAAACTAATTACCCAGATTTAGTTTTCCCAGGAAGAATCTTTAAGAGCCCTATAATCAGTATTCACTTACTTAAACAATAGTGACTCTTCTGATATCCTTATGAGCAATTATACCTATCCTTCATGTTCAGATAATGGAATAATAGATTTTAAGTATGCCTGGCTTCTTTAGCCTTTTATCTTTGAGATGCATCCAGCACTGCTTACACTGGTTTGCACTGCTGTGTTTATTCTACTACATGAATGTATCACTATTTATACAATCAGATGTTGATGACCATTTAAATTGTTGTCAATATTTTGGTTAAAACTTCTATAATTATTCCTTTTTTTTTTTTAATCAAAACACTTGTATCTATGGGGTATATAGGTAGGGTTATTTGACATAGTATGTATGTATACACAGTTTTGTAAGATTTTGCTAAATAATAACTGTTTTACTTTAGATTACTACCAGTATTGTATTAAGAACTCAGGTCCTTATATTGCCCCATAATTGGGGCTGGTGAGATGGCTCAGCAGTTAAGAGCAATGGTTGCTCTTCCAGAGGTTCTAAGTTCAATTCCCAGCAACCACATGGTGAGTCACAACCATCAATAAGGGGATCTGATGCTCTCTTCTGGCATGTAGATGAATATGCAGAAGAACACTCCAACATTAAAAAAGAAGAAAGAAGAAGCAAAGGAGGAGGAGGAAAAGGAGGAAGAAGAAGGAGAAGGAAAAATAATTAGGTTTTTGTTTTTAAGAAATATTACACATGGGCATGAATATTTTCTCTTGTAAATTCATAGATTGTATTACACTTTTTAAAAAGTCTTTTTAACTTTTACTTTTGTGTAAATGTGCATATGTGCATGTAAGTGTAACTGCCCTCAGTTTCCAGAAGAGGAAGTCTGATCTGGATCTGGATTCTAGGTGGTTATGAGTGCTAGGAACTGAACTCAAGTATTCTGTAATAGGAGTACACACTCTTAACCACTGAGCCATCTCTTTAGCTCATGTATTTTATTTTCAAGTCTGAAAGGCAGCACAAACTGCTTTGCATATATGGTGTGATGAAAGAAGTCAAGATTCATTGACTATGGATCTAACTGATCTAGTATTAAAATTATTGAGATAATTCCTTTCCTCTAGAATCACAGTGGGTTTCTGCTACAAAATTAGGTCATCATCAAAAAAAATTATTTCTGGATTTTAGTTTGTGCTATTTATCAATATATGATTATTCTGATGTTAATAATACTGACTTGTAACTATAGCATTATATTGATATCTTGCAAAATAGTTCTTTTCCATGTTTTCTATATTTCACAAAGTAAAAATATCTTTGTGAGGTACATTACTATTTTCCATCTCAGATTTTATATTTTTATGAATGCTTACAGCCCTGGATACCTGCAATAGTATAGTCAATAATTATGTGTTGACAGGAATGATGTCAGATCATGACATGATTCCCTGAATCAGCAATAAGCAAAGTGAAACACCAGTACTGTTACTTTATATCCTACTGTGAGCCTGGAAGATGGAGATCTTTATTATACAAAAGTAGTGCTACTTTTTACAAAAATATAGTGGAATGGAGGGTAGGAGACGCTGATGAATACTTGTTTCTTTAAAGTGCCTTCAATGGATAATCAAAGAGAAAAGGGGAAGAAAATAAAAGGTTAGGATTTTTCTCAGATGAGACTTTGTCCCTTGCATTCTTGTTGCTGCTGCTTTTAGACTTGGTAGGAGGGGCTCTCAGAGAAAACTGCTGCAACGTCGTTCTCTTACTGACTTTGAAGAAGTGTCTGAGAAGCCAATGGAAGTTAGAGCATGGCAGACTGTAGAGCTGTCTAGGCTACAGATCTGCTAGTGTTGCTTACATTGTTTTGGCAGGAAGATCAGTTTGTTGTATGGCTGGAAAAGAACTTTTTTTTTTAATGTGTGTAGATAGAAAAGACAATCATGTTTAAGAACACGTGCCAAGTACTTTGAATTAGGGTTTCATGCTATCTGATGAGAAGGAGGACCCACACATGCATAACCAGAAGCTAGAAAAACCCCAGATGTCCCATGACAGAAGAATGGCTACAGAAAATGTGGTTCATTTACACAATGGAATACTACTCAGCTATTAAGAACAAGGACATCCTGAGTTTTGCAGATGGAACTAGAAAATATCATCCTGAGTGAGGTAACTCAGACCCAAAAGGACATGTATGGTATGTACTCACTGATAAGTGGATATTAGCCCCACTCCCTAAAAAAGTACAGAATACCCTAATACAGTCCACAAAACTCAAAAAAGTCAACAAGCTGAAGGGCCCAAGTAAGGATGCCTCAGTCCTACTTGGGAGGGAGAAGAAAGCAATCACAAGGGGGGAAGGAGAGACCTGCGAGAGAAAGGGGACAAGGAGGGCAGAGGGAAAGCTTATGGGGATCACTTATGGGGAGGAACAGGACTGGAGCACTGAAGGCCAGCAAAAAGAATGGAAACAGGCAAACTCAGGAGGTGGGAGGTTGGGGGGGCCCTCAAGAATGTACCAGAGACCTGGGAGGTGAGAGACTCTTAGAACTCAAAGGGAGGTACTTTAGATGAAATGCCCTACAGTGGGGAGGGGGAACTTATAGAGCCCACCTCCAGCAGAAGGACAGGGTATCAAGTGAGGGAGTGGATTGTCATTCCACAGGCAAAACTCTGACCCATAATTGTTTCTGTCTGAAAGAACTACAGGGATGGAAATGGAGAGGAGTCTGAGGAAAAAGAAGGTCCAGCGACAGGCCCAAAATGATATCCAGCTCAAGGGGAGGTCCCCAAGACCTAACACTATTACTAAGGTTATGGAACGCTCACAAAAAGGAACCTATCATGACTGCCCTCTGAAAGACCCAACAAGCAGCTGATAGAGTCAGATGCAGATATTTGCACCCAACCAATGAAGCTGCTGACCCCTGCGGTTGAATTAAGAAAAAGTTGGAAGAAACTGAGGAGGAAGGTGGCCCTGTAGGAGGACCAGCAGTCTTAATTAATCTGGAACCCTGAGATCTCTCAGACACTGAGCCACCAACTAGGCAGCATACACCAGCTGATATGAGGCCCCCATCATATATAGAACAGACGACTGCCAGGTCTGTTTTCAGTCAGAGAAGATGCACCTAACTCTCAAGATACTGGAGACCCCAGGGAGTTTAGAGGTCTGGTGGAGTAAGGGGTTGGGGGGTGGGGACAGCCTCGTGGAGACAGAGTGGTGAAGAGGTATGGGATGTGGCACAGTTGGAGGGTAGACTGGGAGGGGAATAAAATCTGGAGTGTAAAAAAAAAAAAGATTAAATAAAAAGAAGAAATATTTAAAAAATGAATATTCTCTATAATTTCCTAAAGACATTTAACTCATTTTCAAAATACCTGTAATTTTGCTTTTTTTTGGGCCTCCAGTGCAATTTTTCTCAAATCCTCAGTCTCCTTTTGAAGTTGCTCATTTTCTTGCTGAAGCTTCAGCCTTTGCTCACTGACAAAACCACAGTTCTCCCTCTCAGACTCCAATACAGTCTCAAGTTTCTGGATCATTTCATGGGAACGTGATATCTCTTCTGAGGAACTGTTTTTGTTTAGACAAATAAAACAGAACACAAAGGATAATGATGTGCATACTTTATGATGTGGACTTCTGTTTTCTTTATTCTGAGTCATTTCTTTTCACTTCAGCATCGTGCTGGGGACTGAGACCTGATTAAATATACCCAACAGCCCTTATTTTACTTCATAGTAATGTGGTTTCAAAAATATATGCAATATTAAGTAAAGGATGAATAAGGTGACCTGCTATTATTTATTTGGAAAACCAATGTGAAATATTTTCAGATTCTCCTAACATTGAGAATTGTTATATCAAGAGAACAATGTGAAGCTGATAGCCAACAGATGCAGTAACTCCTAATCAAATTTTTACTTAATGTCAGAACCATAGGAAAACATAACAGCTGACTGCCTCAAAGTTAAAGTCAAGTCTAGTCCAGTCCCTCAAAGAGGGACCACTAGACATTATTGGAGACTTGAGAAACAGCAAAACTAGAACTGGGCAAGAGAATGCACACTCCTGGAATCTTCTGCTAAACTGGAGAAGACCACAAGGGTCTGTAGAGGTTATGGAAAGCTCTCACTGCTGTCCCACATGCTGGTGAATATATGAAAAATGATCCTGGAGAGAAGCACATGGAAGTGGAGAGTATTTAGAAGCCTTCAGATTTCCCAATTGTTCAACAGAGCAAAAGAATTGATGATAGGACAAGTCTACTAATATAAACATAGACTATCCCTTGTGGAACACTTAAAAGTCTAAAGAGCTGTTTTTACATGTTAAAAACAAGAAAAAGCTTTTTGCCCACTGCTCACAACCCATATGCAGCATGTGAAAACATACAATGAGAATGAGTTCACACTCAACAGAATTAGTACTGAAGTAAGCAAAGTAGAAAGTTCTTTAGATAAATTTTCATTCCACAATTTTTAAGAACTCACATAGAAAAGAAGCATCATTCCTTAATGTGGTGGTTTGAATAAAAATGGTAAAAATGGTCCCATAGGCTAATATATTCGAATGCTTAGTCCACAGTCAGTAGAATTGTTTGGGAAGGATTAGGAGGTGTGTTGAGGAAGTGTGTCATAGGGGTATGCTTTGAGGTTTCAAAAGCCCACCAGGCCTAGTTAGCTTGCTCTCTGCCTCCTGCCTGTCAATCAGGATGTAAGTTCTCATCTACTGCTCCAGTACCATTCTTGTGTGCCTGACATCATGCTACTCATGATGACAATCATGAACTAATCACCTGAAGCTATAGGCAAGCCCCCAATTAAACGCTTTCTTTTGTAAGTTGCCTTAGTCATGGTTTCCCTTCACAGCAATAGAACAGTAACTAAGACACATGATAACTATGTCTTAAAATGCCAACTTCTGTTTATACTTACGGAAAAACTGCCTGTATGTCAGGAATACTAGACTTTTTATATCAATTATATATCTTAATAAATGCCAATAAATTCAAAGACAAACTAGTATACTGGTTAAAAAATAGAATTCATCTATTTTTACCTACAAGAAATATACACCACACTGGTAAAGACAAATCAACCTTAAGATAAAAATGATGGAAAGACATTTCAATCACATAGAGCTAAGAAGCACACAGGTGCAATTATCGCACTATCTGACAAAGCACAAATTAAATTTGACACAAATTAAAATTAGTCATAAAAAATAAAGAGCATCATTTCACATTGATTACCATATTAATTAAGACAATGATCCTTCAGGAGGAGATGATAATTCTGGATACATGTACTCAGAACATTGGCTCACCTAGTTTTATAAAACTACTGGATATAAAAGCACAGACTGATTCCAGCATAAAAACAGGTGACTTTAATAGTCCATGATGATCAACAGGTCATCAAGACAAAAATGGAGAAAGGCATATCAGTTATATGACATCAGAGATCAAATATGCTAAATAACTATCTACAGAATATTCTACCCAATACTACAAAGAAAACACGACTTGAACTCAGTTTTGAAACCAAAGATAGTCTTAACAGATAATAGAAAACTGAAATAAGTTATTGAGTTATATTTGATCATCATAAAATAAAACTAGAAGTCAATGGCAAGAGCAACAACAGAATATATAGAAACTCACAGTTTGAGCAACACACTATGGTATGATGAATAAGCCACAGGATGGAGTTAAAAGATTCCAAAAATTGAATGAAAACAAAACCACAGCATAACAGAAAATGTGGTGTCTGATGAATGCAACTTTGAGAGGGAATTTATAGCTGTAAATATCCACACATATAAAACACCAGAGACATATGAAATAAGTCAGTGATTCACCTCATAGTCTTAGAAAATCAAACAAGCCAGACCTAAAATCAGTAGAAGGAAACAATAAAGATTAGAACAGAAATTAATAAAATAGAAACAAAAAGAACACCACAAAAAAATATCCATGATTCTTGGTAAAGGTAAGCAAGTTTTACAGATGTTTAACCAGACTAATCTAAAGAAGGAAAATGCTGTGTTTTTGTTATCACTTATTGTAGAAAATTTTTACTTCTGTCTTCATTTCTTTGATGACTCATGAAATAACGTGTTGTTCAATTCCCTATGATTTTGTATATCCATAGAAGACCTAATTAATAAATTAGAGTTTAAAGGAGAGACAAGAACAAACATCAATGGAATTTAGAGCCTTATTTGCACATATTTTAAAAAAAATCTATGTTCTAATAAGTTGGAAAAATCTAAAAAAAGTATTAAATTTCTAGATGTGACCTACTAAAATTAAGCTAGAAGTTATTTAACGTCTGGCTTAATAAATAGACCTGTAGTAAGTAATGAGAATTTATCAGTAATAAATTTTTTTCCCAATTAAAAACAACATTGAATTCTATAGAAATTTAAAGAACTAATACCAATGTTTCCCAAACTATTGCATAATGGAAAGGGAAAGAATAATACCAAATTCATTTACAAAGTCAGTATTACCCTGATAACCAGATACTAAAACCAGATAAAGACATAACCCAAGGAGAACTGAATTCAACTATACATCAAAAAGGACATTCAACATGACCAAGTGAGTTTCATTGTAGGATGAAAGCATGGTTCAACATATGTATACCTACAAATATAATACATAACAATTATAGATTCAAGAAACGAAATAATATAATCATCTCAATAGATGTAGAAAAGGCCTTTAACAAAGTTCGACATTAAAACCCCAAAAGAAAGCAGGAATTCAAGGCTCATACCCCAATATAATAAAAGCTACCTATGATAATTAGCCACATTATAGTAAACAGAAAAAGGCTTTGAGTTTCCTTGAAAATCAGGTATGAGACAAGGTGTCAACACTCTCCACTTTTATTCAACGCAGTGGCTGTAGCCTTTACTAGAGCAATAACACAAGAGAAAGTAATAAAGGGATAAAAGGAAGGGGCCAGTTATTTCTATTTGCAGAAATATTCGATCTTATACAAAGGGAACCTAACAACTCAACACAAAGTCTCTTAAGTTGATAAACACAACAAAACAAAAAAACATCAGAATACAAAAATCAACCTAAGAAACCAGCAGCTTTTTAAATATATCATTACATAACACTGAGAAAAGTGGAAGGGAAACAATCCCTTTAAAAAAACCTTCAGTAATGCCCCCAGCACATACATTGCAGAGGTCTGCTTGGTTTGGCCTCAGCTGGAGAAGATGCACCTAATCCTGGAGAGACTTGAGGCCCCAGGGAAAGGAGAGGCCTGCTGGAGGGGAACAGCAGTGAGGAGTGGGATGAGGGACAGGGGGAGAGGGACTGGGAGGTGGGGCAATGGCCAGAATGTAAATAAATTAAAACAAAACCCAACAAAACTCCCTTCAGTAATAATATACCTAAGCAAGGAAGCCAAAGACCTCTACAATGGAAAATTTAAAACTCTGAATTCTGACACTAAAAGATAAAAAAATATTTTCATGCTCACAGAACTAATATAGTAAAAAAAATCACTGAATTACTGTAAAGTCACCTACATATTAAAGGCAATCTGGATAAAAATTCTACTGGCATTCTTCACAGAACTAGGAAAAAAATCCTAAAAGTCATAGAAGCACAGAAGATGATGAATAGCTAAAGTAATCTTAAGCCAAAAGAACAATGCTAGAAGTGTCACAGTATCTTAAATCATGTTATATCGCAGAGCCACAAAACAAAACCAGTATGTAAGTTATAAAAAAATAAGACATGTAGATGAAAAAAATAGAGGACTCAGATAAACCCATACTCCTGAAGTCTTCTGATTCTTGACAAAAGTTTTAAAAAACATACTTTAGAGAAAAACAAAACAAAAAACCTCTTCAATTAATGGTGCTGGGAAAACTGGATATTCACATGTAGTAAGAGGGAATTAGGTCCCTTTCTCTCACTTTGTAAGGGGTTCCCAATGGAGGAGTCAGAGTGAACACTGAAGGAGCTGAAAGGGTTTGTGGCCTCATGGGGAGAGCAACAATATCAACCAACCAGAGCTCCCAGGGTCTAAACCGCCAGCCTGGGAACACTTAGAGAGGGATCCATGGCTCCAGCTGTATATGTAAGGGAGGATGGCCCTGTTGGGTATAGGTGAGAGAGGAGATCCTTGGTCCCATGAAGGCTGGACACCGTGTGTAGGGGAATTTGAGGGTGGGGAGGTGGGAGTGGGGGGGTAGGTAGGGGCACATCCGTAGAGAAGCAGGAGGAGGGGCGATGGATAGGGGGTTCCTGGGCAAGGGGGGAATGGGGTAAGGAAATAACATCTGAAATGTAAATAAAATATCCAATGGAAAAAAAAAAAAAAAAAAAAGAAACAGTGATCACTGGAGTGTTCATGGAACTTTGTTTATTGCTTTGCTTGTTCTTTGACTATTTGTATTTATTGACTTGCTTGTTCCTTGACTATTTGCATCTACTGAACTGTTATTTCCTCAACCTAGAACTGACCTTAATACTTGCATGTATTTAAAATGGTATAAAAGCAAAAAGGAGGAGGGGGGATGGGATAGGGGTTTTCTAGGGAGGGGAAATGCGGAAAGAGAATGTCATCTGAAATAAAAATAAAATATCCAAAAAAGAAAAAAGGAAAAAAAAAAGAAAAAAAAATCAATTGGAAATAAACAGAGGACTTTAATGTCTAAAATTGTCAGGGAGAACATACAAAAAAATATCTCAAGACATAGGAACAGCAAAGACTGAAAAATAGAGTACTAGCTTAGAAAATAAACTACATATTAAAAAGCTTCTGCAAAATTATATATATGTGAAATCCAAGTTTCAGAATGAGCAAAACCATTTTTACTTAATTCATCTAGTAGAGGACTAACATCAAGAATACACAAAAGAACTTGAAAAATGAAACACACTCACAAAATAACATAAAACTAATCATCAATAAGTTGGTTAATGAACTAAATAGGCAGATCTTAAATGGCCAGTAAATATATGGACAAATATTCAACATCCTTAGCCATCATGGAAATTCAAATTAAAATAGCTTTGTGATTTCAGTCACACCATAAGAAAAGAAAACCAATGTTGGCAAGGCTATGAGGAACTTGTGTAGCCACTATGAAAATCAGTATGGAGGTCTCCTAATTAACAAAAAAAACTATATAATCTAAGTTGCAGACATATACACGTACATGTATGTACATACACACATATGCTAACTCAATTTACCCAGAGATACTAGTATAGTCTCCTCATCTCTGCTCACAAAAGCAAGGAAGGAAATGGAATCAGTCTAGTTGTTTATCAGCACATACATGGATAATGAAAACGTGGTATGTAAATTGTGTAGCAATTTATTTGGGAATAAAGAAAGATGAAATCATGATACATGGAAGGAAATTGATTCAATAGGAAATCATTGTGCCAAGCCAAGCAAGCCAGACCCAGAAGACAATTATTCCTATGTGCAGATATGGTGTGTGTGTGTGTCTTGGAAATGGAATTCTGTGGGCGCTAGGAAAATATTTTAGGGGAGGAGGAGTATCAGAGTGGGTAACAGACTACCTATGGTATGAAAGCAGAAATGAGTACTACTTAGTAGGTGGGAAGGGAATCAACTATAGGGTAGACAGGGGACATGGAAGAAAGCAATGTGAGAAAGGAACAAATTATAACCCAGTACTATGATTTATGAGTATGAACATGTTATCTCCAGGCAGTGGTGGTGCATACCTTTAATCCCAGCACTTGGGAGGCAGAGGCAGGCAGATTTCCGAGTTCAAGGCCAGCCTGGTCTACAGAGTGAGTTCCAGGGCAGCCAGGGCTACACAGAGAAACTCTGTCTCGAAAAACCAAAAAAAGAAAAAAAAAAGAAAAGAAAAAAAAGAAAATGTTATCACTAAATGCATTACTTAATAAAAAACCATATTTGGTTGTTTTTATAAGTTTCATAAAGACATAAATCATTCACCAGAACCCATGTACATTCTTAAAATGTTACCATAGGAAACCCAAAAGAAAACCTACTTAATTTCAAGTTGTTTTATTCTATTTTCTGCACTCTTGAGTCTTAGCTGAAGATCATCTTTTGAACGCTCTGCTGCAAGACATCTTTGGTGCATTTCTTCCAGTTTTCTGTAATCACCTTCATCCTGTTTGCCTTCACGGTAAATCTGAGGAAAAGGCTTATAAGCATTACCTCATAGGAAATTATCAATAAAACAAAATGCTGAGAAACAGTCATGAGTGTATGTTCATCTCTTCCTTCTATTAGATATTTTAATACACCTATGATTGATTCATTTATAAAATAAAATGCTATAAACTGACAGCTCAAAAATATGAACTCATTCATGCTCATTGTAAAGTATTCAACTAATATGGAAATATAAAACTGCTGCTGAGGCTTTTAAAATATGCTTTAAATGTCAATTTAAAGACAACTGGTGGTAGGGGTGGATATGCAGCTCAGTAGTAGAGCCCTTGCTAACCATCTACAAGGCTTAGAGTTTCACTCTAAAACATCAAAGTAAAAAAAAAAAACTACTAGCAATTACTTCAGGAATATTCAAGATAATTCTCTATTGAAATACTCAAAAGTAAGGGTGTGTGTTATAGTTTAACTAGTAGATCTGAAAGTTCTAGAACTCTGCTTTGGGTTACCTGGGTAACAACGTGACTGGAATTGGATCTTCCGTTCTCAGGGGTGGTAGTGCCGTAGCTCAGTTTGAGACTGGGTTTCCTCTTACAGCATAGGGTTAACTAGCCAGCAGGTCCTGAGGTCCAGGTCACATTTTCAGACAAACTGGTCATCTAACTGCCCTCCCAAGTCACCTATGTTGTCCCTAGTGGTAAGACTTTATCGCTCTTCCCATTGAGGTGGACTAGCACTGTGTCAGCACCCCTTGCTGGCACACTGGACATCACTGCAGCCCTGTGATGCTATGTATGGTCTTGGCTTGCTGCTGTGTGGTTAATGAAGAACTGGTTGCTGTGCCTTCTAAGTTTTACATTGCACCAATATAACCTGTTTCCTAACCCATGTCATATAATGTAAAAAATTCATATAATTTAAAAATATTAACCCCAGAGCCTTCTGTATAGGTTGCAGCATTACTTAACATGACATGAAGAAAATCTGGAAATATAAACCTTTACAGGCTGGCAGTCAAAAAATATCTATCTTAAAACAGGCATGCTTATTTCCCCAAATGAAGCCATACTCTATGCTGTTCGTAAACTATTCCTTTACTACCTGATTTTGTCATTATTTTTGACAACATGGATATGGCACATACTTTGAATGCTATGGAGTTCACCTTTCAAAGTGAAATCCCGACTTCATTGCTTGGTATTTTTAACGTTAGAATTACTTAGCCTTTCTATGCAAGTTACTAACAGCACTTTAAACATGGTAAGTGCTAATATTTGGTTGCCCTTTCCTTCCCAAGGCACTTTAAAACAGTGGGATATCACTGCTAATGAAAAAGCAAACAAGAAACTAATTTTAAGGTTTTTACTTCAAATATCATTGGTTAAGTATTTTGCCCAATTATTGTATTCTTTTAAAATATTTTATCTAATGTGTATGAGTGTTTAGCCTGCAAGTAGGGCTGTGTATCTACTTGCAGAGGCCAGAACAAGAGCACTGGATCCCTAGGAACTGGAGTTACAGATGCTTGTGAGCCTCCACATAGGTGATGGGAACTGAACCCAGGTCTCTGGAAGACAGTGTTCTTAACCACTGATCTTCCCAGACCCCTAATTATTATATACTTAAAAGTAAAAATCTGGGACAGAGAAATAACTCAGTCAGTAAACTGCTTGTTGGATAGATACTCAAATAAAAGTTGGGTGTGGAGGCATGTGCCTGTAATCCCAGCTCTGGGGTGACAGAGACTCATGTATTTCTGGGGTATTTCACCAACTATCTAGCTGACGTGGTGAGTTAGTTTCAGTGAGACTCTATCTCAAAAAATAAGGTGGAGAAAGACTGAGGAAGACACCCAGTGTCAACCTCTGGTTTCTATGCACACATATACACCTGCATACATCTATATATACAAATACATATAAAGATAAAATTCATAGCATATTATGCTTTTTGATTATCTATACCTATTATTCCCATTTCTAACTTCAGTAAGTTAGCATGAAGTTAAAAAAGAAGACAAAATGAAAACCACTTTTGGAATGATGATAGAACAGTAAATAGACACAACAAAAAAGTTCTACTTAAAGTACAAATTTCAAAGAAAATGGATATTCTTAGAAAGAAATGATCATTTAAATGACTTTAGTCATGTGTGAGTAAACACTGCCCAGAAAGTACTTCAGGCCAGCGTGAGCAGAGCAGGTAGCGATGCAGAGCCCTGCAGCTGCCTTCAGGCAGCTGTGTGTCCTTCTTACCTTCTCGAGTTCTTCTTCCACGGCTCTTTTCCCTCTAATGGCTCGATCGATTTGACCTTGCTTTTCATCACAGTCCTATAAAGTCAAGTCATAATGTAAATAAATGTATCTGGTGAAACATTAAGATGAGGAAAAAAATGGAAAAGCAAAAGGGTTTGTTCGTAAGAATATTACTGTTACCTAAAAGGCCATGGTAATTGTCAATTTCAAAAAGTGACTGACATATCCTAGAAGTACAGAAATTGCCCTTGGCTATATGATACCAAGGAATTCATATAGCAGAGGCTATAATACTATGGGAGAAAAAAAAAATGAGGAATTTTGACATTACAGGTTCTCTTTTCATATACTATTACCAAATATTTTGCAAGATGAACCAGACACTGTTACAACATTCCAAAGGGAACATTTGGCATAAAAGGTGAATAAATTCTAAATTAATTTTTCTTTGTAAAGTAACCAATAGCCAGGGAAATTTATTAGCATGAGCATAATAACTGAATCATTTACACATAAAAAATTTATGTTGAACATTTTACTTAGTAATTTAACAAGTATATCAGCTAACCAATATGATTATTTTGCCAAGATACTAAAACAAAAAGAATCAACTAGTGAGTTCTTCATAATTATTCTTCTATTTGAGAACAAGCATAGTTTTATTAACTGTGAGTCATGCTTTGGTGAATCTGCTTTGTTGATAGTATACCACTAGTAATATTCAAATTTTCACAATTATATGAAAGGCCTACGTTGGTGTTTCCAAAATTTAAAGCAAGCTTTTAATTTATGGCCCAAACTTGGTTACTTTGAATTAATACAAATCAGGTGGGATTTTATTTTTGCTAAAATAGAATTCAACTTCGTAGGAAACACAATTTTAATGTCCTATACATATTCGTATATATGATAAGGTACTTACTGATAAAAGACTTTTGTTTTTCAGGGGAGGAATGTTTTTTATAGTTTTATTACATAGCCCAGGCTGTCCTCAAACTTGAATTCAAGATCCTCCTGTCTCTCTGCCTGTTGAGTGGTAATTTCATGATGCTAAATTTGTGACTTCTACTACATTCATAATAGCACTTGTGACTTTAACATATATCTGTGCTGGTTAGTCTTTGTCAACTTGACACAAACTAGAGTCACCTGGAAAGAAACTTGCAAGGAAAAACTGGCTCCATCAATCTGGCCTGTGGGCATGCTTATGGGAGCACTTTCTTGAGTAATGACCAGCAAACTGTAGATGCTGGCACCCTGGGACACATGGTGCTAGGCTGTATATGAAAGCAGGCTGCGCAAGTCATAAAAAGCCAGCAAGCAGCATCTGTCCATGGTCTCTGCCTTCATCTTCTGCTTCTAGGTTCCTGCCTTGAGATCCTGCCCTGGATGATAGACTACAACCTACAAGCTAAAATAAATCCCTTCCTTCTCAGGTTGGTTTTCTGTCAGTGTTTTATCACAGCAACAGAAAGTAAACTAGGACAATATGCTAATGCCAAAGTTGGATCATACTTTAGATCTAGGAAGTGGCCTATAAAGAATAACTATGCATATATCTATGCCCCTACCCGAACCATTATATTCCACTGATATAAAGTGATGATGCTTCAAACAGTATGAGATTAGCCTGGGTTAAAAATGACCAAAATGCTATTAACTTTCCTCTTAGCACTGCTTTCATTGTGTTCCATACATTTGGGTATGTTGTGCCTTCATTTTCATTGAATCCTAGAAAGTCTTTAATTTCTTCATTTTTTAAATCCCAAATGTTGCCTGTAGTAGAGGGATATGTTCTTCTAGCGGGGCTACTGTGGGACCATGAAAGAATAGCTTGGCTTCTGGTTGAGCACTGGCTAGAGATGGCCGGAGACCCAACAGGTATTCCTGGAAGGGACACATGCATTTCACTACGATCCCAGACTCCAGGCTCTTGACAGGAGGCTGAAGACCTCCATTGATCCGCTCCTTCCAGTCACATAGGGCAATGCCCCTACTAGCCCCTCCACAGGTAGAGGGCCTGACTACAGGTCGCAGAGTCTCAAGAGATACCTAAAGGCCAGAGGGTGTATCCAATTAAGTATTCCTTCCCAGACCCTCTTCCTTACAAACGGTATTTAACCTTAGGCCTGCCCTGAGGACATGGGGTACAGCTACATCCACTTTTCGCCATGACATACACCTTATAAAACCATGGACTTCCTCTCGTCTTTGGGGCCCTGCTGTGGAGGGGACCTTTGCCACCATATAATCTCCTGTGGAGGACTTCTCTACGTTCCAGGCACTGAGCCCTGTCAACTCAAGCAAGCTAGCTGAGCCAGTCTTGACCCAGTCAAGTGAGTCACCTGACCAAGAGTCTCTACTCTGCAGGGCGCCGCTGGAGCTTCTCTTCTTTGCCCCTCTCAGCTGCGGACGTCTGGGAGCCCAATGACAAAAACCACCAGTCTCCTTGTCAGACGCTTCTGCCTGGAGACCCTCAACCCAGGAGCTCTGCCCCAGCGGGAGTTCAGACTGGGACCTCTCCACGCCTGGGTGAAGACTTGCAGCTTCTCATAGCCTAGTGTCCACCAAGTTCCGTGTGGAGTGAACTCAGTCGAATTCCTGCGCTTCTGCTCCCCAAGCTGCGGTTCCAGACACAGCAGGACACGCAGGCTCCACAACTCAGTCCAACAGGACCCACACCCATGAGGGAGCTACAGCCCCACAGGCTACCTTCTCTGCCCTCAGCGGGAAAGGATGTGCCTAGACTTGCAGAGACTTGAAGTGCCAGGGTCTGGGGATACCCAGGGAGGCTCCCATGTGCTCAGAGGAGAAGTGGCTGGGGGATAGGGGAGGGACTGTGAGAGGGGGTGACCAGGAGGGGAGCAGTGAGTGGGATGTAAAGTCAGTAAGTTTAAAATAATTAAATAATAAAAAAAAAGAGATTCAAAAAGAATGAGCAAAATAAAATAGAAAAATTGAAATAGTTATAATTATCATACTAGTTTTGTTAAATGCCCTATATAATATTAAAATAAAATTTTATTAGAAGCTTTGCTCATTACCACTGATATACATGCTTTTGGAGATACATTAATTTTTCAAGCATTTCTGAAATATTTCCAAATTCATACTTTATAAAGGGTTAGCAGATATTAATGCTGATAGCACAGAGGCCACACCTATCAGTCCCTATGCAAACAAAATAGAAATCATTTAAAAAAGACAGCCTACACCTCTGCTCCATTTGGACACTCAAAAACAGCTATACATTTAATAGAACTATCTGCTTTTGCTGTATTCTCACCAGATGGACTTTCATTTTCATTTGATTATAGAGAACTTTAAATTTCTTCTATTGCTTCTTCAGTGGTGCACTTCTTACATATCAGTAGTTTTTGTAGTTTCCCTTGCTACTAATTTCTAGTTTTATTATCCTATCACTTGATAAATAATAAGAATTATTTCAATTATTCAGTATTTTTTATGACTTGCCTTATGGACTAAACTGTGATCTATTTTAGGGAAAATTCCATTGGCTGCTTAGAAAACTATACATTCTATAGAACTGCATGGCTTAATTAATGAAGTAAGCAGAAAGTAACCATTTCTGGTTGTTGTATCCAGGACCTCTACTCAATGATATAGTAATTTACACTACATAGTTTGTAGCCTTTCAGACATATTTAAATATTATTCTGTTGATGAATATTTACTTTAATATACTATACAAAAACATTGTACTAGGCAATGAGGAAAATCAAGGCAGACAGAAGACTCTTACTTTGAGGTGCTATAATCTATTTGAAGATATCTTCCTGTAAAAAGCATGGTTGCACAAATGGTCACATGTTCAACAAACACTAATGCATGTATTTATTAGAATACACAAGCCACTGTTAAATTTTATAACAGATTAAAAGTGATGAATTCATGAAAGGTATGCTGGTGAAGTTGGAAATGCCAATCTCTAGTCAAATGAATTTTTTTTCTCCACTCCCCAACCCCACCTACTCACTCTTATTTGTTTGTTTGTAGGAAGCTTTACTGTCTTTCTTCCTCTCTGGTCTCCCAGATCAACCCAGCATATGGTAGGGAATGCAGTTGGTTGGTTTAGTGGTCCTGTGTTTTCTGTCAAGGACAATGGAATGTGATGGATGCCACCAGTTCTACTCTTCCTACCAAAAGCCAAAGGTAGCAGAACATCTCTGTGCAAATTCACTTTGTTTCCTAGCACCTAGCATAGGCCATGGTTTAACAAATGTATATGGAATAAAGAGATTCCCAGTAACACACATATTGACCCTTAAAACAAGTAATATTTGGAGGAAAATACTAACAAGGTCTTCTAACATACCATCTGAAGGGCTGAGAGTTCTTCCTTTAATTGCGAAATCAGTACTTCATACTGTTTTTTTGTGCTTTCAACCTGTGAATTAAGACATAATTTAGGTAAAGAATACAAAATGACTACTGACAAAAACTTAGGATGTTTTATAGCTGTGAATTAAGACATAATTTAGGTAAAGAATAAAAAATGATTAGTGACAAAAACAGGATATTTTATTTTAAAAAGAAACACAACTTTTATGGCATAAAAGATAAATAAGCATACAATATATAAAATATCTAAGAATTTGTCATCAGCTGTGTGTAGTTAGGAGGCATATAGGTGGCTGAGGCAGGGAATTTTGTTCATCCTGCCTGGACTATACATTGAATTCAAAGCTAGTCATAAGGATTGGACCAGACCAGACCAAATCAGATCAGACCAGACCAGAGGGCTGCACCTGCAGCACTGGCTTAGTTTATACAAGAATCTTCAGCATTGTAAAGATAAAGAATTGGTCGTGAGAATCGAGGAGAGAACTGGATGATATATACAAAAGAACAGCAGCTGTCAAACATTTTAGTCTCAGGATCTGTTTACACTGTAAAAACAGTGCTTTTGTTCATTATGCATTCTTTCAATTATTATTAGAAATAAAAGCAGAAAAGTATAAATCTTTATCATTATCTTTCCCCCCAAATCTAATTATTTTAGATAGCATAAATAATTTTTAATGAAAATATATTTTCCCAATCTAAGAATTTTCAGGACAGTCCATTTTCAATTTTATTCTATTTAAGGTCTGTCTAGCTGGACAGGAGACACCTAGGCTCCTCTTGGTGATAGTGCACTCCATCTAGTAGCTAGTGCTACTGCATGCCACACAGGCTCCACAAGTAGCACTTTGACCTGTGAGAGAAGTATGGAAAGCAGTGTCTGCAGATTCCCTGAATGCTTGCAAAAAGATGCCAGAGAACAAGGAGAAAAGCAAAATCATATATTAAATATGCAATTAATAACTTTTAAAGCTAAACATGGCATAATCTAAATTTTCTTTTACTCATACACTTTCTATTTCTTTTTACTTTGAGTAGCTATTACTTTTTGTAGTAATTTTTAAAGTTTAGATATAAAAAACTGGCAACGGTAAGTATGAAACCAAAAGAAGGTAGAGAATAAATAAAATGCGTGGCACAAAAGAAATGTTCAGTAGATACTCCTTGAAAGAATACTGGAATAGCTGTGAAAGGCTGGGCTCAAGGAAACCAACAGTAAGAGGCAGAAAAGAAAAGGTCAGGGATGAAGAGAGTATGTCCAGTTAAGACACAGCAGCCTCAGATATACACTTGCGCTGCTTCAGGTAGGGAGGTAATGAGGGTTAGAGGATAGACACGAGAGCCTCAGATGTCCACTTGGGCTGCATATAGGGCCAGGGAGCATACAAGAGAGCCTCAGAATAGACAGAGAGGTAAGCAGGGTTAGGGAGCAGACATGGAGGTCCCAGATGTCCACTTGGAATGCTTACAAATAGGAAGGTACCTCGCGTTTAGGAGGTACAATTTATAAAGGTGTTCAGAATAAATACTGAGACCACAACACTTTAATAAAATGTATTGAAATTATAGGTTAACATGAATGAAACTTCAGTCTTAAAATTCAATGTATTTTAATTGATCTTAAGACTAAAAATGCATTTTATTTGATAAAATATTTTTACAAAGGTCATGAAAGCAGTATATATTATTAGCCATTAAAAAAGTAAGTCTTTAGAGTATCGAAGCGTATGGTCTAAAGTTAAAACATTCTCAGCCTAATATATATGGAAGGTTCTTGCAGGCAGGATTAGGATAAAAAGACTTTCATTTACCTCTGTCTCAAATTTGAATTTTTACCGTGAGAAATTATCTAATTTCAATCAGTTAGTAATAAAGTGCAGTCACACATTATGAAACAACAGGGTTTGCTCTGAGAAACATTGTTTAGGTAGTGTAGTCATTTGAGTATCAACAGTATGGGTACACAAACCTGGGAGCTTGAGGATTCACAGGCTATAAAACTGTACAGCATGGAAATGTACAGAGTAAGATGCACACAGTGGTATTTGTCTACCCAAATGTATTTCAGCCTCAAAAGGTACCATAAAAATATGATGCAACAGATGTTTCAGCTTTATTATGATTTTATAAGATAACTGTTATCATACATAGCTTATTGTTAACCAAAATGACTTTATATAGCATGACTAAAGCATATTTCTAAGGGATATATTTGTAATGGCTTTGTAAAAATGAAAACTATAATTTAGTTGTTTGAAAAAAGCAAATATGTTAACTTTGTGTTTTTAAATTATATAAAAAAAAATCACTTGAAATTGTAGTTCACTGAGGAGAAAAATTATATTGAGCACAGAAAATACAGGTAAGAAAATACTCCACTGTTTATGAAGCCAAAGACTGTGTAGTACATTACATTATACCCATAGCAGTGTAACTTTAAGGAAAGAAACATCACAGTTTTTTAACTCTTACAATAATAGTTTCATATAGAGTCCTTGTGAACGCACACACAATAATTTTAATTTTAAGCAGAATTTAGTTTTAGTTAGGACTTAAATTTTTCATTTTACATATAATTAAACTCCTTACCTCTTTTCTTGCTTTGATGGCCGCATCTTGTATAAGCTGAGAAATTGTTTTTTTCATTTTTTCTCTGTCAGCCTCTTTTGCTTCTCTTCAAGCAGAATCTTCAGAAGATAATCATAGCACATCATACATAATTTCACTTGGGAGGTAATATACTCTTTGACATCAGTGTCCCATTCTAGATTCCTGAAATGTCTCTACTAGAGGACCTTGCATAAGTCATGAATGGTAAAGAATTTCCCCACCATTGCTCACCTTTTCCTAACAACCCCCCCCCCCGACATTAACATACAGTAAATGGATGACCATGTATTCTAACTCACTCATCCTCAAAAGAAAATATACACTCTCATCTGTTTCTTTTAAGGTCTAGATAAGTAAGATAATGAGAAATCCTCTTTTTTATACACCACTGAGTCCCACAAGTGCTGCTCGTATGTCCATGGGTTTAGGGACATTCACTGAAGCATGGATTACCTGGCAGGGTATATACCCAAAGAAAATTGGTTACCTGTACCCTAGCGTCATTCAACTGATAATGCTCCTTAACTAGGGCTGGGGCTTCAGAAGCCCCTCCCCCATTGCTACTGGAATTTTGGTTTGTGTAGGTACCCACAGATGTTGTGAGCTCATGAATTCCATGTCCTGCCATGTACAGAAAGACCTACTTCATAGCATTCTTCCCCAACCTCTGCCAGTGTGTATGGGGGGGCTGGGGGTGGGAAGGCTGTCAATCTTAGTTAGAAGAGCTCTCTGCTCAGAAAGATGTTCTGATTAGAAATATTAATTTGGAAATTATTAGCATATAGATGGCATTTAAAAAAATCCGATTTGATTAGCTCAGAAAAAGATGGACATTTAGAACTGAGCCTTGGACAGTCCAGTATTAAGAAGAGCCAACATCATAAAAAGATGTAATGGGTTAACATAAGGAAAGCTGGTACCATGATGTACTGATGGCCCAGTAAATAATGACAAACTAGAAGACAAAAGGCATCAATTATCACAAGGGGCTTCAATAAATCAAGGATGAGTGACTGAAAATTGGCAACCTTTTCCTCCCATGTCAGTAATGTTCCCTGAGCCTTGGTGCAGGGGCGTGTGTGGTATGTATGTACACGTACACTTAGGGCTGAGTACTCCAAAGTCACAGATTCTTTGTATTCTGACCAGATGTGAGTCTCTGTATTAATTGTTGTCCACTTGCAAAAAGCTTCTCTGACAACAGATCAGAGCTGAAGTAGGATATGAAGTTGTAAGGGAGATTTAGGAGATGATGGGAAGAGTTGGAGGAGGGGAATGAGAATGGATATGATCAAAACACTATGTGTATAGAATTAAAAAAAGATTGTGAGAAGGAACAGTTGTTATGACTTAATAACTGAAGAATCTGAGGTAATGAGGAATAGGGCTATTGACCCTGCTTGCTATCAAATTATGAGAATCCTTAAAACGGTTCAGAGGTTAAGAGTACTTGCCGGGCGGTGGTGGCGCACACCTTTAATCCCAGCACTTGGGAGGCAGAGGCAGGTGGATTTCTGAGTTTGAGGACAGCCTGGTCTACAGAGTGAGTTCCAGGACAGCCAGGGCTACACAGAGAAACCCTGTCTTGAAAAAAACCAAAAAAAAAAATAATAAGAGTACTTGATGTTCTTGCAGAAAACCAGGGGTTGGTTTCCAGCATCCAAATAGTGCCTAACAACTATCTGTAACTCCAGTTCTAGAGGATCTGATGCTCTTCTGCTGGATTCTGTGAGCAGTGTACACACATGTTGTATAGAAATACACGCAGGCAAAATACCCATATACATAAATTATAAAAGGTAAATCATTAAAAAAGAGGAAGAGAATCTTTGGTTTTGAACAAACAACCACAAGACGGAAATCCTCTAGCAATTAAGCAATGAATCAAGAGGAAATTCATATAACAGCCACAGGCTGCTTCTGAAAGATTTGTTGCCTTAGGACTGAAGTAAGAGACAGGCAATGGTGTCCCCATCTTTTCCCCATTATATGCCACACAACACGTGATAAGTGTTTATACAACTATGCTTCAGAGGGTAAAGACAAATAACTTTGTCCTGGTTTTAAATTTTCTGCTAACTTGTGTGTTTTGAACAACTTACAAGCATAATATGTATATTGTGGGTAGAATATAGTTTACTTTTGGTAGTACTAATGTTAAAAACAAGGGCTTCACATATGCTAGGCAAATATTCTGCCACTGAGCTATATCCCAAGACCTACTATATACATTTTAACAATTCAAGAGTAGAGAGACAGAATTTAAGTCACAGATGGGAACACTAGGTGAAAGGCATAAACTGTTTAGCAATTCCAAAGTTTGGATTTGAAGAGATCGTTCCTTTCTTCGTTTTTCTTTTTTTGAATTGGGGTCTTACTATGTAGGGCCCATTGGTCTTAACTTCATTATCCTCCTGCTCCACGTCTGTCTGCTGGGACTGCGGCATATGGCACCTCACCAAATTTTTTACTAGGTATATAAAATCCAATTTACATCTTTTGCATTTTTAGTGTCTCTCTTGAAAAACCTAAATAAAGCATTTCCTTTATACCCATGCATTTCCTACTGGAGTATTCTGACATATAGTATATAAATTCTGGTATACTCATTAATACTATAGTGAATTCTACAAGAAAGGGTTGCAACATTAAAAAAAAAAATCTACTTCCTGTCTTTATAGATTATACCCCTTCAAAGGGAAACAGTTCAAAACAGCATGGTCCAGGATAGTATAGAAATAACTGGTTAATGGGTTGAAAAAAAAAAGCATGAGTTGAAGAATCCATCTAATCTTTTAAGCTATCTTAACTCTGCCAATTAAGCTTCTGCTTGATGATGGGATTGCACAGGTAAAAATGAAAGAAATATGAGTAGGTATCACCTAATTGAGTACACTCAGTAAAGCACTATGATGGCACAGAGCAGGGAGAATAGTGACTCAGGGTATGGGGACATAAGTCTGATACTGAGGGCCGTGGCTCTGTCAGCACCTAACTAATACAGACACATTAGTTACTCACAGACAACCATTAAATTGAGCCCGGGGACTCCAATGGAAGAACTAGAGGAAGGACTGAAGGAACCAAAGGGGATTGCAACTCCATAGGAAGAACAACAATATCAACTAACCAGACCCCCAGAACTCCCAGGGACTAAACTGTCAACCAAAGAGTACACATGGAGGGATCCATGGCTCCAGCTGCATATGTAGCAGAGGACTGCCTTATCTGGCATCAATGGGAGAGGAGGATCTTGGTACTGTGGAGGTTTGATGCCCCAGCATAGGGGGATGCTAGAGTGGGGAAGAGGAAATGGGTAGGTAGGTGAGCACCTTCTTAGAGGCAAAGGGGAAGGATGATGGGATGGGTTATTTGTGGGATGGGGGAGACCGGGAAGGGGGATAGCATTTGAAATGTAAATAAATAAAATAACCAACCCCCAAATTAGAAAAACAAACACAAAACAAACAAAAATCCAAGTCTGATACTTGAATATTATTTTTGAAAAATGACTGGCATGTTAGCATATTTTATGATATTAATTTTACCATTTAAAATATAGCTTAATTATTTGATAATGGGAAGTGTCATTTGTTTCCTGCATTTATTTGGTAGCTGCTGATCCCTGTACTGTTAGAGCTTGTGAGGCATGTGGGGATTTTATCGTTTTATAAACATGTTTCCATGTTTTCTTACCTGATTCTGTTTAAAGTTAGCTTCTTCTAAGAGCTGCATGCTATCTCTGGCTCTTGAAATAGCCTCATATTTCTCATTTTCTGATTCACTGCACTTTGCTTGTAGCTCTTTGATCTGCTTTTCCAAATGTGTTTTCCCTGTTTTTAGCATATTGGCGTCTTCAATTGCCATACACAATCTAGAAATTAATAACCACAATATGAAAGTTAAATATTTTTAAAGAGAAGAAAGGACACATGAAGTTTGTTAAACATCACTATATGATGGTATAATGCTTGTTATTTTTACATGTATTTCTCATTTAAATCTTGCTACAGTTCTATAAAAGTAGATTTTTATAATGGCTATTTTAAACAAAACCATATCTTGGTCAGCTTTTGATTAAGATAATAAAAAGAGCAGCGGAACTGAGATGAGATATTTTGACTCTAATTGTGTGATGATTCCTATGGGTTTTGGTGTCTTTTTAATTTTGTGAAAATTTCAGAGATGTATACAATGTATCCTGGACATATGGATCCTCCATTGCCTTTCTCCAGTTTTATCTCTCTTCCCTCAGCATGTTTTCCTACTACTGCCTAATTTCATATGTTTTTTTCCCCCCAGCTAAATTAATTAGTGTTTCCCATATGGAAATGTGTGTAGGATCATTTACTGGGATGTGAAACCTACCAATGGCCTCCCCTAAAAGAATAGTAAATCTCTCTTAGCAGACATCAAATGACACTCCTCCATTTTCCTTCAGAAAAGGGCAGGCCTCCCAGGGTGTCAACCAAACAAGGTACATCAACTGCAGTAAGATGAGGCACCTCTCTTTATACAAAGGCTGTACAAGGCAACCCAATAGGAGGACAAAGGTTCCAAAAGCAGACAAAAGTGTCAGAAACAGCTTCTGCTCCTTCTTAGGATCCCACAAAAACACCAACCCACTGAGAGCCTAGGTTAGACCAATGCAGTCTTTTGATTGTCGTTTCAGTCTCCGTGAACCCCTGTAAGTCCAGGTTTGTTGATTCTGTGGTTTTTCATGTGATATCTTCAGCAGGATTCCCAGAGCTCTGTCTAAGGTTTGGCTATGGGTCTCAGCATCTGTTTGTATCACTTGCTGGTTGAAGCTTCACTGATGACTATTATGCTAGGCTACTGTCCATATTGCCTTTTTTTGGTTTGTTTTTTTTTGCTGGTCATGTTTGGTTCTACCATAGCTCTCTGGGCCATCTGGCCTCTGGTTTCTGGTCCTCCAGGCACTATCAGGGCTTCTCTTGGCATGGTCTCCCATGCTAGATTTTTTTAAACTGGCTTGATCTCTTGTATGTCTTGTACAGGCAACCACAGCAGCTGAGTTCTTGTAACAGCTATGTTATGTCCAGAAGCCTATCTTTTATGGTATACTTCCTCATATATTCTTTCTGTGATGCTCTCTCAGCTTGGGAGTAGGGTGGGGTAGGGATGTTTACATACTCGTCCTGCTGATTGCTGAGCATTCCCAATTGCTTATTCTCAGGACTTAGAAGAGTTATGAGTCTCTGCAGTAATCACTGCCTTCTGGAATAAGCAGCTTCACTGACCAAGGTTGAGAGCAGCATAAATCTGTTGGTATGTTCAGTTTTACAGGATTTCTGTGTATAACAGATTACAATCATAAATTTGATTTTCAGATATAAATACAATGTGAATTTATAGACTGTGAGTATTTACTTGTTCATAGGTTATTAATGACAATTTTCAAGCTCTTCAATGGAACATTAGAGATCTGGATAGAACAAGAATATTCTAGAATAAATGTTTGTAGTAAGATAGCAATTAAAGACAAGGATATAGAATATATTTAAAAAGGCATCTTAGATCTTCAAAAATAATAAAGTTATTTCTAAAAAAAAAAAAAAAACTGAAGGAAAATTAGCTATATTTTCTCAAGAACTTTTTCCCATGTGTAACTACTTTTTTATTCAACTTCATTGTACTTTTATTTTCTGCTTTAAAATTGAAAGAAAATTTGATTCTGAGACTAAGAATGGTTATGCTGCCTCGGGGAAAGGTAAAGGCAGTAAAAAACTTCCTCATATATGAAAAAAATGGCTTACTCTTTCCAAAATTATTCAATATGTGCTTTATATTCTGTACCTTATAATTTTATTAGCTGAAGTTCTTTTTTGGACAGGGTCTGTTATGCATTCAAGCCTGGCCTTGAACTCATGAACTCTAGTTTTTCAGTGCCTATCCTGTTTCCTGTACATCTCTTCCTGAAAGGGATATGCATTTGGTTTCCTGAAGCAGCATCTGTTTTCTCTACCAACCAAACATCCCAGGATATCATCAGACAGCACCTGAAACCTAGGGCAGTCACTTCCCCACCTGCCTGAGGCTCTCGTCACCGCATTCACAAAATGCCGTCATTTATCATTTTCTCTCGTTTTATGACTACAGAAGTGTATGTAACCACTTCTGGTTTGGATGATGTTACTTGGAGTAACTTGGTCACTCACATTTAGTTCAGAATCAACTCACTCTTACTCCTCTTGATATGAGAGCTGTGATTTACTGTACTCACATAGGCTAAGAACCTTTCTGATATCTCCCATAAGACCCACTCCACATTTGTTATCTACCTGTGTGAAACTGCTTCCTATTTTAAAAAAGCATTCCCCATTATGAACATACTCATGACTGCAAAGCCTGAATAATGTCATCCTTTAAATTTGTCTGGTGCTTTTGGTCTTTTTAGAGGGTTAGAAACTCCTTAAACTACCCAACCAAATCATGAATGAAAAACGTGAGACTGTACTTTCTTTCTGAATTTTCTGAGTATGCGTTTATCTTTGTGTGGTTATGTATTGTATGTACAGGTGAGCACAGCAGCTAGAAGAAGGCATGGAATCCCCTGGAACTGGAGTTGCAGGTAGTTGTGAGCTGTTTAATGTGGATGCTAAGATTAAATTTGGATCCTCTGAAAGAGAAACAAGAGCTCTTAATTGCTGTTTAGTCATCCCTCCAGCCTTAAAAAGCAATTTCTACCTACATTATATGTTCAGATCACTTTCACACTTCTGCCCTTAGAGAGAGCACATTCTTTTTCTAAGAGTATTCAATAAGTAGTCAATGCATATTGAACAAACGGTTTCACTTGTGGACATATAAGTTGCTTTAGAGTGTTAAATTTTTTTCTTCAGGATGCTAGAGATGGCTCAGTGGCTAATAGCACTGCTGCTCTTCAAGAGAATGTCGGTTTAATTTCCAGCACCCATGTAGTGGCCCAAAACACTACTTCTAGGGATGCTACACTCTCTCCAGCCTCTGTGAGCACTAAGGAGAAAATCAGTACACAGACACATATGTAAGCATAATTCCCATAGATACAAAGTTTTTTCTTCAAATAATGCAGAGAAAATTGTATCTAGCCTCCCTAGTATTTATTTCAATTATATCATAGATCTCTCAACATTCTCCCTGCTCAGTAGGCACACATACCTGCAAAGGCCATTCAAACTACAACTATCAAAGACAAAGATGCTACCACTTTCTTTTTTTTCTCTCTCTAATAAATTCTACTGATTTCTTTAGAGATCATACCCATTTTCTTCTGCCCATTTTAGCTATTCTAAATATTAAATGGCAAAATTCTTAGCCATGTAGTTAAGATAGGCAGATATATTATTGTCAATTTTACTATCATGATGAATATTTCATATCAATAATGAAATTTTATTAAATATATAGTTTACTCATTTTATAAGTAAATAAAATCACCAAAGTACTTGGAATATATAACATAATTTTTAACATGGCCAATAAAAACCCTTAAAGGAGTGTTATGGTAAAAATATAAGCTATCAGGGACTGGGAAGATATCTCTATCAGTAAAAGTTGTTTCTATACAACCATGAGGACCTGTGTTTGATTCACAGTACCTACTAAAAGAGCCAGCTGTGGCAGTGTGCTCTAAGAATCTGTTGCTATGAAGTCAAAGACAGGGATCCTTGGGGCTTGTCAGCCAGCCATATGGGAGCTCCAGGTTCTATGGCAGACTGTGTCAAAAACTAAGGTAAAAGAGAACAGAGGAAGACACTTGATGTTGACCTCTGACCTTCACAAATATGTGCATATGTACAGATGTACCTATACACACAAATATGAAATATTAGAAATATTAGTATGTATCATTAATGTACTAAAATATTTTTCAGCCATGATTTAACAACTCAGTTATTTAAGTATCACTAACCCAAGAATACTTAGCTGACCTCTAAAATAAGATATTATTTCAGCACTGGTATTATGTTAAAAACTACTTCTTAGTTTTCAGAAAGGACAAATATATTTTCTCTCTCTACTTAAATAAAGGTTTACAATATAACTTTCAAGGTATGTTGCTCAAATTGCACAAAGAAAAAGGATTAAGTAAAAAGAACACCAAAAGGATCACTTTAATATACCTTGGTTCTATAGTTCAACAGTCTGCAATAAAAGGGTACTGACATTTGAGACCTTTTGGTAGATACAATAGTAAGAGGAACAACGAGAACTTAGTGGTTGGTGCCTGAGATACTAGATATCTGCTAATCATTGGTAGAGTCTCAAAGTATCAAAAAAAAAAAAAAAGTCTCAGGACCTTACCTTCAGTCTATGAGACTGATATGCTGCCTCTGCCTACTATGCTAAGGAGGCACCTGAGAACTTGAAGTCTCTAAGGAAAGATATTGTGGAAGATATTAGAAGATAGAAATATCTCCCATGCTCATGGATCAGTAGGATTAGCATAGTAAAAATGGCCATTTCACCAAAATCAATCTATAGATTAAATGCAATTCCCATAAAAATTCGAACACAATTCTTTACAGACCTTAAAAGAGCAATTCTCAACTTCATGTGGAAAAACAAAAAATCTAGGATAGCTAAAACAATTCTGTATAACAAAAGAACTTTTAGAGTTGTCACCTTCACTGATTTCAAACTGTCCTCTATAGAGCAATAGTAATAAAAACTGCATAGTATTGGCATAAAAACAGACATATTGATCAATGGAATAGAATCAAAGACCCAGAAAATAAACCCATATGGACACTTGATTTATGACAAAGAAGTTGATGTTGGGAGCAACCTTGTTTATACACTGAAGGCCTAAGTCAGCCATAGGCCTAAGTTAGTCATACATGCCTACTAACACAAAGTCTTGGTCTCTGTGGGAAAACATTAACCCTAGAAGAGATAGCTATAGACCTTGTAGATAGGTAGCTTTGGTGGAAAGTACCAGCTTAGATAAGAACAAATGAATCATAGAGTCATAGTGACCTGTTCCCTGCTTCTTCACCCAGCCAACACTCTGTTCTGGAAGATATCTGTACTCCCCCTGAGAACACCTATGCTCCTGCATCATCCCCCCCTCCCCACATCCTGCCTCTATGTGTATATAACCCCTGTGTGAAAAAAATTAAAATAACAGTTTGATCAGACTATAGACAAGCCATGGTTCTTTGCGTACCCCTGTTCCCCCATTCTCTCTTTCAGGTGGTCCCCCAGTCCTAGTCCACTGTCCTGCTGGATGGGGCAGAAGTCAAAATCATACAGTGGAAAAAGAGAAAGCATCTTCAACAAATGGTGCTGGTCTAACCGGATGTCTGCATGTAGAAGAATGAAAATAGATCCTTATCTATATCATCTTGGACAAAACTCAAGTCCAAGTGAATCAAGGACTTCAACATAAAACTGGTTACACCAAATCTCATAGTAGAGAATGTGGGAAATTCCCTTGACAGTACTGGCACAGTAGACATTTTCCTAAACAGAACACCAATGGTTCAGGATCTAAGATCAACAATTGATAAATGGGACCTCATGAAACTAATTGCAAAGCTTCTGTAAGGCAAAGGACACTGTCAATAGGACAAAATGGCAGCCTACAGATTGGAAAAGGATCTTCATCAATCCTATATCTGACAGAGGGCTAATATCCAAAATTTATGAAGAACTCAAAAAATTAGACACCAACCACCCAAATAACCCCATTAAAAAATGGGGTACAGAAATAAACAGGGAATTCTCAACAGAGGAATCTTGAATGGCTGAGAAGCACCTGAAGAAATGTTCAAAGTCCTTAGTCATCAAGGAAATGCAAATCAAAACAACTCTAAAGTTCCATCTTAAACCTATCAGAATGGTTAAGATCAAAAACTTAAGAGATAGCACATGCTGGCAAAGATGTGGAGAAAGAGGAACACTTCTGCATTGCTGGTGGGAGTGCAAACTTGTATACAACCACCTTGGAAACCAAATTGGCGGTTTCTCAGAAAACTGGGACTAGTTCTACCTCAAGACCCAGTGGTAACTCCTGGGCATATACCCAAAAGATGCTTGAACATCCCACAAAGACTCTTGCTCAACTATGTTCATAATAGCTTTATTCGTAACAGCCAGAAACTGGAAACCTAGATGTCCCTCAACTGAAGAATGGATAAAGAAAATGTGGTACATTTATACCATGGAATACTACTCAGCTATTAAAAACAAAGACATCATGAAAATTTCTGGCAAATGGATGGAACCAGAAAATACCATCCTGAGTGAGGTAACCCAGACTCAGGAAGACAAGCATGTCATATACTCATTCATAGTGGACATTAACCACAAATTATAGGATAACTATGCTACTATTTACAGATTTGAAGAAGCTAAGTAAAAAGGAAGGCCCAATAAAGGATGCTTGAATCCAACTTGGAGAAGGATAAATTAGACATTGGAGGTGGATGGAGGGAGGGATCTGGGAGGGGAGGGGATCTGGGGTGGAAATCATGTATATCTGTTGGGGCAGATAGGGATGGAGAGAATGGAAATTGGTGGTGGTTGGGGCATCTCTGGGATGAGCTGGAGCCTGGGATAGGGAGGGCTCCTTGGAGTCTATGGGGGTGACCTTAGATGAGACTCCTAGCAGCTGAGGATATGGAGACTGAAGTGGCCACCTCTTGAAGCCAGGTGGGACTTTCAGTGGAGGGAGGGGAATACCAACCCACCCACAAAACCTTCAACCCAAAATTTGTTCTGCCTACAAGATATATAGGGATAAAGATGGAGCAGAGACTGAGAGAGGGCTATCCAAAGACTGGCCCAACGTGAGATCCACCCAATGGGAGAGAGCCAACCCTGACACTATTAATGATGCTCTGCTATGCCTGCAGACAGGACCGTAGCATAGCTGTCTTCTGAGAGGCTTCATCTAGCACCTGATGGAAATAGATGTAGAGATACACAGCCAAACATTAGGTGGAGTTTGTTGAGCCTTGTAGCAGAGTCAGGGGAAGGACAGAGGGAGCTGGAGAGGTCAAGATCAGCACAAGAAGACTTATAGAGTCAACTAACCTGGACCCATAGAGGCTCACAGAGATTAAACCACCAACCAGCATGCATGAGCTAGACATAGACCCCTATACATTTGTAGCAGATATGTATGCAGCTTGGTCACGTGAATCCCCTAAGAACTGGAGCAGGGGGCTGTCTCTAATTCTGTTGTCTGTCTTTGGATCCCCTTCAGCTAGGTGGGATGCCTTGTCTGGCCTCAATGGGAGATGAAATGCTTAGTACTGTTATGACTTTATATGTCAGGGCATGTTGGTACACATGGGGTGCTTCCTCTTCGCTAAGGAGAGTAGGAGGGAGTAATGGGGGAGAGGCTTGTGAGGGTAGGACTCAGAGGACAGGAGGGAGGAGCTACAATCGGGATGTAAACGCAATAAATAATTAATGAAAAATATTTCCCACAAAAGATGTTTTACATCTTTTACAAGATGTAAAACAAGAATGTTTTACAAGGCAGGAATAACCTACAGCATTCAGCTCCTAGACATAATCCCTCTTGCTGTACTTGTGGCCCAAGAACATTAATGAATAGTTAGAAGCTGACATTCATTGTCTTCTGTTTCAATGGTTATTTAGACTTTAACTGTATTGTTTACTAAAATGTAGAATTAATGGAGGATTTGGGGAAGTATCTAATTTCTTCAGATTCTATGATTTAGAAATTTTGAACATATTTTAGAAGAAGGTCTTTCTGTTTCTAAGAACAACTACAAATGCTCAAAAATCTATATGCCTAAATCAAAAGGACTGAAAATAACGGTGTCTTTTGTGCAATAGTATTGTAGAGGTTAATATACAGATCATAATGAATACTATGTTGGGAAACAAAGCATTTCTTCTCATAAACCCAAGCCCCTGGTGACAGGAGAAAAGCTTATCATCTTTATTGGCGCCCACAACTAAATTTATATATGCATTGTATGCATATCTTCTGGATTTAATTTCATTTTTTGTTTAAGTTGTAATACTGTTAGGTAAGGCAGAGACAGATTGAGGATTTCTCCTAGGTTTGGCACTCTCTCTCTCTCTCTTTCCAAAAAATCTCTCTATATATCTATGTATGCATCTTTTCATTTATATATTACATTACTTTCTCTTAATGTGGGTGAATGTTCAGACTCAGAGTCAGGCTTTATAGATAGGGGCTCTAGGAACCATAGTAATACAAGTATCATGGTAACCAAGAGTTGATTTCTTTAGGAAAAAAAGCACTAGATTAAATTTGGACCAACTTTTGAAATTGTGACATGAATCAATGTATTCTGCATGAGTGTCTAAACTCTATATGCATTATATAATTTTTTTTTAAAGACAGAGTTCCTATATAACCCTGGCTATCCTGCGATTCACTAAGTACACTAGACTACCCTGGAACTAACAGAGATACTCTAGCTCCTACTTTTTGAGTGCCAGGATTAAAGGCATGTGCCCCCATGCCCAGGTAAATGATTTTGAACATATGTTCAAAGTATAACGATACAACTGTAAACTAATGTTAAGATTTTAAGCCCATGATTATAGTTTTGATTTAGCATTTATAAGATACCTATTCCAATAAATATAATTGAAACTCTACTGTGTTTTACATATGCAAACCGCAGAGACACAGAAGCATTACCTTGACTCTAACTGTTTTATACTAGACTGTAACTGCTGAACACGTCTATCCGATGCTTCCTCTTTTCCTTGTGCAGATATAATATCTTCCTCCTAGAAAGTAAAGACCCTGAAGCTTACTTGAAGCATTTGAGAATGTAATACACAAACACCATTTACAGCATAAAAAACACAGTAGACTACAAAGTTATGTTACTAGAATTCTAATATCTAAGTTTAAAGATGATATACATTGGAAGTAAATACATATAATACAAAGGGTTAAGGGGAAAACTTCATCATCAATACCATATTAGATATCAAAAGAATTACTGCAAGTAGATTTCTGGCATTGTCTCACCATGTTTCCACTAGATACATGGCAAAATAAGGCAAAGGTTTCTAGATGGCCACTCAACTGTTACAATATACTCTCTTAGCTATTTCCCATTAGCTATCAAAATAAGAAAGAGCATTTCTCTAACAGAATAATGCTTTGAATTATATCAACAGGCTTGATTAAGTCCTTCTAGAAAAGCATCTCAGCAATGGAAACAGTCTTCACTAAGGTATTCCCAACACTATACCTTCTTCAGCATCTGTTCCTGAAGACCTTCAGTCACTTTAGTTAACTCTTCCACTTTTGTTACTGCAACTCTCAGATCTAACTTGGCTTGCCTGAAGAAGAAAGTAAATTCATGTGTTACGTTAGAGACCATAAAGAATAAAAAGCCCAAAATCTAAATTTAGTAAAATCATTATTAATGTTTATGTAACTAAAAATGGTTCCCAAAGGTAAATACTGAATGATTTCCTTATTGCTAATAAGATGCATGTAAAAGCAAATAAAAAAAAATAGGTAATTTTAAAGGAGTATAAAGAGTATTTAGATAAATAAATCTTATGTATTTAATGAAGAAGTACTTGATCATCATAAAGAAGAATTTCAGCATAATGCTGCCTTTTCTATTTGTTTCAGGGGTTGCTGAACAAGTGAATGTACAGTACATTAAATTGCCTGGTGAACTTTAATCAAATGTGAGACTGAGAGCATCTGCTGGGTGTATGTCAGCATGCAGAGCACTGGCATCAGCAGCCCGGTGCTGTCACTCTTAGTGGTGAAAGTCCTTTGACCGCCTGCCGAGAGAACAAAAGTTCTCTTACTAATAGAACTTTCCTTACTTTTATCTGATACTAAATAGTCAACTTCTAAATTGTCTGTGAAGTGTGTATTCCTCTCTGTTTTTATGGCCCAACCTTTAGCACTGCTCTCACTTCCAAGAACTGATTCTCTCAACCCCCTTTTCTTTTCAAAGACAAGTTTCAAAGGCTTCAAGCTGACCTGGAACATGATCCTTCTGGGTCCCTACCTCCAAGTGTTAAGATTATAGGCAGGTGCCACCAGGCCCAGCTTCAGGCTTAAAATTCTATCTTAAAATTTATTTCTGTATTTCTCAGCTAAAATAAAAACAAGTTTTATTTTCATTACTTTTGAATAAAACTCTATACTGCCTTAGACGAAAAAAGGTCAGTACCAGTCAATGCCAAGGCCTCATCTCTTGCCCCGTCCTCCCACGTACTTTTGTACTTTGTTGCAGGTTTAACAGGGAACATACAAAGCCCATGATTCCTTGAGCACACTCTGGGTTTTCCCATTTTATTGTACAAGTCTCTCTCTCTTTTACTAATTTTTCAACATTTACCAAATTAAAAGTTTTCTCTTGTCAAGTCTACAATGGTTTTGCTTACATAAGATCCTAAATTGCAATCCTTATAAGACATAATTCCTTGTACATTAACAGACTATACTACATTATAATCAATACTAAATGAATTTCCCTTGTAGAATCATGAGTTCATAGAAGATGGACTACAATCTGAAGGCAGAGACCATATTTTATTAACCCGTTTGAAGACAAGTAAGAACACAATAAATGAGTGCAAAGGAGAACGGATGAAAATACCAGCTCTAAGGACAACTGAGTCTTCATGTTTTACTCATTCATTGTTCATGTGTGGACAATCCTACAGCAGTGAGTTTTAGAAGCCTCAATATACACACAGACATACAGACAGAGAGACAAACAGACACACACACACATCACATCCTTCTAATTCTTTAAGGCTGATTTACTACTATACAAGTATTGGATCTCTCTGATTAGGTTGGACTTGTTGGCCAATGAGCCCTGGGATCCACCTGTTTTTTTCTTCCCAGCACTGGTATCATGAGTGTACAGTACCATACTCAGCTAGTTCACAAGGATTCCAGGGATAGAACTCAGTTGTTCCCTTACTTGCACTGAAATACTTTACAGGCTGTACAATCTCCTTAGCCTCCTACAATAGTTTTTTTTTTTTTTTTTTCAGAAGAAGAGTATCGGTTACTAAAACCCACAAAGCTTAGCTAGGTAAGGTGGTACTTGTATATAATCCGAGCACACAAGAGGCTGAGACTGGAAGATAACAAGTTTGAGGTCAGCCTGGACTATCTAATGAGCTCAACTTCAACTTAGGGCAATAAAGTAAGATCCTAGCAAAACAAAATAACAATAACAAACCAAATAAACTAATGACCTAGCAATTCGAATTTTGAGGTCAACAAAGCAGATCAATGCTAAATGTATGTATTGGGGAAACACTGATATTAATAAACTTAGGTAGGGTAGACTTAAGGAAAGAGGGGGAATTGAGTACAAGGAAAAGAAATTTAAGAAATATGTATTTTTCAATATGTCAGATGAGAAAATAAAGAAGACAATGGAAGCTGAGAAATAGCTCCCAAGGTCAGAGAGGAAACTCAGGAACAAATATAAAATACTCAGAAGAGGTAATTCCACAGTAAGTAAAAAAAAAAAAAAAAAAAAACAGATTCTTCAAGGCAATTTCAGAGGATAGAAGAGAAAAATCAGAACCCGAATAAGTGTCAGCAAGTATGTCTGAGACAGGAGGATTCAAAAGAACCTTGCAAAAGGGAACTAAACTTTTAAGAACACAAAGCATAGTTACTGGAATGATATGAAAAGATACTTTCCTACCTAGACAGACTAGATGCCAAAGAAGAACGGATGTACTTAAATATAGTGTTATAGTCCACTGTACACTGGGGTGTGGCATGCAGGGCAGCCCTTTAGCTTTCCTAGATAGATGAAGAAGCTGAACTTCATGCACTTAGCAGTCTGCCCAAACCATCCATCAGTAAACAGCAGCTAGTCTGAATGTATTTTTCCTCTCATGTGATGGTCTTAGGTATGATGTTTGGTAGGTGATGAAATTATGATTGTGGAACTCTCAAAAATGAGATCAGCGGCCTTGTAAACAAGGCCTGGATGAAGTTTCTTGTCCCTCCCATCATGTACAGACACATGAAGAAGGTATGATTTATGAAGCAGAGCCCTCGCTGGATATGGAAACTGCTGCTGTCTTGATCTTGGGCTTGCCATCCTCTAGGACTATAACAAATACTTTATGGTGTTTCTAACCTATTTCACTCTACAGTATTTTGTTAAATACCTGCAATGGACTAAGGCAATGCGGGACCAGAATGTAAAAGTAAGGCTGAGTACAGAGTCTATGCTTCTCAAATAACATACCACAAAGCACAACCTAAAAAGGTGTATGAATGCAGAATATTTGCCAAAGACGACTATAAATATCAATGAAACATTCTTAAATAGTCCTTTATTATTAGATGCAAAACGTCTGAGCAATGCTGTATAGTATTATTTTACCTTTGAACAACACATGAAACAAAAAATCCTTATATTAAAGAGTTGCTGCATGTGCTCTACAAGTAAAATCAAATATTCTTTGTTCTTCAAAGAGTAAAAGAAACAAGCATTTAAAAGAACAACAATATCAACCAGCCAGACTCCTCAGAGCTCCCAGGGACTAAACCACCAACCAAAGAGTACATATTGGGGGGGGGACCCATGGCTCCAGCTTCTTATGTAGCAGAGGATGGCCTTATCTGGCATCAATGGGAAGGGAGGCCCTTGCCCTTGGTCCTGTGAAGGCTCGATGCCCCAGGGTAGGAGTATTCTAGGGCAGTGAGGTGGGAGTGGATGTTGGGTGGGGGAGCACCCTCATGGAAGCAGGCTCGGGGATGGGATAGGGAGTTTGGGAAGGAGAAACTGAGAAGGGGGACATCATTTAAAATGTAAATAATTAAAATAAAAAACCCATATAATTATAATCAGCGCTTAAATAACGTTAAGGTTAAACACTGTGAATAAAAAGAATGACAGGAAAGCCGCTATCCTGTTTTCTCTGCTCAGAAAGCTAGAAAGCTAGCTGCCTACACATATGGAGCCGTCTGGCAATCCTATGACTAAGCACATCTGCTTAAGGCCATTTCTCACAAGGGAGAGATCCCAAGAGACACTATGAATCAAAACTAGTGGTACATGAGTTCCAGATTTCCACAGCTTTTTTTTTATAATAGAAGACACAATATTATTCAAATTGGAAACATGAAACATCTGAGAAAAATCTGTTATCTCAGTTAAAATAAAACTATTACCTGGCAAAAGTACATTTTAAAAATAAGTGGTATATAAAAGTTATTGGCACACATACTTTTGGAGAAAAAGCTATGCCATTGTAAAAATGACTAGAAACAAACACAATGAATATACATAATTTATCTATTACATAATTTATCTTTTATATTCAATATGATAGGATAGCCTGAGACCAAGAACTGTACCTTATAACATCAGGTCTTATGTTCTTCATTAAAACCACTTAATTATACAATATAATTTAAAGGCTGGATCTATACTAGAAAACACAAAATGGTATCTGATATCAAGATGATTGATCAGGTGTGCTCCTTGGAAACCACACTACTAAGTAGTCACCCAGTCCTGAGTAGCTGAATAAAGAGTATAATATAAACTTTTTCTGAATAATGAGAGGCTAAGAAAGCAGCTGTGCCTCTGAAAGATTGAAGAGCAAGGGGCTTGAATATAATTAAATTAGTTTACTTATCCTCCCAATAAAAGATAATTTAGTTATTTAATTGGTAAATTAATCACTCAAAATATTTTCTTACCATCTTTTGTGGGCCTTACAGGTTAGTGAGGACAGTTGAAAATGTACAGTTACATATAATAAAGTGTTAAAATATCACAACAGATCAGCATTCAGTCTACAGCTGTACTATAGAAGACATTAGAATTTAAAGATAAGAAAGAAAATGACTTAGAAAAGATTATCTAAAATATGACACTTAAGCTGAAGTTTTAAAATTGGGAGGACATTTGTTAAAAGAAGGACTTTTAGACAAGCTACAACGTGGCTTGTTCAGAGAAATCAAAGTAGTTCAGAAAGCTGCAGTGAGGAGTTGCCTGGTGTCAGATCATTCTGGGCAGTCACTGACATGAAGCAGCATAATCAGATTTTAATTTTGAAAGATTATTTTAAGAAAAGGACAAAAAGGGGGTATGAAAAGCCAGAGGAGGTTTCATCAGGGTCTTAAATGGGAGAGGCTCAGCAAGGGCAATAACAAAGGACATGTATGGCATGTAATTATTGATAACTGGATATTAGACAAAAAGTACAGAACATTCACAATACTACACACAGACCGTAAGAAGTTTAACAAGAAGGAAGGCTCAAGTGAAGATGCTTCAATCTCACTTAGAAGGTGGAAGAAAGTAATGACTGGAGGCAGAGGGAGGGAGGGACTGGAGGGTAGAGGGTTGGGGAGGGAACAAGAGGGCAGGGTCACGTATGGCGGGGGAGCCAAGAGAGAAGCCTGAGGGTCAGGAGAATGAATGGAAATATGCAGCTGCCAGGGCAGGGTCAAGGGAACCTCTAGAAAGTCCCAGACACCTGGGATTGAGAGGTTCCCAGGACTCAAAGGGGATGATCTGAGCTGAATGCCCCACAGTGGAGAGATGGAACCCCAAGTGACCACCTCTAATAGTTAGACAAGGCCCCCAGTGGAGGGATGGGTTCACCAAACTACCTTCAAAATTTTGACCCCAAATTGTTCCTGTCTAAAAGAAATGTAGGGACAAAAATGGAGCACAGACTGAAGGAAAGGCCATCCAGTGACCAGCCCAACTTGGGATACATTCCATGGGTGAGCAACAAACCCTGACATTATTACTGATGTTATGCTGTGCTTGCAGACAGGATGTCTAGCATGGCTGTCCTCTGAGAGGTTCTACGAGCAGCTGACTGAGACAGACACAGATACTTAGAGCCAACCATTGAACTGAGGTCAGGGACCCCTACGGTTGAATTAGGGGAAAAACTGAAGGAACTGAATGGGATGGCAACCTCATAGGAAGACCAACAGTGTCAACTTACCTGGACCCCTGAGAGTTCCCAGACACTAAGCCACCAACCTGACAGGCTGATCCGAGGGTCAGCACATATACAGCAGAGGACTGCTTTGTCTGGCCTCAGTGGGAGAGGATGGGGCCATGGGACAGGATGTGCCCAATCTCTAGAGACTTGATGTCCAGGGAATGCGGGATGTGGGGTGGGAGGTCCTGGGGGCAGAGAGTGTCCTTTCTAAGGCAAAGGGGAGAGGGAATTGGATGTAGAACTCTGAGAGAGGGGACTGTGGAGGGGGGTAACATTTGGAATGTAAATAAATAACTAATAATAAAAAGAGAAACAGAAACAAACAAATAATACAGTGATAGAAAAGTGACACATTTTAAACGTAGAGTTGGAAAACAGGACAAAGTATGATGCCTCCCTCCTGCATTCCTGAATCAGGAATTGGATGACACCATTTATAAACAGATAAAAGGTTTGGGATGGGACAATAAGTTCAGCTCAGAGCCTATTGTGTTATAAGTACCTTTGAGCCACTTGGAGGGAAATATCTTACAGAACTCTGTGTTAAGAAAAATGGAATGTTATCCTACTCAGGAATTACTAAAGAGAAGGATGAGGTGTTCGAACAATGTGAGCAGGTTGTGTCCTATCACCCAGAAACTCACCAAAGACTTTTTTATTGGCTTCAGAGATTATGTTATTTGGTTAAATCTACAATAAGTTTTGGGTGTGGGTACAAAGGATTAATAAACTCAAGGTTTTTCAAGTGTCAAATAAGTACCCTACTGAATTACACACCCAGATCCCAATTTCCAGTCAAAATTGATTAGCAAGTTGCACATTACTAATGTAAAAATATATCAATTCATGTTCATGAGTGGCTAAAGTTAATCTGAATATATATATTATTTGGAGACCAAATGTAGGACATTGAACAAGTTAGGCTAACATCTCTTAACACCAAGTCAAAACCAGAGACATTTAAAATTATTTTGAACAAAATTACCTAAAAATTATTTTAATTCTTATCTCCTTTTGCTTATTTTCTTAAAATATTTTTTCAAAAATAAAATTTAATCATATCCTTTCATGTCAGTAGCTGCGCAGAGCGACATCAAGTCTTCCATGACTTGACCCCAGACCACTCTTAACTTCAACTTTCTGAATTATTTTTGTTAAGTTTGAGAAGTTACTATGAAACCATATGCCAGTGCTTCAGGCCATCTTTAGTGCAGATTAATAAACTCAAGGTTTGTATCCTACAACAGATAAAACTCATCACTCCTAAAATATACACACAAATGACACTTCAGCCTGGTTGCAAACTCAGAGAGCTCTGCCTGCCTCTGTCTCCCCAGTGCTGGAATTAAAGGTGTGCCCACCATGCTTGGCTCTTTTTCTTTCACACACACCAAGATGCAGAATTTGAGCTCACTGAACTGAATATGTATTATAAGCAAATATAATGAAATGAAAAGCACTCACAGAGAAACAACATAAAATTTCAACTAAATGAGTGAGTGCTAAGTGCATTTGTAAGGATAAAAGAGTAAAAATGTAGTGTAATGAAGGAAAATACCCTCCTAGAGAAAGCTAGTGTGTGTGTGTGGTGTGTGTGTGTGTGTGTGTGTGTGAGAGAGAGAGAGAGAGAGAGAGAGAGAGAGAGAGAGAGAGAGAGAGAGAGGGAGGGAGGGAGAGAGAACAAACAAATATTTGAGAAACAGAATACTGTTTCTCAAAAGGCAAAGAGAAGGAAGCAGTGGTTTTGATAAACAGCTAAGTGGCACCTGAAGCACTGTACACATGAAGTCATTGAGGAGGGCCAGGGAGTGAAGCTGATAGAAAACAGTCTCAAAAGCCTCATGTGCTATGGCAGGGTATCTCCACAATTGTCAAACATGAAAACAAAAGAAGCGTTAATTATATGTTCATATGATTTTAGCTTTTGAAATCATATTATCAGACAACAAATGAAACTGTGTTTCAGTGTAAGTATAAATGTGTTTAAAGAATTTCTAATTTACTTTTTCTTGGCATGGTAATATAGAGTATCATTTCAAAACTGAATTTTGGTAATGTCAATATGCCCATCATTCAGAATCTGTCAAACTTGAAAGCAACACCCTTTCCCTCAAAGAAGCATCTGCTTATCCTTATGTTCCTTCAAATCTGTGGCAGGAAAAGCAGGCATAGTTTTATGTATACAACTCTGATCTGCTTAATGTTGAGCTATAGAATACCGCTGGTAAATATTATGGCAAAATTGCTTAGGACGGCACAGTATTCAAGACCCTTTAGGTTTCAGGAAATTATAACCAGCATTATCATTCTCAACTCCTTTAGTCTCAAGTCACAGTCTTTACACCAAATGTCCAAAAACCAGATGACTCTTCCGTACAGATGTCAAAAATCAACATATCCACTCATCGTCCTTTCTTTTCCAGTCAACTCTTACTCTTGATTCTTTACGGCTGTGCGTACTGTCAGCAAGCCAGGCTTAGCAGTTCAGTGAGATTAGCAATGAAAAGATCTCAGTTCCAACTTGGCTATTCCTTGACTCTTTTGGAAAAGTCTTGGTGGGTAGGACAGTTCAAGTCCTTGGTTCCATGTAGTTTATAACAATGGAAAGATAAATCAAATGGCTATTATGATGCTGTATGCCAGTTCAACTTTGTAGTAGTTTATCTTGACCTCTAGCCCTAAGCTCTTTGATTTCCCTCTCAACGTGGATCTTCTATATCCAATTTATTTCTCAGTACATGACTGCAGGTCCTTATGAACCAATTTCCTTACACATCTTTCATCCAAGATCTATCTCTGCATCCTAAGTCACACTACTAAGCTATAGAGATTATTTTTTCTTGAAGTCTTTTCTGGGCCTTGAATTCTGAGTTAAACAGTGTTAGAGACTCATTGTTTTCAACTGTCACAACAAAGCTTTCAGTGTTGTTTGGTTGTCCCTCTCCATTTTGTTTTCTAAGTTCAAGTTAAACCATGATATATGTTGTTATTGCGTATTTTATACTACAATTCTGTACCTGTTTAACATAAACAATATTTTTTAGATCTATGTTTTGGCATTTAATTAAAACTTTATATGAAATACATGAATGCTTGTTACCTACTTTTCCACGCAAGTAATCACATTTTACATACTGTTCCCTTGGTGACAAACACGTAGGATGCCTGCAGCTCCCAAATTCTACAAATAGCCACAGTCCACAGAAACAATGACTGAGTTAGGAAATGTAACTGCAAGAAATGTTTTTATTTTAGAAACAAATAAAAATATGTAATATACTTAATACTTATACTCTAATACTAAATATAGATACATCTCTCTATTGCTAAAATGTCTATAGAGAAGAGAGACTATTACTTAAAAACTGTTGAACAATGTTAATTATACTATCCTCTTTTAGACATTATTATATTCTACTTTCAGTCTATACACATATACATGCATGTTTATACACACACAGATGGGGGAGAGAGAGAAAGAGAGAGAGAGAGAGAGAGAGAGAGAGAGAGAGAGAGAGAGAGACTGACTTTTTTTGAGATAGGGTTTTACATAGGCTAGCCTCAAACTCACAATTCTCCTGTTTACCTATGCTAGGTTTACAGGTGGGTGTCTATACGCCAAGCATCCATTTTATAATTCTAGCATCAATTTTGAGTATAAATTAATATAGGCTGAGAGTCCTGAATCTAGAAATATGAAAAATATGGAATACTAAGAATTCTGAAACATTTTCAGCACCAAGAAATGCAACATGTGGAAAAATTTACACCTGACGTCATGTGCTAGCTTGTAGTAAAAATATTTGCAAACTAAAAATATGACATTAAATTACTTTTAGGCTCTGAGTGTAAGACATATAAAATAAATTAATTTTGCTTTTAGACTTGATTCCACTTCTAAGCCAACACTTTGTATACATGTAAATAAGCCAAATTTGAAAACAAAACAAAACCAAAACAAACCCCAAACCACTCAAGTCTATAACTGCTCTGTCATTTTGCTTAGCTTTCATTTTTCAGGATGCTGTGACCTTTGAAATGTTTTCTCTCAGACTTTGTCCAATTATCTTTGGCTCTTATTTATTAATCTTTTCTATTTTGGCTTATCTTTTAAAATGTTGGATAAGAAATATTTTCCCATATACAACATGTATATGACTTAAAACAAGAAGCATTATGCCATGTACAATATTCATGTTTTAATGTACCAGTTAAAATGAATTTAAGTATAAACCCCAGTATTTTCCTAGCAAAATCTTTAGATTATCTTATTAAAAAACAATTCTGTGAAGTTTTGCTTCTCAATTTAAACCCTAAAACCTATATAAAAATAAATTTGGAAAGGAGAACTCCTTTAAAACTTTCTTACAGATAGAAACTGTTCCCAATACGGTGGTTCCCCACTGACTTATGATGTTAATTCAAAAATACCACGTTCCCATGAATACATTTTATTTTGTTTTATTTGATCAAACATACCCTTATAAATAACAATAAGTTTGTTAAACTATGTAACTATCTTGGGAGATGGTAAAATAAAATGTTTTATTATTTTAATCAAGGAATAACTAGATTACCATACCTGCTTTAGTCTCTTTCTGCCACATACCCTTTATCTCTCTTTCTCTCTCCTTTTGAACAGTTTATTCCAAATTACATTAAGCTAAAATATAAGGATGTGGAAAAATATTCCCACTAAAGAATTGAAGTTTCTCTGACATAGTAGTTCTCAATTTTCTGTTTTGTTTTTAGATTTTTCTATTTCTTTGCTAAGATTTCCCATTCCATCATTGAACATGTCTATTTCTTCAACTTTACTTATTTATTTATGTAAGATGTGTGTGTTAGCAAAGGTGTATTTGTCTCTAACCCCAACTCTAACTTATGCACACATGTGAAGAGGCCAGAGAAGAACATCCACGTCTTTACATCTATTGCTCTCTGTCTTATTACTTGTCTCTCACAGAAAACAAGGCTCTCCATTTTTTCAGCTAGTGTAAAGGCCACAAGCCCTGACAATTCTCCTCTCCTGCCCTCATCAGAGCAGGGGCTACAGTCATGCACAGCTATGCTTAGCCTTTTATATCTCTGCTAGGGATTTGACTGTAGGTCGGATGCTTGCAGATCTTATCCAGTGAGTTATCTCCCAGTCCCTATCGTTTAAACTTTTTGAAGTTGTTCCTAATTGCTCACTGATTCATTTTGTTGTGCTTGTTTAAAAGTCTTTGTCAAAAGATGGTAAAACAAACAAAATAAAAAGGGATAGCCAATTCATATTGATGAAGGATTCAAGTATAGAAAAATTGTATACATCCAATACTACAACACCTATGACCATAAACCAAGTCTTCTAGTCATAAAGGCCAAAAAAATCCCTTCAAAACAAAATAGTGGGTTCTTCAATAACATTTCATTCTCAGCAATTATTCTCATCATCTAAGCCATCCAGGTAAAATACATCAGCAAACTGCAGAATTAAACTATACTACGGATCAAATGGATGTAACAGGCACCTACAAACTATTCCACCCAAAAGCTGCCAAGTATACATTTCTAAATAACGAGTGAGTCACTAAAGGAATCAGGAGGGAAATAAAACAATTCTTAGAATCAAATGAGAATGAGATCATAACATACCAGAACCTGAAGGAAACAGAAAAAAGTAGTTATAACAGGAAACTTTGTAGTACAATTGCCTACAATAAAAAGTCAGATATTTCAAATAAATAATCTAATAATAAAAATTAGGATTTTAGAAGAGTTTACCTCCAAATCAGCACAAGGAAAGAAATAATAAAGACCAGAGTTGCTGAGCAGTGGTGGCACACTCCTTTAATCCCAGCACTTGGGAGGCAGAGGCAGGTGGATTTCTGAGTTCGAGGCCAGCCTGGTCTATAGAGTGAGTTCCAGGACAGCCAGGGCTATACAGAGAAACTCTGTCTCGGGGGAAAAAAAAAAACCCCCAAAACCCAAAACCAACCAACCAACCAACCAAACAAACAAAAAACCCGAAAACCAAAACCAAAACCAAAAAAAAAACCAAAAAAAACCCAAAAACACCCAGAGTTTATATTCATGAAACGGAAAACTAAAAAAAAAAAAAACAATACAAAGGATTAATGAAAGAGTGGGTTCTATGACAAGGAAAAATAACCTGACAAATGGATTTTTAGCAAAAGTAGTGAAAAAACCCAAATCAATAAAATTGGAGATAAAGGAGGATTATATTATAGCAGTTTTCAATAAGTTCCAGATAATTACCAGTGAATATTCTGAATTTATATTACAACACATTAGAAAAATCTAGATGCTATAAAATTACTCATCATAAAATTTGTTTTTTAAGTTTTATATATTGTTAGGGCTGAGTGTATAGCTCAGTGGCAGAGGACCTGCCTAGTATTTGCGAGGCCCTGGGTTTGATTTCTAGCAACGCCACTCCTCCATTCTTAATCCTACCTCAAAGTTTTAGGTACCTATTATTCCCTTATTCCTCTTAGTAGGAATATAATGTTCCATGGATCACAAATGTGCTCACTAGATTTTTTTTTTTTTAAATGAACTTTGATACAAGGTAAGAGTTATCTGGGAAGAGGGGATATCTGGGAGTTGCTTCCATCAGATTGGCCTTAGGCAAGTCTGTGGGAAATTTCTTGTTTAATCCTTGATGTGGGAGGGCTCAGTCTACTGTAGGCAGTGACTCTTCTGGGCTGGTGATCCTGACTGTAAAAGAAAGTACCTGAGCAAACCAGAGACAGCAAGCCAGTATGCAGCATTCCTCCATGGTCTCTGCAATAATTTCTGCCTTGAGTTCCTGCCCTGACTTCCCTCAGTGATGGAAAGAACCATGGAAGGGTAAGCATTTAAAATAAACTCATTCTGTATCCATTATTCTGTCATGGGACATCTGGATTATTTCCAATGTCTGGCTATCATAAATAAGGCTGCTATGAACACAGTGAAACACATGCCCCTGTGGCAAGGTGGGGCATCTTTTGGGTAAATTCCCAAGAGTGGCATTGCTGGGTCCTCAGATAGATCTATTTCCAATTTTCTGAGGAACCCCCAGATTGATTTCCAGAATGGTTATACCAGTTTGCAATCCTAGCAGAAATGGAAGAGTGTTCCTCTTTCTCTACATCTTCACCAACATGTGTTGTCACCTGAGGTTTTCCACAACAGAAGAATGGATACAGAAAATGTGGTTCATTTACACAATGGAATACTACTCAGCTATTAAGAATGAGGACATCCTGAGTTTTGTAGGCAAATGGATGGAACTAGAAAATATCATCCTGAGTGAGGTAACTCAGACCCAAAAGGACATGCATGGTATGTACTCACTAATAAGTGGATATTAGCCAAAAAAAAAAAAAAAAAAATTACAGAATACTCAAGATACAGTCCACAGAACTCAAAAAGGTCAACAAACTGAAGGGCCCAAGTGAGGATGCCTCAGTCCCACTTGGGAGGGAGAAGGAAGCAGTCACAAGTGGGGAGGGAGGAAGGGACCTGGGAGGGAAAGTAGATGGGGATGGGTGGGCAGGAGAGAGGAACATGATCTAGTTTTCAGTGAGGGAAAAGGACTGAAGCCCTGAGGACCAGCAGAAAGAATGGAAACAGGCAACCTCAGGAGGTAGGAGGTTGGGGGCCCTCCAGAATGCACCAGAGACCTGGGAGGTGAGAGACTCTCAGGACTCAAAGGAAGACCTTAGATGAAATGCTTGACAATGGGGAAATAGAACTTAAAGAGCCCACCTCCAGCAGAAAGACAGGGCATCAAATGAGGGAGGGGGTTGCCATCCCACAGTCAAAACTCTGACCCATAATTGTTCCTGTTTGAAAGAACTGCTGGGATGGTAATGGAGAGGAGCCTGAGGAAAAGAAGGTCCAGTGACACGCCCAAAGTGGGATCCAGCTCAACAGGAGGTCTCAAGGCCTGACACTATTACTGAGGCTATGGAGCGTTCACAAAAAGGGACCTATCAGGACTGTCTTCTGAAAGGTCCAACAAGAAGTTGAAAGAGTCAGATGCAGATATTTGCACCCAACCAATGGACAGAAGTTGCTGACCACTGTGGTTGAATTAGGGAAATACTGAAAGAAGCTGAGAAGGGTGACCCTGTAGGAGGACCAGAAGTTTCAATTAATCTGGACTCCCAAGATCTCTCAAATACCGGACCACCAAAAAGGCAGTACACATCAGCTGATAGGAGGCACCCAACACATATACAGCAGAGGACTGCTGAGTCTGGGTTCAATCAATGATGATGCACCTAACCCTCAAGAATTAGGTGGAGTGGGAACATCCTCTGGAGACAGGGGGGTGGGGAGGAGGTATGGGATGTGGAACAGTCAGAGGGTAGACCGGGATGGGGGGAATAAAATCTGGAGTTTAAATAAAAAATAATAACAAATAAACTCATTCTTTCCCATGTTGCTTTTAGTCATTAGTTCTCCACAGAAGCAGAAAGTAAAGTAGGACAGGAACTCAATGACTATCCATCCTAGCTGCATCTTTCTCGTCCCAATCTCAGTTCCCCACTCCCCCACTGGTATGTCTTGGTAACTATCTGCTAAGAAACAACAGATTTTGGAGCCCCTTCTCTAGACAGAAGTCCAATGAGAGTTAAGCAGTAGAACCCTTTTCCAGGGGAGTGAGTTTCCTGCTACAGCCCTGGTTTACTATGATGTATCCTTCCACATACACACTATAGTTACTGCCTCACTGAATGAGCTCATGGCTGATGTCCATATATGCAGAGTGTTTATGGCAAAGGTTTAATAAAAGGGAGAAAGAAAAAAAATAGGAAAATCTATGGCATTATAACAAATCTCCCTGAACAAATGTAATTAATAAAAAATCCAAAACAAAACTCATGTCTGAAAATACCTAAGATGTTTTCGAAGTTTCTCAATCTCCATGTTTTGTTCAGTTACTGTTTTCAGGAAGTGGTGGTTAGTCTGTCATAAGAATAAATCAAAAACATTTATTAGAATACTTAGGAACTGTGTTTTTAATAACATAAAACATATAAGCAAAAAGGAAAAACAAAATAAAAAAATAAGAATTTTGATAATGACTATATTTTTTGAGGGCAAATGTAACCTTGAAGGAAACTTCATCACTTTTCTCCCACGGGTTCTGCCTCAAATCTACCAGACCCTGCTTGCTGTTCAAGCGCTTTCTCTGGCTGATCTTTTACCCCTCTACATGTGTATGAACCTGAAAAGTGCTACAAGTTATGGATTCAATGTTGTATCTTGTAGAACAATGTTAGCATGCCTTTGTTCATGGTTGGGATAAAACCTCTGTCTATCACTGAGATTAAGTTTCAAAGACATTGCTAATTTATCTGGTTTACTTTTAAAAACTAAAAATTCCATGTATTTATGGGAGGAAGACTCATGCCACAGTACATGAAGGTCAAAAGCCAATTTGTAGGAATCAGTTCTTTCCTTATAGCACATGGGACTCAGGTCTTCAGTCTTGACAGCATCCTTTATCCACCAAGTCATCTTTTAGCCCAATTTATTTTATCTTAAAATCAATTATAGCCCATCTTTTCCATCCTTCTGCCTCTGCTTCCAGGAATATTCATCTGTCCCAGCTTATTTGTATTTTATGTTTTATTTTATTTTCATTATAATGTATTAATTGTATAAAATAATGGGCTTCATTATAACATGTATATGTACAAATGTGCTCAGTCAGATTTACCCCTTCCATTATCATTTCTTTGTACATTCTCCTCTTTATTCTTTTACATCTCTGTAAGCCCTTTTAAAAATAAAAATATGATCATTTCTTTCCTTTCTCTACCCCTCCCACATTTTACCACATATATCCCTTTCAAATTTAGTCTTCTTCTTTATTATTGTGTGCTCTATCATCTATCTATATCCTTGTGCATATATATATATGCATACTTTGTGTGTGACTATATAAATGCAACCTACTGAGTGTATGTGTAGTTACTGTTGCTTATATGTATATTCTTTTAGGGATAGTCACTTGTGATTGGATAACTATTTATGGTGTTCATGTCTGGCAAACACAAATTCTTCTCTAAGTAGCTTGTAGCTTTCAATCACTTGTAGCTCTTCATCTAGCTAGGAGGTGTCCGTTAAATGTATTTGGCCTGTATGGTCTCCCTTCTCTCCTTGCTACTACTGGCCCAAAGGGAGCAGAGTGATGAACAGGGTGTCAGAGGGCCAGTGAGTATGAACAGTAATAAAGACATACCAAGACCAGCTTCAGGGAGACAGATCAACTTTACTTGGGGTGAATCAAGGGTTATACAGTTTTGGGGGGAGGGGAATGGAATATCCAGGATGGGCAAAGGTCATTGGCTAAATGCTAAGGTACTGAGATGTCTCATTTGCATGGGGAAGCATTCCAGGAATCTCAAGTGCTAGCCGAACAGGTTCTTGTCTAGAGAAAGGAAGCTGAACCTATAATCGTATCCAAGGCTATATGACATTTCCCAGGTATGGGGTGTAGGGGCTGGGATCCCTCAGGTTGAGAAGAGGAAGCCTCACTGACCAAGGGAGTTACCATTTTGTACTGAGCTCAAGGCTTTCCAGTAACATCAGACTTTGACCTTAGCAGCAAGACAACAGCACCCTATATCATTTCATGCTCAAGTCTGTGTGAATTTTTCATCTGGATGATTTATTTACTGATATTGAGTGGGGTAGTGACAGTCCCCACTATTATCACATCCTTTTATATCTAGCGATACTTGTTTAGGAAATGGTACACCAACATTCGTTGCATACATATAAATGATAGTTACATTTTCTTTATAGATTGTTCCCTTTATCAATATATGGGAACCCCTACCTTCAGATTTGTTTTGGTTTGAAGTTTGCTCTGTACATATAGGTTTTTTACTGTGTTAATCCTAGATGTCTGTTAGTTTTTTGAGTTGAGCATGCTGGATTTGTTCCTAATTCTTATTTGTTAATCTTTTCTCATGAGAATTATTCTTGAACTCATGTTTCTCTTCTCCTTCATTCTGCATTGGAATTTTTAAAATATATTCTCTAGTGCTGGCTTAGTTGGCATGTGTGGCTTTCAGTTGTGCTCATCTTGGAAGGTCTTCGTCTCTCCACTGATTTTAAATAACTGTTGGATATGATAATCTTAGCTGGCAGTTATTTACTCTAAGAGATGGAAATATATCATACTGTGCTTCTTGGCTCCTAGAGTTTCTCCTGAGAGAGAGGTCTGCTGTAATTCTAAGTTCGTCTTTAGAAGCAACACGAGATTTCACTTACGTCTTTCACTATTTTGTTTTTGTTCTGTACTCTTGGCATTTAACTATACTGTGACATGGAGACACAGTTTAGTCACTGTGCAGAGAAAGGTGCTGTGATGCTGCTTTTCTGGCCCCATTTGGAGTTCTTAATGGTTCCTACTCTTGGACTGCCATATCTTTTTGTAGATTTGGGAAATTTTCTGTTTCAATGAACATTTTTTTTTTTTTTTTCGAGACAGGGTTTCTCTGTGTAGTCCGGGCTGTCCTGGAACTCACTCTGTAGACCACGCTGGCCTCAAACTCAGAAATCCGCTTGCCTCTGCCTCCCAAGTGCTGGGATTAAAGGCGTGCGCCACCACTGCCGGCCAATGAACATGTTTTATACATCTCTGTTTGGTTTTTTAATCTCAGCTCCTTCTTTTGCCCTTAAAATTCTTCCATTTTGTTAGTTTCTAAAAACTGTAGTAATGAATTTTTAAAATTATCTAAAACTGCTATTAGGAATTAGTTTCAAAATATCTTCAATTCCCAATTCTGTCTTTTTTGATTTACTAAGAGTTTAACTTCTCTTACTTGAATTCTTTCAATTTTTCATTTGATCTAGACTTCCACAAGTCAATTTGTCAGGCTAGTGTTTGGTGTCCTTTAGTTCCATTATTTTTTAAATTAATTTATTAATTTACTTTACATCCTGACTATAGTTTCCCTTCTCCCTTCTCCTCCAGTCCTTCCCTTCCACCTCCTCTTATTTCAGCCACTCCTCCTCCCTTTCTCTTCAGAAAAGGGGAGTCCTCCCATGGATATCAACCAACCCTGGCATATCAAATTACATTAAGACTAGACTCATCTTCCCATGTTCAGGCTAGAGGAGGCAGCCAGGTAGGGAAAAAGGGTCTCAACAACAGGAAATAGAGTCAGAGACTGCCCTGCTCTAGCTGTTAGAGGAAACATACATGAAGATCAAGTTATACAACTGTTACATATATACAGAGGGTCTAGTTCAGTCTCTGTGAACCCCGATAGGCCAAGGTTAGCTGATTTTTTAGTTTTTGGGAGGGTTTCCATTATTTTTGTATGTAAGTCCATGTTTCATGAATTGTTTTCATTGACCTCAGTGAGCATCTTATTAAGATACTCTTATATTTTGTCATGTTCTCCATTATCCATCTACTGTCTGTCCTCCCTCCTCCATCCATCCTCTCCCTCCCTCCCTCCCTCCCCCATCTCCTTTTATTTAGGGCTAATTCATGTGGTTCTTTTGAAACATCTTTGTTTTTTTTCACTTTTTTGGGTGATTGTTTTGGATTCTAGGCATGAAAGAAAACTGGAATCCTCCTGGTCTTCAAAGACTGATGATATCTTGTAAGAGAGGACTTCTACTAATTAACTAGTCACAGGGTTGGGAAGTATCCTGTATTACTTTCCTCCTCCTAGAGATAGTGGCAAAAATAGCTTTTTGTACTTGTTTTGTGATAAATGAGGGGCAAGGCACTGTGGTATGCATCAGTCTGTTATGAATCTTCCATCTCCTCCAGGCAACAGACAGAGCACAAAGACCAACAAGACTGACTAGAAAGACTTTTCTAGAAAACCCTTTGCTGGATGCAAAGATTTATTTTTTTCCTGCAGAAGGAAGTCAAGAGCTCATTAACTAGTAATTACTAGTTATTAACTAGTTATTAATTAACTAGTAACTACTCATTAACTAGTAATGAGTAAGAGAAGGGCAGGGTCAATGGCATCGATTATCTAAGCAGCATCACAGCACTTTTCTCTGCACAATAGCTAAATTGTTTAGGAACTGTGAGAATTCCAAGACAAACATGATACAGGTTGATCTTTTGAGAAAGATCTCAAAGATCTTTTTGAGAAAGAAACTTGAGGGTCGTAGATGTGCACACCAATCTCTCATTTCTGGAGGAAACCAGGAGCTAGTCTTATTTTTGATTTAGGATCCTATAGTACAAACTAAAACCAACCCACTGTTCAGTGATTCTGATTGCTGAATTAGTGTTTGTGTGTGGGAAAAGGTTCTGTCTACTCTCACACTTTCCTCAAGTCTTACTAAAATACAGTTTATTCTGTACTCATTATTTTATTGTGTATCTGCAGCCTAGTAAGAAACCTTTTTTAATGGGAATTGCTTGTCTTTTATAAACAAATTCCTTTTTTGTTTTGATCTTGACTCAAGATTGGCTCCTGCTCTGAATGCTCTTTGATTTACACTAGATTTTTTCATGAAAGTTTTGTAGCTTAGTAGTTGTTTGTTATCTACCAAATACATTAAGAAAACTCTGTAGTTCTGGCCTGAGAGTATGGATTTTTTTCTTTTTTTAAAGACAGGGTCTCACAAGCATGGTCCTTAATTCAAAGAGATCTGCCTGCCTTGGCCATTGGTTCATGAATGCTGGAATGAAAGGCACCACCATGGCTTAATATACTCCGTATGATACTCAAACATGCTTTTCCTATGATTTCCTTAAAAATATTTAGGGGTTGTAGCAGGATATTTATTCTGCTACATTGTATTCACAGTGGAGCTCCGTGATTAGGCAGTAGAAGAGGAGGTGGAGCTGGGAGAAGAAGAGAGGAAGGGGAGGGGAGAAGAAGAGGAAGGGGAGGAGAAGAAGGAGGCGATCACCCATGGATGGGTAGAAAGCTGTCCTGGGTAGGAACTTCTATCAAAAGGTTATATATTGGGTAACAACTCTAATTGTTGTGGGCATTTGTTGATTGAGCATTTCTAAATATATAAATCTTTTAGATAATCATTAAGCTTTAAGAGTCTCATTTTTATTGGGTACTGCGAGGATGGCAGATATTGTCTGGGGTTCAGCCAAGCTTTGTGGATGTAGCATGGGGGATTGGCAGAGCCATTCCCCATGCTGGTGTCTCGTGGGTGACAGGGCCTGCACATCTAGCTAGCGGAGTCCTGGTCAGAGTCGAGGAGCAGCGGGAACATGGCGGCTGCCGGGGAACAAACTGGACCAGGCGCCATTTTCTAAATATCATCCCTACAAGGGGGTCATTGATACAATAAGGTTATAATTCTAATAAGAATTAATAATCCTTATATAAGGTATTATATAATTCCTACAGTTCTGGGAGATACACTGGAGAAACAATAAATAACTGTGACACTAGGTTAAAGTACTAGCTTCCATGTAGAAATATATTATTAAAAGCCTTTAATTACAGAACTTAGCAATCCTTTGTGTTAGTTAGAGCATTAAGACTCCTCAGAAGTATATTGTAAATAATAATAAAATAAACAAATCTATGATTAGAAATCCCAAATGTTAACCAGGTTTGGTAGCTCATGTTTAGAATCCCAGTACTAGAGAAAGTGAGACATGAGGACTGTCAGGAGTTTTAAGCAAGCTTGGGTAAATCCAGGCTAGCCTAGGCTATAGTATGGGACTAATGTCACAAAAATAACACAAACAAAAAAGGAGGTTCTATATGTTAGCATACGTAGTCAACATTTGATTAATAAGACAGTGCAATAAAATGGGATAACTTACTTTTGATGACATAACTCTACTCTTAAGCACAGACATTGTTTAGGTATTAGCAAGAATTAGCAGAGTAACTAGGGAAGAATGAAAAGCAAAGGGAGGGATCACCCAGAGTGCTATAATTCTATTTAATTTATTTAATTCTATATAATTCTATTACTCAACAATGAGTAAAAATGAAATTCTAAGGAGATAAGGAAAATAGAACTAAAAGACAGTAAGTAGAACTGGGAGGCTGAATTATATTTGTTTTAGAAAAATGTAGGAAAATTTACATATATATGTATATATACATTACACATATTAATCCCATATATTGAGAGTTAATTTACAAATGGTTCTTAGTTTAGTTCTTTAAAACAAATCAATTCACAGATCTTTATTATTTTTATCATATTTCTGGCTGTATGTGACAAGAAAAACTAAAGATTAGGCGCTTGTATTACTTTTGAGGAGCTGAAGGTCTAGATCACTCAACTCGTAAGAGACCTTGCCAAATACCCTAAGAGAATTTTCAGATTAGGATATAATTCAAATACACATTGGTTAGATCTTTAAAGGGTACTGTTCAGTTTAAAGAAGTATGTTCAGTTACTGAATATGTAAGGAAATCAGAAAAGATATGCCTTAATTTATACAGCATGCTTTGTTGCTTTGATGTGAATAAAAATGAAAAAATATAGTTATAGTTTCTAATTTATAAAAAGTAGGTACAGAAAATGTTTATTTCCACTTACCATTTCTATGTTCTCATTAGCAACATGGAGTTTCTTGGTTAGTTGTTGAAAATTGTTCAGCTGATCCTAATAGGAAATTAGAGCAAGTCCATAGTATTTTACTTGTAGCCCATGCTTTAAATAAAACTAAAATTAAGTCTAATATTATACAACTAAATTTGTATGATATCAGCATTATGTCTTCTATTGTGTGAATTAGTAGTGAAATAAATAAGGAAAAATAGTAAATGAGTAAAATAAAATAAGGAAGCAATGGTGCTTACTAATGATTCACGTTTATGTAAAATCATTATTTGTACAAACTTATTCATCAATAAATAATATTTTAAATATAAAAGACACATTTACAAACATTTAAGTGACTAGAAATTTCAAAAGCTATAGAGTATGTACGCAACACTGGAAACTATATATTTAAGCATATCCAAAATGGATAAGATCAGCTGCGTAAAGGAGCCACTGTGGTAATTGTGCAACTGCTGTAAAAAACTCCCATGTTCCACAAGTTTAAAATAATTTCATCAGGTCATACAGTCCATTAAATAGTACTTGTACAAATAAGATAAAGTTGAAGCAGGTTTTTAACATGTTAGATAACAAGTGATCAATAGGCAACCACGGAAATAGAGATGAAGTACTTTTGTAAAGTTATTTATAAAAAAAAATAAAATGATGTAGAAATCTACTATGGCAGAAGAATGATCTTCTGTGAAAACAACAAAATAAATTTAAGGCCTTAGTGTTGATCTGAATTAGGAAATTCAAAGTTCTTGAAGAAGTTTACTGTTTATAAAAGTGGTTTCTACTAGACCCCAGTAGTTAAAAGTTTTATAGATCGGATTTTATATGTTATTTCAAACCACAGCATGGATTAAAAAAATATTGTAAACTAGAATATCATGAGGATTATGCAGTCAGAAATTCACTATGATATTAAGAGTATTCAAAACTTAACTTGAAGAATTAACAAATGAGAGTTATGATAACCTACTTATTTTAACAGATAATTCTTAAGTCCATAGTACTCAAATGTACTTAGCAGTAGAAGAGCCAACTGAAAAACAAACAATAAGGGAAGACTTCCCAATGGAACAGGAGGTCTTCATGAGACAGTTTGTTAACAGAGGTATAAATCTAAAAAGCTAGATGCCCAATGTAAAAACACTTCTGTGCTAGACACAAAGTAGTCTTCAGTAACTAATAAGACTTCTTCTTATGATAAATTTATAATTTATTTAAGTTCCTGTCAACATAGTGGACATCTATTTTAGTAATAGGTCATATTCAATTGTGTGAACATTGCTATTTGACAGTGTTATCATTGTATTTGAACAAGTTTCTCCATTCCATGGAACTCAATGAACAAGTTTTGTTTTGTTTCAAAACAGTAGGAAATTAAACAATTAAAACTCCAGAGGTCAGTTTATAAAAAAAAGTTTTATATTTATTTCCCAAACTAATACACCTTTTAATTCTAGTCTCATTCAAAGCACAACATGCACCGAGGCAGTTCTTTGATTACTTATCTGTTTAAAAAATCCCTAGATATATTTATTATTAACATTAAGAAACGTGAGAGCTTTAGGAATTTCTTTCCCAAACACCTTTTTTTCATGATACAATTTCTGACAAATATATAAGAAAATCATGAAACCTAGGCTTACTTTTTGCTTTCGGTTTTCAAATACATGAATCTGGGCTTCAGTCATATGTTCCTGGTAGAGTTTCTGTACACTTTCCAACTCCTGAGAAGCAGTCTGCCAGAGTTCCAGAGCCCAAGTTTTCTCCTATCAAACAACAACAAAGAAACTGATAGTTTCTTAAAGTATCAGCAAGCTATTTACTGATAGTATAAATAATCATGTTCTTTTATAAATGGGTACTTGTAAAGTTACAAAGCAAATCTAGAATGTATATAAAAGATGGTAGTCATGCAGAGTTTAATGTAAGAACACTTTCAGAGAATGCACTATTAGGGAAGTTAACAATTATGTGACCAGGACAGATGTACTTAACACAAGCTACAATGACCACAATCATCACTAAATGATGGACTCTTTGGGAATAACATTGTATATATAGTCCATCATTGGCAGGTTGTTATGTGGGATGTGACTGTAATAAAATATTCATGCTTTAAAAAATTTAGTAGTAATTTTCTTATTTTGAAATTTTCCTTTTACTTAAGAGTTAATAGCTAAAATTAATGTTATCAGCAATACATATTAAAAACCACTCTATTTGCTTTACAAAGTAAATTGGACCTGTGAAAGCTCCATTCCCCAGTGTAGGGGAATGCTAGGGTGGTGAGGTAGGAGTGGGAATACCCTCATAAAGCAGGGGTAGGGGGATGAGAGAGGGGGGTTCCGGAGGGGAAACCAGGAAAGGGCATAACATTTGAAATGTAAATAAAGAAAGTATCCAATAAAAAAATCTAAATTGTGCTGTGATCTAAATGTGGAAAGCACATCTCATTTTATATAAAAACTAATAAAATGTTTTATCCATAAAAAGTATTAAAAACAAATAAAGTAAAAATTTTCAAGCAAAAAAAGTGTAAATTAAGCCTTGACATTAGTAAAAAAGAAAAGCCCTTCTGAGAAAGTATAATATGATTTTTCTGATTGTAAAGAGTTAAGTGCTTATTGTAGAAGACTAAGAAAACATGGAAAACAGAAGCAAAAAAGAATTATTTAGAACTTTAGCATTAGCTCTTCTAATAAATATTACTAACTTGGATATAATCATCTATAAATGTTGACTGTTCAATTTATAAATTTTTTATAAGTTGCTTCTGGGATACAATTTTTAAAGTTTTTCTTTTAGTAAAATTATAATCACATATGTATTGTTTTTAATACTAAAGACTAAATATGGATAGATATAACTCACAGAAATGTACTTTAGGATATTAAAATAGATAAAGTAGTCTGAGTAGAGTCTTGAAACCAAAAGGCTACGAAATGCTAATTTAACCCACTGAGACCATGCAGACAGCTAGTAGCCTAGGATTCCTTAGCAAGTTTTGACTAAGTATGGAAAACAACAAAACAAAATATTTTCTCTTTGGTGTTGCTGGAATGATAAATGTTCCCTGTGGGCCCATGATTTGAGCCCTGGATTCTCAGTTGGTGGTGCTGTTTGGGAGGTTAAAGGAAGGAGATTGAGCTTTGTTAGAGGAAGTCAACACTGGGGGCAGGGCTTGAAGGTTTGTATCTTTGTCCCACTTCTAGCTGGCTGTCTCTGATTCCTGTGCAGTTGAAATAAGATCTCTCTCAGCTTTCTGCTCTTGTTGCTGGCCTCCACAGCTTTCTTGTCATTGAAGGATCTAATTCTATGGAATCATAAGCCAAATAAATGGTTTAAGTTGCTTTTGGCCAATTCACATTCATGGCAAGCTGTGGAATCCCAGGGGAAGGCTAGTGCATCACTTGTAATTTTCCTTTAAAGGCAGAGCTAAAAGACTGGACTATGCTGAGTATACTTTTAGAATATAGGATTTCAATTTCTATAAAATGACTACTAAATTATAACATGCAGTTAGAAAATGTACAAATGACCCCCCAACTCTCTTGTGGTTGGCCTTAAATTTATGATTTTTCTCCTTCTGCCATATAAAGGGAGGCAGAGGGAGGAAGATCATAAAATCCTCTATCCTAAGTAACTGTCATCTTTCCTTCTGAAACCATAGAGGGGTTTTGTCTGTATGTTAGTTATCAAATTTTCTGATAAACAGAATTTGGAGTTAGAAGACATAACATAGATCTACAAATCCTACATGGATAATTATAGACAATTGATTTCCTTCAGATTTTTGTTTTCTTTAATATTATTTACCATTTCATTTTCTTAATCATTCAGGTCATTAAAATGTCTTATATTTCAAAAAGTCCCAGAACAAGAATGACAAGAATTACCTGCAGTAGCACTTACAGCGCCTCTCCCTACTTTTCTGTTGGTTTATTTTTTTTAGATTTATTTTATGTGCGTATTTTGTGTGCATGTATATGTGCACCATGTATGTACCTTGTGCCCACGTAAGTCAGAAGAGGCACTGCATCCCCTGAAAATGGAGTTATAGATGTGTGTGAGCCACAGTGTGTGTGCTGAGAACTGAACCTAGGTGCTTTGTTAAATCAAAACATGCTTTTAGGTGCCTCATCATCTCTCCAGCCCTTGTATTGCGTGTTTAGCCTAGGGTCTTGAAATTATTGAATTTATCTTATTATTATTTATCTTATTATGAAATTATTGAAATTATCTTAGAATTATAGAAATGAAAATTATTGAGCTCTGCTTTAGATAGTTAGAAAGGAGAGATGTTCTTTCTTCCTCTGCCTTCCTTCATATGACCTCTTCTTAATAAAAGAAGAGGGGGGTAATTTTGTTTTTACAAGTCTCAAAGTGATTATCATATACATGAATTTGAGAGATACTAAGTTAATATATAACTTTTGAACCAGTATGAGTTTATCATTTCAAACCTCCAGTTTAATTTATTCTATATTTTTAGATTTTAGAATTAATTCCTATTTTTCATTTTTAGAAGCATGTAAGTTCAATTAATATTTCTATATTTTAACTATAATTCATATTTGTAAATATTTATTCTTATTGCTTTTAATTATGTGCATACATGTATTTGTGTGAGGGGTGTGCATATGTGTACAAGTGCCTCCAAGATCAGAGGTCTCAAATCTCCTGGAGCTGGATTACAGGTAACTGTGCCTCCCTTGGCGTGGGTGCTGGAAACTAAATTCTGTTCATCTGGGAGAACATTATGCTCTCTTAACCACTGAGCCATCTTTCCAACTCAACATACTACTCTAACATACTAGTTCTTTGAGAATTTTGTACATTGTGTTTCATCATATTCATTCCCCCTCCTAACTCTTCTCAGACTCATCCCATCCCTTCAACCCTGGCTAGCCTGGAATTCTGCTACCTAGACCATGCTAGCCTCAAATACAAAGAGATCCACCTTCTTCTGCCTCCGGCGTCCTGAGATTAAAGGCATATACCACTATACCCAGCTCCCATATAAACTCTTTAACAGTTACAAGAATCTGTGTAATGTCATCATCTAACTATTGAAAGAATATAAACATTTTAAGACTCTTACTGTCAAACTTATGCTTTCCAGAAGTTTTACAAATCATATTAATATAACAGAACAAAATATTCAAAACTAAATGCATTAAGGACTTACTATTGTACTCTTGCTGTTCTATCCTAAAGCAATATATTTTGTCTGCAATTAACTTTTAAATTTACTTTATAGAAATAAGGGTAGCTTATTAACTTAAATATATGTCCAGCACTATAGGCTCAAACTTTACCATAAAAATACAATAAGATAAATTATAATTAATAGATATAAACGAGGAAGATGAGCTGATAACAACGTAGAGCTTCCAAGGTCACACAGTTTGGAAGTGAAACGGAGACCAAACACAAGAACTCTGACCAGCCCCACCCAGTACCTCATCACTTGTTACTCTTTCCTAAAAGGTCAATGAAAGAAAGAACCTAATTCTGTATTAGTAACATTACATGACAGTCTGTCACATAATAGGTACTTAATAAATATTTATGGAATGAAGGTATTGGAATTGTTAAAGGATTACTATGTCTATAACAGTCAATCTTGTTAAGGGCAGGAGAGATTCAACTCTTTCCTTCAGGATACCAAAATCTGCAAGGGATCAAGTCCTTTATATAAAAGGACAAAGTATTTACATATAATGTTCATGCCTGCTCCCACAAACATTAATTATCTATAGCTTATTCACATCTAACACCCTGTTCTGTAATCACTTTGCATATTCCATTTTTTAGGTCGTAAGATAATGTCTACATATGGTCAGTATAGACACAATACTTTATATATTTCTAAGTGTTCATCTTTTTTTTCTTGTTTATTTGTTCTTCTCTCATATATGACATCCTGGCTACAGTTTCCCCTCCCCCTTCTCCTCCCAGTCCTTCCCCACCAACTCCCCTGTCCCCCCAGATCCTTTCCTCCTATCTCTTCAGAAAAGAGCAGGCTTCCCGAGATGTCAACAAAACATGGCCTAACAAGATGCAGTATGACTGACTGCACAAACCCTTATATCGAGGCTGGACTAGTAAGAGGCAACCCAGTAGGAGGAAAAGAGTCCCAAGAACAGGCAAAAGAGTCAGAGACAATCCCTGCTCCCATTGTTAGGGATCCCACAAGAACATCAAATCACACTGTAACATATATGCAGAGGACCTAGGTCAGACATTCAGGCTCCATGATTGTCAGGTCAATCTCTGTGAGCCCCTATGAGGCCTAGTTAAATGATTCTGTGGTGGCCTTGACCCCTCTGGCTCCTTCCTTCCCATCTTCCTCAAAATTCCCAGAGCTCCACCTAATATTTGCTTGGGTATCACAGATGCAACATTTTTAAGAATATTTTGATCCCATGGCTGACTTAATCTATTAGAGTGGAGCATAGTGATAAGAATGGTCAATTGTGTTTTGACAAACTAAAGATTCTTTTTTCTCTGAATATTGATCTTTAAATATTCTATTTAATTTAGTTTTCACTTGTTCAATTTCAGTAAATTTCCAGAGTATGAGACTAAGATCATTCAATTTTATAACAGATAATCACATTCAGTTGTGTTTTTATAATCAAATTTTAAAAAGCAAATTAACACAAAAATAGCTATATATTTAATCAGAGTGCCTAGCCTTAAATCCAATCTCCACCCAATCCCTAAATATGTTCATGCATAAAAGAAAGTAATGTACTAGTACTTACTAATCAGGATAAATACTGGTATGACTGTTCCATGAACTTTCTAACATTTAAGGAATAAAAAATGCATATTATGTCATGGCTTTCTAAAAGATACCATAATATATAGCATATGAAAGTATAATTCCCACTTATATCTGTGTAAACAACTGTAAATTCCTCCTAGTATGGAACGAGAAAAAATTTCCACATCATTTTCCTCTGTATTTTTTAAGCTCCTTTTATTTATATATTAAAAAAAAAATTCAATGTTAGAACATGTTCCTGATTAATATAAACACAGCCTTTCTAATTTACCTAAAATAGTATTCATAAGTAGTTTCAAACCAGATTTCTAGGGAATAAAGCTATAATTTTTTACAGATTATAAAATAAAATTTGTAATTCATAATTTCTAGGACTATTTATAAACAAAGAAATTGAGGCACAAAGATTTTTTTCCACCTACTAAGCTACGAAGTAGAAGAACAGAGTCAGATGCGTACAAGGTCTGAGACACAGCAATGCAAAATTATAAAATGAAATAAACATTTTCTTATGTACAAATTTACAAAAATTTTAACATTGAAAAATGAAATGCACAGAGCACAGAATCACAAAAATTTAAAAAACTACAAGGGGATAAAAATAACCAGGGAAAATATAATTTTAGAAGGATAATTATGTTCTAATCTCTGAAAATTAAAAATGGTATCAGAATAAAAACAGAAAAGCATGTAAATTTACAGGAATTAAACCATTGATCACTCTTTTCTTTAGAATTTTCTCTTAACATTAATTATTCTTAAAGGACAAAAAAAATGTTCAAAATGCAATATGATTCAATTAAAATATATCTAAAACTATATTTGTAACAAACAGTGAGGGCATTTATTTATAAGTTTTAAGTCACAGCAAAATCAAGTGTTATAAATTTTGTTATTCTGTTAAATAAAGGTCAGCCCTGAAATTCTATATACAAGTGACATCGTATAGACTGTTATGTTTAGGAATATGTATGTATGTATATGCATATATGCATGGAACACCAATTGATGAAAACAATGGTCATGAATTTGAAAGAGCAAGGAAGGGTATATTGGAGGGTTTGAAGTGGGAGAGGGAAGAAGAGAAGGGAGAAAAGATGTAACTGTAATATCAAATATTAAAAATTAAAAAAAGATTAACACATTTCTGAAGACTTTAAATTTAGTAGGTAAAAAAATATGGCACTTACTTGATTAGCTAGTTGCAGTTGTTCTTGAAGGTTCCTCACGGTCTCATCATCTGCGCAGATGTCATTTCCTATCCCTGTGCCAAAGGGAAGGACTTCCAATTGCTTTTCAACAGCATCTTTTAATTTACTGTGCAACCTTTGCAATAAGCAGTTAACATTATACTCATTTTAATAACTCATTTTTGGGGGTTCATTAAAATCAACATGAGTCACATATATTTCTTATATGAAATCATTTTAGTAGATTTTTAATAAAAATAGAAGGAATAGTCATTAAATACTATATGAGTAAAAGTATGAATATTTTCAAACATATCAAACTGATGATAATTCAGGCAGAGTTCAGTTTGTCCTACAGAGATTTAAAAATTTCAGTAAGGTAAAATTCAGATGCTTTATCATACTAAATAATAAAAACAATTCAAAGATAGACTTTTACATATATGTCATCTATTATATATATGTATTTATGACTTACCTTTTTCTTAATTTTTCTGATATTCCTATGCTATGTAATTACCAGACATTTACTTAAAACTATTAGAAATCTCAAAAAAAAACACTTTTTACAAATGGGTTCATACAGTTCAAATTCATTTTGTTCAAGAGTCAACTGTATATTAGCCCTTTGAATTTATTTTCCTTATTTTCTATATTGGTTTTTATATTCTGTCTTTTCAATCTGGTTGAACATTCCTAATTCTCTTATTCAATGTTTCTCATCTCTACCACTGCATCTTTTTATATTTTAGAACTCTTTTTGGTTCCATTTTTAAATGTTGGCAAGGATGCTAAGACTGCACTTTAGTGTAGCCCCTATTGAAGCTAAAAATGAAACTAAAACATGATTCAGCCCTACCACTTCTAGGGATATACCTTGAAGGGATCTTATCATACAGCAGATATAGTTGCATATCCATGTGTACTGTAGCAATATTCACAACATTGAAGTTGTGGAATCAACCTGGATGTTAGCACATGACACATATGCAGTGAATTATATTTAACTATAAGAAACAAAATGGATAGACCCTGAGATTACTTTTGATAAATACTGCAGGTTTTTTTCTTATGTGGAATTTAGACTTTCAAGAAATTTGCAAGGCATAAAAATAAGAGTGACTACTTGGAAGAGAAAGGAATTTTGCTGGGTGAGAAATAGTAATTGGAAATACCCAACACTTAATAGGCACTCAAATATTTGTGAATGTTTACCTTTATTGTTATTGTAACCAAATACCTGATAAGGAACTTAATGGAGGAACAGTTTCTTTTTGGCTCAAAACATATCAAATTGGGAAACTCATGGAGCAGGTGTAAGTATGGGTAGGCTATGTGTTCAACTCTGAGATCAAAGGAAGCAGATAATTGGGAATGCCAGTACTCATCTGGCTTTCTATCTTCCCCTCTTTATTCAGTCAGGAACTCATGGGATGCTGCTGCTCTCACATTCAGTGTTTTCTCTGGAAAAGCCCTCCTTTCCAAGCCCTTAGGACCTGTGTCTTCAGGTAATTCTAAATCCTATCAAATTGGGAATGAAGATTAACTATAAATGACTATTTTACTGCTTCACTTATTATTAACTCAGAAGATAATGGTTCCAGATTTCTGTTAGTAGCTCAATAATGTCCTTTGAGAAGCAAAGGTTTTACCACCTTTCTTTCAGTCTTGATGAATCTTTAGATTTTGAGCTCACAGCTAAAACAATTGTCTCTAAAATGTGTATCCCCTTGTAAGTCAACCAAGCTCCACTGAAAACATACAAGAATCTTTGGGCAGCACAAATTGGTCTTGATGAGGGGAAGGGCATGAAGTTTGGTAAGTAACTTTAGTATCTTTCTTATAAAATAATTTCATCATTTATAATCAGTTCCTAGATATTATGCATTCCTACAGAAATAAATTAAAACGTTTCCAAAATCCAATACTATGGCACTGTACACAACTGCATAACACAAGCTACTTGTTTACCTTTCTTAAAATATTTTTCCTGTAATTTATAAATTATTTTGATTTTGCAATCATTAATTATGACATATACCTAAAAGAACAATCTTTCTCTAAAGACACAACTAGTAGAGCTCACTTTAAAACCTTGTGGCATCTTCAAAAGTGTCTTTAATAAACAAAGGGCCCATTTTTTCCTACCTTTCTATCGTGAAACCCAACTGCTGCTATGGTTTGCATTTGGCTTCTGTCAAATCTGTTGAAATATGATGCTTTTTGTAGCATTATCCCGAGGGGGTAGAGTCTATAGGAGGTGATTAACTATGTAGAAGTGAGATATTCTGAGACTGAATTAGGTCTTGTGATTAACAAGCATGAGAGTGACTGTAATGAGGTATGCTGGCTCACAAGTCTCTTCTCTACAGACTCCCTTCTTTGCATTTTTCCACTATGATACATTAGCATGAGGCCCTGACCAGAAGCTGAATGATGTTAGTGCCATGTTCCTGGAACTCCAGAACTATGAGAGTCAAAGAAGCATATTTTCCTTATGAATTACTCAGCATCAATTTTTATAGCAAAAGCAAAACAAACAATACCCCCAAACCAAAAATACCAAACAAACAAACCCCACACTTGCACCGTCACATTACTTTGAAATAAGTAGATTTTAAAGACTAGCAAGGGAAAGGCCAGGCTGGGGCACCTGGTCCACAGGAAGACATGCACCACTGTTGCCTTCACACAGGTTAATGCGGAAGACAAGGGTGCTCTGGCTAAGCTGGTGGAAGCTATTAGGACCAATTATAATGACAGATATGACGAGATCCGCCGCCACTGGGGAGACAACGTCCTGGGTCCTAAGTCTGTGGCTCGCATTGCCAAGCTGGAAAAGGCAAAGGCTAAAGAACTCGCCACTAAACTGGGTTAAAAAATGTACACTAAATGTTCTGTACATAAATATAATTATAAAATTCCATCTAATGGCCTTTGGTTATTTGGGTTGGTGCAAGTATGTGCTCAAATTAGAGCTGTCCCCTATAAAATATTTTGAGACCAAAAAAAAGATATCTGCACATAAAAGGAAGAATGTTGTAAACACATATACAAAACTTTAAATAGTTATTATGTTTACACCATAAAATGCCTTGTCTTCCCAGTACATTAAAAATTAAATCCAACTTAAGTATATGATTGGAAAATTACTATAATATTCTTTACAGGGATATTAAAACTCTGTTTAACAATTGCTAAAATAGTTAAAGCTAAAACATAATTACATAAGAATGCTACATGTGCTAATTTTTTTATTTAGTCAACTTGACACAAGCTAAAGTCATCTGGGAAGAGAGAACCTCAACTGAGAAACTGCCTCCATCAGACTGGTCTGTAAGCAGCCCTGTGAGGCAGCCCATGGTGGACAGCACCACACCTTGTAGATAGTCCCAGGTTGCTTAAGAAAATAGACTGATCAAGCCATGAAAAACAAGCCAGTAAGCAGCACTTTAATTCCTGACTACTTGAGTTCCTACCCTGCTTCCCCTAATGATAAACTGTGAGCTCTAAGTTAAATAAACTCTTTCCTCTCTAAGTTGGTGTTTATCACAGCAACAGAAAACAAACCAGAACAGCAAGTATTCATGAAATACAAGTACATTAAAAAGAATATAACAATAAAGCAGAAACTACTATATAATATAGAATACAAAAAAAAAAAGGAAGTCAAATTTTAAAAGTCCACGAATTGGATGAATTTAAGATTCAAAATGCTGCTCCTTCCCCCTCCATTTTTGGTTTAGTTACAAGTCAACAACAAGATCAAATGTCTACAGTTTTGTTACTTAATGTCAAATTTTGGGAACTCAGGACAGAATAAAATTTATGTATTTTTTTTTTTTAATTTTTGTTAGTTCTTTTTTTTCTTTAATTATTTAAATCACATTGTAATTTACTTATTCACACAGGGGTTATAAACACAAAAAGGCAGGATGTGGGGAAGGGAATGGCACCAGAGCATAGGTGTTCAGAGGGAGTACAGACACTATTCAGAACAGGGTATCAGCTGGGTGAAGGTTCAGGGGACAGGTCATTATGACTCTGCCTGTGATTCACTTGTCCTTATCTAAGTTGGTACTGTCCGCCGAGGCTGCCTATTTATAAGACTACTCGGGCTGGTAAATTTCCACAGAAGCTGCCTGTTTACAATAGCTTATAGCCTTCTGTTTTCAGTGTTTTTCCATAGAGACCCAAGACTTTGTGTTAGCATGTATGTATGTCAGGCCTATTGCTGATTTTAGGTCTATGGCTGATTTTAGGCCTTTAGTGTATATGCAGGGCTGCCCCTGACATCTCCTCCTTTCTCTAAGTATAGAAGGGCCTTGGCGATTCTAATCTTGTGAAGGCGGGGAAAGAGGCTTGACCTCCTTCTTGAAGATCAAGTTTTAAAATTCTAACATGCTGAGAAAAGACATACTAGTAGATAGAAAAAAATTAAAGAACCATAAGAAAAGATTGAGAGACTGCACTATCTTGAAATTTTAAGGAAAAAAAAAAAAAAACAGAAAATTCTTTCATTAATCACATCTCACCCTGGGAGTAAACATTTGCAACTGTTATGTTGCAATGGCCAATTGGCACTCTTATTTGTATTTCACATTTCACTATCTATATAGTACTTGAAAGTCTAAAACTATTATTTCCAAGATATCCTCAAAGATGGTGTAGAACAGATTAAAATTTTAGCAGGAGGCACTTAAAAGAGATGGATATATTTTAGTAAGAAAAATAAAAATTTGGACAATGAGATGAGTAAGCATTTCATGAGAAAAGCAGATGAAAAATGGATGAACATATCAGTATTCACAAAATGAAAATTAAGATCACAATGAGAAATTACTTAACAGTGACAATGAGAGTAACCCTAGCTGATACAGTCAAGTTTTAAATTAAGTTGACATTACAATCCTATAACCTTGCAATTTCATCTCTGGAAATTTCCATACCTGTGTATGATAGTGAAAAGAGTTAAATTCCAGAATACTGGGTGATACAATTTTTATAGTTTTAAAACTGCAAGCTTAACAATATAACACTAAGCAGACTTCAACACAGTATGTCCTTTTACTAGAGGGAATGAGGATAGGAGCTAGAAGGAACTCATGGATAAATGTATCAGGGTCTGCAAGTTTGTATTTAATCACCATATTTCATGCTACATATTTGTACACTATCTTACTACTTTATAATATTTAATGGTACTTATGTGCCATGTGCTTATGTGCTATGACTTTATTTTTTTACAGTTGGCCCATGAAATAATGCTCCTTTGTCATAGTCTATCCAACAAAACCTTCAGGATCAAGCATGATAATCCTCATTTTGAGTCCTTGGTCAGGGAGTCCAAAGGACACCCCATCCCAATAAAAGATGCTATTGGCCTTGAATTTTAGTTGCTTCCCAGAACTTGAAGTTAAGTCTCTATTGCTGAAAACAATACACACTTTGGACACAAGACAGGAAGATATGGAGCTGGAAATAACCTGGAAGTCTCCCTGGGAACTAATGCTTATAGTACTAGAAGAGATAAGCTACTAAGGGGTTAAAATTTCTAGTCCAATCCAGCTGTGGTACCTATAAAACACAGCAAAGGCCAGCATAACACATCCCTAAAGGTGAAACAGTGGCACTTCTATCTTGTGAGTAACCACAGCTGTCTAATTGGACTTAAGGCCTGCACAACAGGAGGAAATTCAGACCTAGTTCTATAAACCTAGCCAATTATCTAGAACTGGTGAGGCCATGAAACCTAAATGACATGACTCTATGGATGGTGGAAAACTCAGAAGGCTTCATCTTTAGAGGAAGAGCTAAAGGCAATTAAGGATTGACGAGAAAGGCAAAATTAATGCTTATCCAATACCATGTTATTAGCCCTAAAAAAAGACATAAAAGCAACACTAAATGAACTAAGCAAGTGTGTGTGTATGTATGTATGTATGTATATATATATATATATATATATATATATATATATATATATAAACATGTAACAATAGGTCAAGAAAAAGAAGAAAACAATTCTTTTATTATCTCCAATTTATAGCACAAAAGTTACAACAGAAAGAAGTTAAATAGATTGTTTATAGTCACAGGTAATGAAGCAAGTAGTCAACAGAAACTCAAGCCCAGCAGTCTGTATTCTAAAGCACCACACTCCATGCATCAAAGGACAACAATAAAAGTTACCTATTAACAACAAAAGACTCACTGGCTAATTGATTTACCTTTCATTTTCTGTGATGACAGTTTCAAGTTGTAGTTTCATCTCACCCATGTGTTTCTACAAGAATAATAAAACATGGTGTAGGAATACATTCTCCAAACAATTAGATCTCCACTTAGTACTCAATTCATATCCAAGTAGTTACAGATAAAATTTATTCATTTCTTTTGACAAGCCATATCACATATGAATAGTTTAACAATGTACTAAACATGATAAAACATTCATTTTGAATTGATTATACACAAATAAAAACATTTTATGCAACAATTGAGAAAATAGTAAAAATATAAAAAAAAAACCAACCCAAAAAAAGATATACTTCAGTATGAGAAAAGAATCAGTTGAGCCAGGTGAGGTGGTACACATCTTTAATCCCAGCAGTCTGGAAGCAGAGGCAGATGGATCTCTATGAATCTGAGGCCAGCCTGGTCTACAGAGTGAGTTCCAGGACAGCCAATGCTGTTACACAGAGAAACCCTGTCTTGAATAAACAAGCAAACAAACAAACAAAAGCAAAAAAACTCAGCTGGTTGCTATTCCTTGAAAATATATCTTAATTAATTCATGTATTTAGGGGAAGTTCATATCTGTATGACTTTCCTATTTCAAGAGGTAAGATGGGAATAGTGAAAAAGGAAATGCAGGTCTTCTTTAGCAATCATTCTTTCTACCTCACCACCCTCCCAATCTGAAGTCTTCTAAACAAGATTGCTATGATAAACAGTCACTGACATAAGTATCTACTGCTAAGTAGTTCTTAGCAGGCTAGATGACTTAAAAACCCACTACCCAGAATACAAAGAAGATTATAATTCATACTGTAAAGAGAATGAGAGGAAAGTTTCACTGATTTTCTAAGGTAATAAAGAGATTATTAGCCTTTCAAAGAAAAAGGGAATGAATGTTAGTAAAAGCAAAATGATAAAAATACAGAGTCAGTTTTAATAAGAGCGAAAAGGTGTACAGACAGCAAAAGGCAGTCATGGAAAAGCAATTTTTCAGCAAAGGTGTACTCGGCTCAAAACATACCCATTGTGCACTCAAGGGTAACAAGAAGAACCAAGCCTGGAGCAGACCTGGCACGAGAAGTATGAACAGGCAGCTCTCCAAGTCTCTCTCTCTTCCCTACTCAGAGATGCTCAAAACAGCTTGACCTAAGAAATCATTAACCACCTTTTAATATGTAATCAACATCAAAACAGAATTTTTCCCAGGTTCCTGCCAGCTACAATTTCAGTCAAACTAAAATGAATTAATGTACTACTAGATAGTTGGATACTGTGTTTATAAAAGCACTCTAATTTGAAAAGTAATATTGTAAATGATTATATAGAATATATGTACTACATAAGTCACGTTAAGGACTTTACTATAAAATACTTGAAAATATTTAATATTTGGAAGAAAAAGATCTACAAAGTACTTCTTATGTCATCAAAATTTCCCTACTATATATTTTTTTCTTTTGTGTGGTGGGAGGAGGGATCTTTATACACAGAATTACAGCATGCTTTTACTGTTTTGAAAGTATACTACTTCTTGGTCATGTCTGTAATTCTTTTTTGTTTTTTTTTAATGTGTTAGATTTTGTTTACTTGCTGCTTTTATGAGAGATAGTCTCTCTATGTAGCCCAGGCTTTCCGGAAACTCTCTTTGTAGCTCAGGCTGGCCTCTAACTTACAGAAATCCACGTGCCTCTGCCTACTGAGTACTGGGACTAAAGTCATAGGCCACTATGCCCAGGCACATCTGCAATTCTTAAAAATTAGCGCTCTTTATTAATTATATATCTGTCAGTATAAATAGATTTTACTTAGAAGTAGATATCAACATCTTTCTCTGTCTCTAAAACAAATGCAATAACTATTACTATCAGTGAAGACTCTTGGGCTTTCTAAGTGTAGCTTCTTCCTATAATTAATTCAGTAATCACCCAGAGGTGGTAAGAACATCAAATGAGAAACTGAAGCCAAGCACTTCAGTAAAGAGACACAGGAATCAGCAGGTTATAAGAGGTTTTAGGAGAGTTTAATTTCCAGGCAACTAGCTATTCTGGAACAATAACTGAAGTACACAAAATATACCATCATTCAATTCATAGAGTGAATTCAGCAGAAGCTTTACATTTGCTACTCCTAAAAGTAAAAATTACACCATTCACACAAAAAAGACTTGTTTAATTGCCCCTCATAAGGGGGAAAAAAGATATTTTTATGGTTGGCTTAAGCTTAAATGGCCAAAAACTAAAAAAAAAAAAAAAAAAAAAAAACCATCATGAAGAATGGGAAATAAATCAAGAATTGTCTAATGCCAGAGCCAAACAGAATTCGCAACAGAGGAATTTCAAATGGCTGAGAAGTACTTAAAGAAATGTTCAAAGTCCTTAGTCATCAGGGAAATGCAAATCAAAACAACTGTGAGGTTCCATTTTACACCCATAAGAATGGCTTAAGATCAAAAACTCAGGTGACAGCAGATAGCTGCCAAGGATGTAGAGAAAGAGGGATACTCCTCCATTGTTGGTGGGATTGCAAGCTGGTACAACCACTGTGGAAATCAATTTGGTGGTTTTTCAGAAAACTGAGAATAGTTCTACTTCAAGACCCAGCTATACCAGATGTTCCACTATCCCACAGATACTTGCTCAACTATGTTCATAGTAGCTTTATTTGTAATAGCCAGAAACTGGAAACAACCTAGATGTCCTTCAACTGAAGAATAGATAAAAAACAATGTGGTATATCTACACAATCTATTTAGCTATCAAAAACAAAGACATCATGAAATTTTGCAGGCAAATGGATGGAACTTGAGAATATTATCTTAAGTGAGGTAACGGAGTCCATGAAGAACATGCATGGTATGTGCTCACTTATAAGTGGATATTAGCCATAAGATACCACTATCATGTTACACTCCACAGACCCACAGAAGCTAAACAAGAAGGAAGACCCATAAGAGGATGCCTGAATTTCACGTAGAAGGGTGTGGGGCGCCGCCCAGCTGCCGCCATTAGAAGATGGCGCTGGCTCCTAATATGACTTGTAGTAAACAAGTCCACTGAGCATGTGTACAGTGTGTTTGGACATGTTCCTCTGACGATTTGATCAAGTTCACCAATCAGGGACGGCCACGCAGCCTACAACACTATATAACCAGCTCCATTCCTGGGCTCTGGGTCTTTCCGCCAATTAAAGGGAACTGCCTCAATAAAATGTGTGACAGAAGGATCCTGGTGTGGCGTCTTCCTTGCTGGCAAGGTGGGCGTGACATTTGGTGCCAAAACCCGGGAACTTGAACATAAGGCACAAGCGGAGACCCCCTTAACAGGGAGGATTCAGAACTGTCAACGTTGAGGTAAGATTTAATAGGTACCGGTACATGTCTGAGAGGTAGGCTGCATAAAGGAGCAGCTTGTCAGAAACAGAGAAAAAAGAGTCTCTGAGAGGTATGCTGTCTTTTGGAGTTGATCCGTGGATCCCTGGCCTGATCATTCCTGTGATTTTCATTTTTGTATTGGTTCTGTGTTTTTGCCTGAATTTTCATCGCCCAGGGCATGAGTGTGTCTGTGGGAGTAACCTCGTTTCAAAGACACTGTAAGACAAGGGTAGATAACCTTGCTGGCTGTGCCGTGCGTCAGTCTCTTAAAGGAGCAGCATGGGCGCGGGTCATTCTGCCCCGTTATTGAAATCATTACAAATATTATTGAAAGAAAGAGGTCTGAAGGTCTCAGATGCTACATTAAGGGGATTTTTGGAAGAGATAGATAAAATAGCTCTGTGGTTTGCGCCAACTGGCTCATTATCGCCCAGAAGCTGGAAAAGTTGGGTAAAGATATCCAGCCAGTGTCTGAGCAAGAGAAAGTGAAAGCTGGTACTAAGCCTCTGTGGAAGTTAATAAGGGCATGTATACAAGACAAAAAATGTGAAAAAGCAGTGAAGGAAGGACAGCGTGTATTAGCGGAGCACCAAAATAGCATGTCAAAAACAGAGAAAAAAAATGAAAAAAGGAGCTCCAAAAAAGAGAAAAACAGACAAGGAAAAGGAGAAACTATCAGAGGAAGATAAGAGGCCCCCTCCAAAGCCAATTTACCCGCCTTTATCAGAGTTTATACTGTTAGAAATAGACAGTTCAGATGAGTCGGGATTAGATCCTGCTGATGAGTTAGATTTAGAGGAGGCTGCTGTGGCCTATGAATCAGATAGATATGGGCCCTTGACTGGTTCTAAGCCCTCAGCTCCTCTGCCACCACCTTATACTTCTAAGGGTGACTTTTCGGGTCCTAGAGTGACATTCTGTCCGCCCGCAGAAAGGAGGAAAATAACATCAGCTTTTCCGGTCTTTGAGGACCCAAATACACATGCAAGATACCATGAGCCCATAGACCACAAGCAGTTAAAGGAATTGGCACAGTCAGTTAAGGCATATGGTGTCAATGCTTCATACACACAAGCTCAGGTTGAGAGATTGGCTTATAGAGCCATGACTCCAACAGACTAGATTAGCACTGTGAGAGCTTGTTTAACTATGGGGCAATATTTAGATTGGAAATCTATTTTCCATAATTTGTGTGCTGCACAGGCATGAGCAAATGCAACAGCAGGGCAGCCTGCCTAGAATTTTGACATCCAAGAGCTTATCTTCAAAAATGTTGTATCTCCTAAGAAAGTGATATGAAGTTGAACCTTGAAAATGAGCGAGAGAAAGGCAGATTAAAAGAAAAAGAAGTTGCCTTCTGGAGAAGCCAGGGCTGATTGGGGGACACCCTAATCTCTCTGGCTATCTCAAAGAGAGATTCTCAGTTTTGTTTTCTATGTTTATTGTCTGTCATTGGTATACCAATTTGTCCATATATGAATCATATGTTTATTTTGTCTGGCATAAATGGTTGTGTTCTATGTCTCATATTTTGAAAACTGCTTGTTTAATTTACTTTGAAACTTGCTTGGGAAGCAGTCTCAATTTACAAAACAAAAACTGATAATTTACCTGCTCTGTGGCTAGAAGAAGAGCACTGGCAGATACAACCTTGAAAAGAGTTAACTGTTTGGCAGCTCTTAGAAGGAGGCCAACAGTTTCTACAATAAGGGTGTCTCCCAGCTTGATAAGTACTTTTCTCTTAAATTATAGCTAAAAAGGTAAGAAAAATTTGTTTAAATGTACATTTATTTTTATTCTTAATTGATATTAAAAATGTAAATTTGCTCATTAAATATAATTACAAATTTACAATTTTGATAACAAAAACTAAATTATAGCTGGTAATTCAAAGTTGGAGTCATTCAGAACCAGATATTTAAAAGAGATCTCAATAAGAGTTTAATCTGAGATCAAACATGAACACCTTCTTTTGTTACACAATTGGCTGATAATAAAAAGATAATTTTACAGAAAACAGAAAAAAACTGTTATTAATAGATATATTATATTAATTAGTTGTTGGCTGTTTTATAACAGTCCTTTGATACAAAAAATTATTACTATGAATTTATATTTCTTTACTTCCATAAGAAGTTTTAATATCTAGTTATAAAGCTATTGCCATGTTAATATAAAATTATAGATCAAGATCACAAAGATATCTTGAAAAAGAACTTAATAAAATATTTCTTATTCCAAATAATAATATGTTTGATTGTTAAAACTACTGATATTTGGCCTAATACATAAATAAAAAGACAATATATATATTTAGATTACATGGTTACTCTCTTGGGTTCCCATGCTTCAATACAAATAATTAAACTATATGCTGTAGCCACTATTTAAAATGCAAAAAATTAGGCTTTTAATTGGGATACTCATAGCTAAGATATGAATCATGGTTTATAATTGCTTGAAATTGTTTCTTTTTAAATATTGCTAATTTTCAATTTTCACAAATATGGCTCAATTTAAGAAACATATATTTTTCCTTAATTCTTTAAGATATTTAAAAGCTCATATTAGATTGTCTAGACTCAAGAAAAATGCCATAACAAATTTATATACTAGAGAGATTACAGACCTTGGGTTACTATATAAAAGTTTGTTTATCTAGATTGCTGTGCCACTATAGTTAATTTGCCTTTTGTAATCCCTGAGACCAGAAACTACAGTTTTTGACACTTAGAACCTCATTCTAAGAACAGCTAAAGATTGAGTAGACAGCTTTATTTTGTGTCAGAAAAAACTACTGGGCTTTGATTTATGCCTGCAAGTCTGAGGCCACTTAAATAAGTTATTAAAGAGTTTATTATTTAAACATAAAAAAAGTTTCTTATGAAAACAATACTAAGGGGCAAAGAATTCAGTTTAATCTCCCCATAACGTTTGCCCTCTTATCCTTAGAGTATATGATTACACGCTACAAAGACTAGATCATAAATTAAAATAGAAATTTATAATAACAAATGTTTATAGTGAACCTATAGCTAGTTATTCATAAAAAGTCTTGCCTCAAGGGATGGCTAACAGCCCTACTCTATGCCAGAACTTTGTAGATAAAGGTATTAGACAAACTAGAAAACAATTTCCTTCAATTATGTATATTCATTATATAAATGATATATTAATTGTTGCTAAAGATATTAATATATTAACAACTACATGTGCACTTATGAAACAGCAATTAACATTAAATAGACATACCTTTCTTTTTAAATAATTAAGATTTTAATTATACCCTAAATATTTTATACCTCAAAATTTTTAGTGTATCTACACAGTAGTTGTTGACATTAAATGATTTTCAAAAATTATTAAGAGATATAAACTAAATAAGACCATTTCTAAAACTTAATACACATGACTTAAGTCCTTTATTCAAAATACTAGGAGGTGATTCTGATCCTAGTTCATCTAGAACTATGACATAAGGACATAAAGCTTTAAGATTAATAGAGAAAACAATTGAAAGTGCACAATAGGTCTTTGGAAAATCAGTTAGCTGATGATTCAATTAAATATTCAACTATATGATGTTCGTAAGGCACAGGAGCTTCATGCTTTACACCATGTGTCTACAAAGACTCTGAAAAAGATGTTCCACATGCCTAGAAAACAGGCTAAAACAATAATTGAAACATGTTCCTCATTATGGCATATAGAAAATAGATGTTACACACATTCCTCAGTTTGAGACGTTGTCTTATGTTCATGTAACAGTAGATACTTGTTCCACTATGTTATTCCATCTGCCTTAAGTGGAGAGAAATTGTCTCATACATGTTCTCATCTATTAAACTGCTTTTCTATATTGAAAATTATTAAAACAGATGTTGGTCCTACTTATACTAACAAAAGATTTAAAAAATTTTGTTATCAATTTTCAATTCAAAGTAGACCTGAAATTCTATATATATATACACAGAAATAAGAAATTGTTAGAAACTATAATCATTTATAAAAAATAAAAAGGGGGATATGGGAAATAAAGATACCCCTTCCTCTGTATTTTCATATTCTCTATTTGAGAATTTTCTTACATTGGATGATGCTGGTCTGTCTACTGCAGACTGCCAGTAGAGTGTAAGAAGTGTTAACAGACCCTTAGTGTATTAGAAAGATCCTGTAGATGGTACTATGCACGGCCCTGATCCACTACAGGTCTGGGGTCGTGGTTATGTTTGTGTTTTTTCTACAGACGAAACGTCTCCTAGGTGGATTCCTGAACGGTGTATCTGATATGCCAAAACCAAAAATGGGGTAGATGAGGAGAAAGATGACACAATTATCCCTGAATCAAGAACAGAAGATGGGCATCAACAGGCTGTTACAAATCTTTACAATGCTGATCAACATATTCTGGTTGTATATTGGGCACAGGGGAAGAATCTGTTCCTGTTTGTAATAATCGGACTAAATTAATTGGGACACTTTTCTGACAGTCACATGTTAGCTCACCATGCTTATTTTAACTATTCAGAAAAGCTAGATGGACTTCCTATTTGTTTTCAGATTAATCATACTATACCCTTATGTGAGAAGGTGACTATGCAAGATGATTGGGATACTAATATTGCAGCAGATATCCATTGGACTCTTGACTTTTATTATCCAGATTTACAAAACGTTACCAGAAGACTTGAGAGACCACCACCTAACATTTCACCTTGCTAAGTGGTAAAACAACAGAAATCTGGCTTTGCACCACACTGGAGAATTTGTTATGCTAACGAGACTGTGTATTCTATACATCCTAATGTGACTAGAACGAGCTAGAAACAGACATTCGTCCTATAAACCTGGTCTAGGCGCTGACTGCCATGGAGGAAGGTGCTTCCCCAGGTGTTTGGCTGGCCTCCATTAGGGAGACATGTCGCTGTGGTGGTAACTACAGGCATTGCCATGGCTAACCAGGTGGCTACAACAGCCACGATAAATAATATCACAGAACGAGCTTCTGATGCTCTAGTGGCAGTGTATAAGACGAATGAGCAGCTAACGTCTGGTATCCTCTTGGTCAACCAGAGGTGGATTTATTACAACAAAAATTGGAGGAAGTGACAGATGTGGTCCATCTTGGCTGTGTAGCTCATACACAGCATGTGTGTATTACTCCACTGAGATATGCTAATGATTCATTAGAACAAAGTACTAAACTATCTCATTATTTAAAGGAAACTGGACTGGTGGAGTTGAGAAGCTGCAGAAGGAGTTGATGCTGAAGATACTTACCCTGAATGGAACAAAAGTCGAGTTATTAACTCTAGGGGATTTTACCTCTTGGCTTACTTCTGCATTTTCCTACTTTAAGGAGTGGGTGGGGGTGTTTTTATTTGGAGCCATTATGTGTTGTGGATTGGCGTTAGGTCTATGGTTGCTCTGCAAAATAAAACGTCAACAGCAGAGGGATACTGTCCTGATCGCACAGGCCATGCTCGCTATGGAGCAACGCACATCCCCCCAATTATGGCTTGCCATGCTACAAAAGACTGATTCTATTGCATAGCCCTTGCACCCTGTAGACTTGTGTCCATTGCACCAAGATGGGTATGCATTTTGTCTTGGGTCCAGATAAAAAAGCTCAAGCTAAAATCAACCAAAGACAAACCTCCTCTTATGTTCATTTAATTAAATAAAGAAGGGAATGAGGAGAACTGCTGGCTGCACCCTGCTCTGCTGGCCTAAAAGGGTTAGCTAGAGATTCTAGCTCTGCTGGCCTGAAAGGATTAGCTAGAGATTCTTGGAGAGAGACAGGGGCTGCCCCTCCTGAAAGGGATGGGTGACCTGAAATGACTCTTGGCATGCCTTGCAGTTGCTTCTGTATTCCGGAGAATAAGTAAATACACCTTTGAAGAGGCTCTGAGGCTGAGAGGCCTTGAGGCTGAGATAATGTGTTCTCTTGATCATGGAGTGCTGTCAAGGTTATGAAAATGTTTTACTATAGAAGGTTCTCAAGAAGATAATTTAGGTAACATTGTTAGTTATTATTAATCCATACTAGATGTTATTATGTCTTAAGAAAAAATGATGATTCACACCACTAATATATATTATAACACTGAAAGTAAAGGCTTTGCTACTTGCCACCTTGTGAGCTGGTCTCTGTCCCAGCTCTTGCACCTCACGAGATTTAAATGCTATTGCACGTGAGAGAGTGGTCCCTTAGGCCTTTTCCAGGTTTCGATCGCTATGGCTGGATCAACCAGGTTAATTCTAGTCCTTAATAAAACAAAAGGGAGGAGATGTGGGGCGCCGCCCAGCTGCCGCCATTAGAAGATGGCGCTGGCTCCTAATATGACTTGTAGTAAACAAGTCCACTGAGCATGTGTACAGTGTGTTTGGACATGTTCCTCTGACGATTTGATCAAGTTCACCAATCAGGGACGGCCACGCAGCCTACAACACTATATAACCAGCTCCATTCCTGGGCTCTGGGTCTTTCCGCCAATTAAAGGGAACTGCCTCAATAAAACGTGTGACAGAAGGATCCTGGTGTGGCGTCTTCCTTGCTGGCAAGGTGACAGAAGGGGAAATAAAATAGTCATAAGAAGCAGATGTAGGGAGGGAACTGAGAGGGAGGCGGGGCTGGGAAGGGGAATGGTGGGGGTTCAGGATCAGGTGTGGGAGGGAGAGGAAAGATGGCTAGATGGCCATGAAAATAAGTGGAAATCTGAAACTGATAGGAGGGAGTGAGGAGGTTGGGGACATCTCCAGGACAAAACAGAGACCTAGGATAAGGGAGGCATCCAAGAATCAAGGTAGGGAGGGGTGACACCACTATAGTGGTGTTCACTATCTGTGAAACAATACATTGGGGGTATGGAACCTGTAGTCAGATAGGAACCCCAGTGGAGTGATTAGAGACACCAACCCACCCACAAAACTTTCAACTTAAAATTTATCTTGTCTACAAGAAATGCAGGCATGGGGGATGGAGCAGAGACTGAGGCAAGCACCAATCCATGACATTTTTAATGATACTTTGTTACGCTTGCAGACAGGAGCATGTTGTCCTCTGAGAGGCTCCACCCAGTAGCTGACTCAGACAGATACAGACACCCATAGCCAAACAGTGGATGGAGTTTGGCTCTTATGGAAAAATAGGAGGAAGGATTGTGGGCCCTGAAGGGGGGATAGGAACTATAGTCCTACAACTAACCTGGACCTGTGGGACTCTCAGAGTTTGAACCATCAACAAAGGAATATACATGGGCTGGGCCTAAGCCTTCTTCAACATATGTAACAGATGTGCAGCTTCGTTTTCATGTGAGCCCCGAATAAATGGAAGGAAGACTATTCTAAAAGCTGTTGCCTGTATTATGTTCTTCTAGCTGGGCTGCCTTATCTGGAATCAGCAGGAAAGTGCCTAGCCTCACAGAGACTTGAAGTACCAGGGTGCGGGTATGCCTAGGGGGTCCCCACTCACTCAGTGGAGAAGGGGGGGATGGAACATTGTGGGAGGGGGTAACTGGGAGGAGGCAGTGAGTGATATAAAGTGAATAAGTGAAGAAACAAAATTAAATTACAAAATATTATCTTATGATAATACAGAATCTGGCTCTACATATTTACTTTATAAGTTTATATAGGAATAAAGTTGCAAGTGAAATCTACATAGCTCTTTATGTAATAAAAATATCTATCTTTAGGAGATGTAAGCATTGTGTTCTTTTAGTAAAGGTATATACCACTCTATTAATTAAAAAATTAATACTGTAAAAATTAGCTCTAACTCTCTTGTTTTCATAAGCCCTGGGATTCATCAGATATTCAAAGGCCTATCGTGTGGTTACATAGAAAATGCCCTCCACAAATGTTCATTTTGAAAGCTTTATGTTCAGAGGTGGTAACTCAAGAGGAGACTGCATCATAAGGCCTCCACTTTCATCAACAAATTAATCCGTAGCTTCATGAGCAACGTAGAGACCACTGAGTTTGAAGACACATGTCCGGGGACAAGCATTCAAAGGGTTTATTTTGTCCTAGTATTCCTTTTCTTCTCTCTGCTTCCCAGACATCATGAAGTGAGCAGCCTTCCTTACATATTCTCCAGCTACTGTATTTTCTGTTTCTTTTCAGGACCAAAGAAATAGAGCCAGGTATCCTGGAGTGAAACCATTTGCCAAAATCCCTACCTTCCCTCCTTTAAGCTCATTTTTCTCAGGTATTTTGTCAGATAGTTAGAAAACCATCAAAGCCTACTATGTACTATACTTTAAAGCACACCACAGAACCCATCTTGTCCATGCACTAAGAGAAAAGACAGCTGAGTGGTGGTGGCGTACACCTTTAACCCAAGCACTCTGGAGACAGAGGCAGGTAAAGGTATGTTCAAGGCCAGCCTGGTCTACAGAGAGTTCCAGGACATCAGAGGCTACAAAAGGAAAACCCTGTCTCGAGGAAAAAAAAAAAAAAAAAAAAAACAGAAAAGAAAAAAGAGGACAATGGGCTTAAAGCCTGCCACTCTCACAGCACCATTCTGAGAAAACCAGGTTATTTTTATTCAGGGCCATTATGCTTTCTCACATCTGCATCATGCTTTCTTTACTGTTAGTGAACTGATCTAGGGTTTGGTATCTAGGCCTAATACAATCATTATTATATTCAATCTCTAACAAAGAACAGCCATTGTCAACTGGTGGGCTTAGCTTGAGACACAGAAATTCTGATTAAGAAATACTTCTAAATATTTATCTGCTGTTTGTTCACTCTTTCTTCCTTCCTTCCTTCCTTCCTTCCTTCTTCCTTCCTTCCTCCTTCCCTCCCTCCTTCTCTTTCCTTCCTCTTCCTTCCTTCCTTTCCTTTCTTTTTTTTTTTCTTGTGAACTGTCCATTAATTGATTGGCAGCTTTGTGTTTTAGTGTTTAATTTTTACAACTCTATACATTCTGGGAAAGGGAGCAACAGCAGCAGCTTTAAGAGAAGGCAGTGGGGAAGACAACAGTAACAAAAGTGAAGAAGAAAACACTGGGGCCAAAGGGTACAGCTGTGAACAGAGTTAAGGAAAAGTGGTAAGTACACAAGATGGTGGAGCTAGGAGGGATGAATAAAATAAGGTATATAGAAAAACCCCATATGGAAACCCATTACTCTGCAAGCTAAGCTAATTTTAAAAATAAAATGTCTTTTAAAATGAAATATTTATATTGTTATCCTGATATCAGAAGATTTGGGAGGAAATGTAAAAAACATTTCAATTCAAAGAAACACATTATAAATAGTAGTTATACTCTAAAAACATGGTTACTTTAAGCGTGTAACAGCCCTATAGTATAGTATTGTTTTAGGTTTTTATGAGCCTAATCTCAGAAGCCCTAAGACTGAGATCTGGCTACATAGACAGTGTCTTAAATATATTTCCATTATTCTTAAAATAAACTTCCATTAGTAATCAAAATGTGCGAAAAACCCAAGTGTATATTAGAAGTAGGATAATAATATCTTATCTAAAGATATATAAGGCATGTGACAGAAATAGCATCTGAAGATCGGGGAAACCATTTTGCAAATAATGACACAAGTAGGTAGAATTTGGATCAGGACACAGCTCCCAGCTTCATAAAGATACCTCTGCCAGAGAGCAGAACAAGGGAACACTGGATTAAAAAGAAAACTGAAGCTAGTGTTTATAGATAACATTTACAGATGAATGAGATTTTAATATTTTTCTTCTCATAGTAAAACCTTACAAAAGCTACGTGAGTATGACTTCTTACCTGGTAATAGGTCAGCTGCCTGTTTAGCTCTTCCAGATGTTTCTCATACTCAGCAATGAGAGGAGGTAAAGAACTAAAGGAAAGTACAGAATTAAAAGACTGAATATTCAGTTCCATTTACTCTAAGCATGTAACAAAATAAATTTCAAAATGAAAATTTGTGTCTAATACAAATCAGTATTTTTTGCCTTTTCTCTTAAACCCTTAACACAAGTAATATTTTGGACTGAAAACATCTTGATCTTGTGGAAGGAGCAGGAGAGAAGCCTTGCACACTGAAGGATAATGAACAGCTTCTCTAACTCCCACTTAGTAAAGCCTCACTTTCCATAGGACTTACTTATAACAAATCAAAGATGATCTTAGATATTACCAAGTATCTTGGGGAACAAGTAAGATCATCCTCCATTATAATCCACTCGTATAAATCCCATCAATGTAGTTATCAACTCACTAGCAAGTCATTTATGCTTAATTACAGCAGACCATACAATAAGTATTCATACATTAAGAAACTCTTTCAATGATCAAACGATTGAAAAAAATAATAGGTATTTAGTAATACTTTACCTTTGCTCATTTACTGAGTTTACTAGTGTGTCACCTCTGCCTCCTCTGGACATGCTGTTCTATAAGAAAAAATATAAAAAATACTAAAAATTATAAAAAAACAGGTTATTAAAATATTTTCTCACATTATTCTAGTTAAAATTGAAATTGGCTTAAAATTAATTGTCATTAAAATTTTTATAACTTTTATAAAATCTATAAATGTAATTTAAAAGGAAGAAAAGAAAGAAAAAGTTGATGCCAATTAGAACTATGAAGAATTTTCTGTTTGGTAAAAACATCTACCAGTAATTATAGCTAACTGTAACGATTTGTCGGGAAACAAGGGAACCTTACATAAGTGCAGTAACAGTACAAGGCTGCTTGCTTTCACTGTTCTGGTCAACATGCTGTAAGGAAGGTTTAAAGGCTCAAGAGCAACATGTGACACAATTATCATATACAGATACTTTCATCATCTACCTAGAAAACACCACACAATGCAATAAATGTTAGGGTAAAATAGAGACATTAAGTCATAGATAGGAGGTCATACTAAAAAACAAAGTTCAGTAGTTTCCTCAAACATTAATAGTCATTTTCCCTTTATCTTCATTGAAAGCGAGTTGTGTACTTTATCTTTAACAGCCAATCTTTTTACTTTTGTAATTTTCCCCTAATTTTTACATTGACAGCTCATAACTTAAGTTCTACTTCCTTTCTTTCATTGAATTTAATTTGCTCTTGCTCGTCATTTTCTACATTAAATGAATGCAAATAGGGGAGTACACTTCCTTTTAAATGCTGCTTCAGTTCTAATGTATGAGTTTAAAAAATATTAATCTTCCTGGGTTTTTTTTTTTTTGAGATAACTATAGAATCACATGAAATTATAGAAAATGATGACAGGAAGTTTTGGGCAACTTTCCCCAATGCAAACATTTTGTTAAGCCACAATGTAACATGCAGATGATCCTTAATTTAAGGTGGATGACAGTCTCATCTGAGGTTGAGAATGATGTAAGCTCAAAATGCATTTAACACACTGTCCTTTAAAACATGGTGGCTCAACAACATAGAGCCTGCAGAGTATGTTCACACTTGTGATTCTATAGCTGGGCTCACTGCTGCTGCCCATCATCATGGGAGAGCATCTTACCACATATTGTTCATTCAAGAAAAGATCTGAATGTGTATCACATTCATATCACAAAGCTGAAAATTTGTTTGTCACACCACTGTGACATGGGGACCTTCTGCAGTACAATGCTATAACCATGATAGCGATAACACATACATGAAGATTTCATGAGCCAAGGATCATTCAGTGTTCCTTTTAGTCACACTACCTTCCCACTACACTTCCTTATCCTCAGGTTAGGGCAACCACTAGTCAGTTTTATAGATATATATATTTTTTCATTTTAGGAAGTTAACACGAATGTAATTGCTTGGGATTGGCTTTTTTCCCTTCGGTAGAGTATCTTGGATGTTTGGGAGCACATTTTACTCTGTAGCCTAGGAGAGTCCCCAAGTCACAACACCCTCTACCTCAGCCTTCTGAGTGCTGGATTACAGGTTAAGCCTCCACACTCAGTCAACTCATCACTCTTTACTGTCCAACAATAGTATAATATTACAAGCACATAAAACACAAGTGCTTCTTACTTAACCACTCTCCTACAAAAGGTAACCATATTATGAGGAAAGCTGCTATAAATACTTGTAAATGAATGTGTGCATGTGTGTGTGTAGATGTTCAGGAGCACAAATGCTGAGTCTAATGGCAGTTGCATGTTTTCTGTTTAAGATACTGACTCCCACCAACAACACATGGTTGCATTAGTCCATTTTCATTCCTACAACAGAATTTCAGAGGTTGTATATACTGTCTGAAGAAAGGAGGCCCAATTATCTCACAGTTCTTAAGGTTCAAGAGCACGATGCCAGTTTCTGCTGTGGTCTAGTGAGTACCTTCATGCTGGAAGCACATGCAAAGGAGAAATAGGGTTCCCCTTTTCTAACAACTCTTGTGAGACTAACTCATTCCTAGAGATTAGCATGTCCCTAATGACCTAGCCAATTCCCACTTGGTTCTATCTCTTTAGAACTTTGTCAGAGCAAGGACTAAGCCTCCAATATATGAACCGTTGGGCAAACAATTCACATAATAGCACATTCCACTATTTTATTTGTAACCATCATGTGAAATATATAGTGACACCTCATTGTGCTTTTAAAATCTATTAAGTGATTGTGTGAGGCTGAATAATGACTATATACAACATTTACATCCAAATCACAACACATTATTCTTAATGGCAGATAGCATACTTACATTAGATCTCCAGAATTTGAAGTCATTGTCAGTTTATTCTCTGACCAATACTTTGTTCTTACATTCTTGCCAATAGTACTATAGTTTACCTTTTTTATAATGCAGCTAATTGTGACAGGCTAAACTGCAAGTAAGGATAGCTTCTAATGAGAATCTTCTACCTAGACCAGCCCAGATGAGCCTATAACAAGAACCTAAATATGAGGTAACCACGAACGACTGCAGCTATCTCTTGGTGGCTGTGATAGCATTAACTTTTTGCCATGCCTGTCTACAGTGCTCTTCAACATGAAGAAAATGGAACTGCTCTCTTCACCAATGCTAACCTACCACATGGGAGAAGTCACTGTCACACCAAATCCCACACTGGATTTAAAGCTCTCAAGAACAGTGGGTTTCCCCTGTGGCTAGGACTGTCAGTATGTCATTAGGACTTCCTGGAATACCTTTTGCTTGTAGCCGCAGCCCCTCTATCCCCACCACTCTAAGTCTGACTCCAGCGCTGGATCTGTAGATTACATCCTACTTCTCTCCATGCCTTTTAGCCGGAAACTCCTCAGAGGATGACTACACTTGTTCTAGGCTATGGGCATCACTGCTAGAGGAGCTCAACACCTGTTTTATGCTACCACATGACCTCTTTTCTCATCATGGTAAAATACACAATGAAGGTAAAGACATGTGACAATGAAGTTGGGAAGATATGGAGGACTACAAAGGAACTGGAGGCAGAAACAATATTTTGCGTGAAGATTAAGGATAGGAATCAAGATTTATTATATAATTATAAAAACACTACATTTAGAAAAGAACCTACACCTGCTAAGAATTAAAATAACTATAGTTTGTGTAATGGTAAGGAAAGATGTGTCCCTGATTGGTTTGCTCCCCTGAGGTTTCCAATAATTATAATCACCATGCACAACAGATGCCCCTGACAGTGGTCTTGCATCTATTGCTGTGTTGCTGGTAAAAAAAAAACACTTTCATGATCAAGCCAGCCATAGTGTCTGGCAGATGTGCGACAGTATCATGTCCAGAGACCTCTGGAGTTTCAAATATCTGTCTTATGTTGCTGTTACTGCTTAATTAAGTATTCAGATCTATGCTTTAAGATATTTACCAGATATACATTGTTGATAAAATCTAAAATTGAAGTAAAAAAAAAAAAGCACCTTAGGAAATAAACATTAAAGGCCAATGCATATATTATTACTTGTGTTAGTTTATGTTATATTCATAATTTCTGGGTTTTTAAACTGGGGAGACAGGAGTCAAACTCAGGGCCTTACACATGAAGGACACTTAAAGAACATTCCTTTTGTCATAAAGTTATGATTATATAACTGAAATAGTTATACAGCTAGCCACATTTTGAGAAATCACTTTAGTATGTTTCAAAGCTTAAATGAATTCCCATTTCAGATCTCAGCTACATTAACATATATAACATTAGCTCCAAAGTTAGAAACAATATTAAAGCAATTTCTATAGATAAACAGCTTACTTTCAGAGAGCAAAACCACATTTTCCCTTCCAAGAATCAAAGATATAAGAAAAATTTCAAAGATTATAGACAACTTCAAATGTGAATAATTCTAAGTAGAATTTATAGAGGATTTGTATTGACTGTAATCAATAATTCATAAGGATAGAGATATGTTTACAATCAAATTTCAGCCTAGTTTTTTATACTTAATAATTCCACATACCTGCATAGTTGGGTCTCTGAAAATATGTTCGATTTGATGCTGCCTAAGAATATCATTTAGCTTAACATCTGAAACAAACAAAAAATCAATTTGACTAACAGTCTATTTTGTAAAACTAGAAAAATAGCAGCTACTATTTGATATATCCAATGAAAGATTTCTGGTCTGTAAGATTGCTTCTCATAAGATGAATCATCAATTTTAGCACATCATTTTAGAACATTAAAATTAGTTTTTTTTACATTCATAAACTAAATAATGACTCCCAAATGGAACAAACACAGGATAGCTACAAAGAACTAATTTTTCTTATTTCCTAAATTTGAATTATCAGGCAGAAGTGGAAACATTCTTTATTGTCTTTTTGTTTCTACTTCTTCAACAAAGGAATTGGGAAGATATGCACCACATTCTTCCTTTCTTTTTTCCTTCCTTCCTTTCTTGAAGATAGGCCACCATTCAGGCTGACCTAGAACTCATATGTAACCCAGGCTTGCCTGACTCACTAGAATCTTCCTGTCTTTCCTTTTGGGTGCTAGAACTAGAGGCAACACTAAGCTGTATATAAATGCTTTAGAATTCTTAAAGTTGGCTGAAAAGATTACCTGTTCCATACTGAGGACAAATTGTAGGACATGGAATCTAACTTCAACAGGAGTGCCATGAAACAATGAAAAAGATGGCCCAGAATAAAGCTTAGAGTTCTCACATGCTACATCTGTATTCATATCAGAAAACAAACAGGGAAAGCGCGTGCGCACACACGCACAAATGAAAAATTTGAGAGGCTAGAGAAATGGCTCAGCAGACACAGCACTAGCTAATCCCAGCACTCACATGGTAGCTCACAACTGCACCACCAGTCTCAGGGAATCCAACACTCCCTTTTGGCCTCCGTAGCATGTTATGCATAAACATTCATGCTGGCCAGACACCCACCCATACCCGTGTATATTTATTTTTCCAAGAGTGTATAACAATTAAAATGAAGTAACTCTATCTATATCTGATAAATTTTCAAAATATCATAAATGATAAAGCACAGAATAAATGGTTCACAATCCTACATTTTAAAACTAAAATATTGAAAAAACTAAATTAAGGTATAAAATTAAAAATAGTTATTATCTTTCACTATCTTTGAGGAAGAGGGAGGGATTATAAATTTTTTGAGGTTCTAGCCATTCCCCTTTCTGGACTTGAATAGTATATATTACAAGAATGTTTCACTTTGCCATGGTGCTTATTTGTTTTTTTTAAAAATTTATGTTATAAACAAATACACATAAATATGCAAATGCATTAACCAGTTGCTTCTGTAAATGTTGGAGACATTGGCAGTATCATGTATTACTTAAGTTTATTATCATTTTCTTTAAATAAAAGTCAAATCTATGAAGGAAATCCTCCTGTACCCTAAAGATATAAAGGCATATTCTTATGAACTTCTGAAAATGTTAAAGATTTTATTTTATGTGTTATGAGTTTGAAGCCCACCTAGGCTACACAGAGAATCTAAAGACAGGTCTTCTCAAAACAAAACAAAACAACAAACAAACAACAAACAAACAAACAAATGAAGCCAGTGAGAAGAAATTAAGATCGATAGAAGTCAAGGTAGAAGGCTGGGTATGGTGGTACACGTCTTCAATGTCAACATTCTTGAGACAGAGGGAACAGAGTTAAAGGCCATCTTGGCCTAAGAATTCAGTTCCAGAACACCCAGAATTGTTACACAGAGAAACAATGCCTTGAAAAAACAAACAAACAAGCAATCAATGTAGAGAATATGAGAGGCAAATGGGAAAATGGACACAGTCATCTTTATCTCAACAGGAGTAGGTGGTATGGCTAGTGGGACAACCCCTATCTTTAACTGGCATCCAAGGTCTAGTAACAGAAAAAGCTCACAGATTCCTAACACTCACTCTTATCTCTTCATACAAACCTTAAAATCCCATGTTTCCATTTCCTGAATATATAAATGTCAAGCCCTTGAGGTTCTGCTGCTTCTATTTGGGAATCTCTTCTTCCACTCAGCTTGTGTTTTACTGACTTACAATTCAGTTTTCAGTAAAAATAAACTCTCTTACTTCGGTTTGCTCATATTTGGGGATTTATTTAAGAATATATATTTTATTTATTTATTTATTCTTCTAAAACTCATCTTCTCAAATTCAGGTATCTCTCTACCAAGCAAAACTCATTCTTGCAGATTACTCAGATTGTGGCCAGTTATTCATTTATAGAGTGATGGAGGTTTTTCCTACTTATTTTCTTAAGAAATAATGCTATTGTTGTAATGACAATACACACACACACACACACACACAGTGTATACACATACAGATATATGTATGCATATATCCCACAACACTACAGATAGTGTGTGTGTGTGGGGGGTGTGGGATGGGGTCATGGGAAAGCAGAGCATTTAACATGTACTAACCAGAGGCACATAGAAGCTAAGAATTTTGCCCAAGATCAAACTTGTGAAGTGTGAGAGCTAGGCAATATACATACAGAAACAAACCTAGAGAGTATGTCCTTAACTTCAGGTCTGTGAACTCTATGGAGTTCAGGACGTTTTCCCAACCTTCCCTGTTGCTCAAGAAAATCCCTGGGTTGCACTCTTCCTTTCTTTCAAATCTTTCAGCCTTCAATCTCTACATGCTCCTTAGGTCACTTCTTCCCTATGATTAAGACTGCAGCTAAGGAACTGTACTCCTCTATAAACCTCTATATATTGTTCAAGGCAACTGTGCTGTTTTTAAACAAAGCATATGTCCAATTCCTTCAATGTTGCAAATAATTTGGACACCTAAACCTTTCTTATCAGTAAACACATATTGATATGTCAAGTTTCTGTCCAAATAGCATCTCCTCTGGCGGTAGTTTAATCACTGCACAATAGTATTTGTTTAGCACCATGTTAGTAGATGCTATTTTTTATATTTCAATGGTTACTCAATAATTTCATCAACTACTTGGTAACTGATGCAAACGAGTCAGCAGTTGCTGTTTCAGTGTATTTTTGGTATTTATCTCCTTCCACCAATTACATGCTTGGAGAACAAGAATCTCTTCATCTCATCCATACATCAGCTTCATGTATAGCACCTGGCACGTAATAAAACAATAGGTCAATAAATATCTATTAAACTAATGACCAGAGCAATGCCTTAAGGTTCTAAGCTGCAGGCTTGGAAACTCTTCCTGGCCATCAGCCCTCGAGTTTCTTCGAGCACAAGAGACGCATAACAAATCTATTTCGTGCCTGGCCGCTCCTATGCACGCTTAAGGAATATTCTACAAGTATTTACTAGCGGTTCTGCTTCGTTAAGTTACATACACAGACTCATGTACATCACCAAGCATTTTGTGCAGCAGACTTTTTAAGTTTTTAACATTTTCACGCTGGGACCGACCGGCATTCACAAACACATTAGTAGGTCAACGAAAGCGACATTGCACCTTACAGATGAATTTTCCACCAGGGAATAGGGCGCGCTTACTTTGGTCTCTCAGTAAGTCGATTTCTGTGGCCATTTCGATATTTTAGTTTGGAGTTTTCATCACGTTTATCGATTCCTCGCAGGGGGAAAGAAGGTATTTTTTTAAACCAGCAAACAAAAAAAGCAGCCTCCCGCTGTGACGGCAAACAAAAAGCTAAGGGGTCGCAGGGGCAGCCGAGCCCGGGCGCGGAGACATCCGCATCCCACTCACGCGGAGGCGCAGCCCGGCCCGCCGCTCGGACGAACTCAGGCGACCCGCGTCAGACTCCGCTCCGCGCTCGGCCGGACCGGGACTGACAGAAAGGGCCGCGGGGCGGCGCGCGGCCGGAGGGCGCCGAGTTCCCGTCAGACCACGCAGGAGGGACGACCCTGGGACGCGCCTGACCCGGCGGCGCGTCCCCGCGGGGCTGAGGAGCGACGCCAGAACCGCCGGGAAGCACGAGCGGCCACGGAGTCCACTCGGCCCGCCCTGCGACTTTGAAAGCGGTGCCCCGGACCGTTCCTTGGAGACGGTGACGCCGCCGCCGTCATCACGCGGCCGTCGTGTGCGTCATCGCGCTGTCTCAGGCGCCGCAGGTGATTGGCTATCTGTCAGGCGGTGGGCGGGTCCCTGAGGCCGCGCTGAGGGCTGAGTGGGTTGCTTGGCGCCTTCCGCAGTGGCGCAGCGAGTGTCTGTCTGAGGTAGTGTGGCGCATTTTTAATTTAATTTTATTTTTGTAAGAACACTGAAAACTGTGATAGGAGCAGGCACTAGATATGGCTTTTCATTACCACTCCCCTCCCCCGAGTCTTGGTTTCGCAGACACTAAGAGTCTGTGGGCGTCTGTGCAGGGCGCGCTGTGAGTCCTCGGGCTGAGGTGACTCGAGTCCCCCAGTTTAGAGCTGTCGCTTCTAGTGACTCTCTTGTGCCTAGAAAAGAGAGCTGTTGTCCAATCTTTAACGCTGTGGCTTCAAGAAGGCTATCCAGGATAGCCTGCAAATCTAGCCGGTATTTCAGAGATGTTTCTTCGGATTTAAGGAGAGAGAAAAATTTTGCAAAAATAAAATTTGTACTGGGCCATAAACTACCTTTCACAGTTTTATGAAGTGATGTTATGAGTATTTGAGTTGTAAAGCTTAAAACATAAAACATACAAGAATGTTGAGGGAAAAAAAAAGACATTTACAATAAAAAATGCTCACTTGAAGTTTTATCACTGGCTCTAGAGCCCTTTTAATTGATTATATTTTTTATGCATTGAAATAAAGTTTCTTTAAATATGCCCTGGGCCTGAGATAGCTTGGTTATGAACTGCTTGCCTGGACTTCCCCAGGACCCACATCAAAAGCGAGGCAGATCCCCATGTTCCTTTAATACTAGCGCTGGAGAGAAGACAGGATGAGGGGAAAGGGGTACTCTCTATCCAGTAGCCTAGACAAATTAGAAAGTGATTCCAGAGTCAGTGACTCATTGTCTCAAAAAGTAGGATCAGGCATGTTAATGAGATTTTTTTGTTTTTCCTATTTGAAAATATCTGGTGAAAATAAACTTAAGGAAAGTTAAAAAAAAAATGCTGAACAGCATTTGAGAATGACATCCCATTGATACTCTGCCTCAGCCTCAGATCGTACACAGGTATACATGCACTCCCCAACATAGACACACACAAAAATAAAAGGTGTGTATGCCCTGGATGAAGTTGGGTTTTCTGTTTAAACCGTTTAAGGCATTTTGTAATCCTATACTCATAAAACAGCATTAACAGTGTTAGTTAGCCTCATTCCTCTAAAAAGAGTCTCTGTTAAATATGTATGTGTTGGTACTAGCCACGCAAAGGTTTAATTTAGCTTTGAATCAGTGAAGCTTCAACCTGGTCTGGTTTTTAGTGGTCATAAACTTAACAAAAAAAAAAACCCCAAAACAAAAACAAACAATAAAACCACTAATTGTGCAAGCTCCACTTCTTTTTAAGTTCAGTGTAGGATATTTTCTGATGAACTTTTTTAATTGACTGGCCTCAAAGAGACTTTCCTACGTTTGAGCCCTACATTGTTGTGTTGGAAGTTGGCATTGAGTAAGTAGCTATAAATATAATATTTACAGTCAGCAATGATATAATGTATTGGTGTGGAGAAAACAAAGTGTGACTTCTATATTAAAATTATCAATAGTTTTGTCTAAACTGAGTAGTGAAATAGAACCTTTATGTTTGCACTTGAAGTGCTTGGTTTTATATGATCATGGTTGAAATAAGCACAAACCACTTGAAGTTTCAGATATTGAAAACTAGTAACAGGTCTCACTAGTAATTTTAATAAATGGACATTAAACATCTAGTATTGACATTAAATATGCTAGGCTCCTGTCTAGCAAACCTTCAGAATATACAAAGTTGGAATTTAAGTAAGCAAGTTTGAAAGCTAGCTCATCATGCAAGGATTTGAGCCCAGAAACTATGGTTTCAATATCACAACCTTTAACCACCACATGATATAAATTATGCCGAATGTTTTAATGCTTATAGTTAGCCTCTAATTACAATAAATGAATGGCTACTTTACATATTTTATTATAATCTCCATGATTCACATTTCATTTTCAAATGGTTTTATAGTGCTTGTGTTGCTGAATTAACCTTCTCTCTTAAAACAGTTAAGGAAATAAGCACCCAGAATTCAAATGGTGTGATTAAGAGCTTTTAGGTGTTCCTTTGTGTGTCTTCTCAACACTTTGACTGAAAAATCAGGTTTATATGTTTCAGAATTCCTAGTCTCTCCCTCTAGAATGCAGGAGCAACTGGGCAGAGCCTAAGAGGGAGCCCACTGTTCAGACCTGGGCCAGAGAGCACAGCTAGCACCAAACTAAGAAGAGCTTCCAGATCTGTGTTCTATTGGTATGTCCTTTGAGCTTCTCTTTAAAGTCTGTCTTTGCTTGGACTGAAAACCTTTGATGGTCCCCTGACTTCCTCCTCCCTCCTTTTCTTTTAGAAATGTGTGGTGCAGTGCCACATGCAAACTAGAAAGCAGTATGTACTGTAAAAACAAAACAAGAAAACCTAAGATTTTTTTTTTTTTTGTAAATGAAGGAACTTGGAAAATTTTTTAGACGTCATTTTATTGAAAAAATATTCTTTAACATTTCTTTTACACTTTTTTATCTCCCAAGGGATGCTCCATGAGTGTGTCTCTCTTTGATTTCCTTACATAGAAATTAAAACAATTGAAGTTTTAACCCTTTTTAAAGTGTAAATTGAAGAAGATAAACTAAAAGGGAAAACTACAGATTAACAAGATCGTTTTAAGAAAACTGCTAGTAAAACTGTGTAGTAGAATAGTGATCACCTTGGTAGTTTTAATTCTGACTCTGATGTTTTATCATAGTGCTGTTTACAAGGTCTAACTTTAAGAGATTGAGCCTTAAAATATTTTCACCTTATTTGTACTTTTTATCGTAATGAGCTCACAAATAAAATCACATAACTGAGTTAAGGCAACCTCTCAGTCACACACTCCCAAATGCTCTGCATTGCTGTGCAGTACCTTTAGGACACTCAGAGTGGCTTCTCTGAAGCCACAGATCTTCATTTAGGGCTTTATCCTTTCATTATCAATTACGTTTTATGCACTTCACCACCATAAAACAAACAAACAAAACTACCCCCCCCCCAAAAAAAAAACCTACGACAGAATCAAGGCTAGAAAAGCAATTAGCTTACATCCTCTTCATGACTCGTGTCCTTTTGTCTGCACTGTCTTTCCTCATTACTTAGTATTACTTGTCCTTAGACTCCTTTCTTTATGTTACACTATACCCATACTTGAAGCAATTTCCTTATGTACATATACATTAAAGTCTGTTCACATATTTACATATATACATTATATATAATGCACGTCTATAATGTATATATATAACACTTGCACATATGTATGTATATAATACATAATATATTTTTATTCTTTCAGAATTTCATATATGCATACAATGATTTTGGTCATACTTACCCCCTAACTCTTCCCAGACCCACTCCTTAATCTTTGCCCCTTCCTAGCTTCATGTCTTTGTTTGTTTTCAAATAATCACTGCATTCAGTTTGTGCTGCTAATATATTTATCCATATGGGGCTATCTCTTGAATCTGAGTTGACAGATCTGGGGCCACACCCTTAAAGCTAATTCTCCTTTCCCCCGGAAGCCATCAACTGCCAGTTGCTCCTCAGCTAGGAGTTGGAGACATTTGAGTCCCTTTCTCCTTTGTGCTGAAATGTTGACTGACTTGATCTTACACAGGCCATGTACACACAGCCAAAGCTACTATGAGTTCATGAGTACAGCAGTCATATCATGTCCAAAACCTACTCTTTGGCTCCTGTTCTCCATGATCTCTGGCTCCTGCAATCTTTCTTCCTTTCTTCCTTAATGTTTCTCAAGCCTTAGAAGGAGATGCAATGTAGATGTGTCATTATATTAATATATAGCTTTTAACAAGACTTTGAAGCTACTGACAAAGCAGGTCTCTTCTGTTTAAAACTGTACACTCAGAATTTTAGTTGTAGACATTAGAATGGTATTCACTTGACATATAAATAGCTCCTAGTTCGAGCATTCTAGCTTAGGCTGAGAGATAATAAATACATATGTGTGTAAAAGTAAATTTTATTTGACAGATGTAGTTGTCATTTCAAAGCTTACTGCTGAATAAGGTCAACCTTTCTAGTTCTTTCTGAACTCTGAATGGCTAGTTTAACTCAGCTGTTCTGGATCAAAACTCCTCTGTAAGCTGATTGGTTCAAACTGTCTTCTCTTGGCTTCTCACTGAACTGCTCTGCTTGGCCTCAAATTAACTCTTGTCAATCTGTTCTAATCTTCTGACTCCTTCTCATTCTCTGGCTTGTTCTGTTTTCACCTGCAACCTGTCCCTGTAAAACTGACCCATAAAACTGCCTCCCCTCTCCCTGCACCCCCTCTCCCCGTGTATCTGTGTGTGTGTCTTTCCTGTTTGTCCTTGTGAGAGTTTGGTGTATCCTATCTCTGACTCATTCTGTCAAGTATTTCTCTGATTTGTCACTTTGTCTGCCCCTCGATTAATCATCACTTTTCAACATGGTTGCTTCCTTCTACAAATGAATTTTATCTACATTGTTAGGGATCAAAGGTGTATACATGTCTGTATTCCAGCCAGATCATGTAGACCTAAAATTCCTCTATATGTCATGCAGTTTAAATTGTGTGAATCAAAGTGAAACAGTATAGCAGTTAGAGAATGGCAGGGAGGGTTGGTTATTCTAGGTGAGGAAGGCCAGGGACAATTTAGATGTCTCTATTTTATCAGCCTTTGTGCAAAGAAACTGAAAGAAACTGAGGGCAGTCAAGTCTCAGAAATTGACTAAGGGAGTTGAGAGGAGATTAAGTTGTATAGTATAAGTCCCTTAATTGGTTGGCTATCCAATACCAAGTAGTCAGCCCTTAAAACATGCATGAGTATATGAACAACACTACATAGACTCAGCATGTTATATTTATGTATTTATATGCATGCATGAATGTATCAATTATTAAAGAAAAAGAAAACAATAGACAGTATGTGAAAGTAGAAGGAGGGGACATTGAGGGAGGAACATGAGCATGATATAGTAATAAGGGATTGAAGATGATCAGAGTACAGTGTGTGTGTGTGTGTGTGTGTGTGTGTATGTATATATATATATATATATATATATATATATATATATATATGAAATGTCATAAGAGGGTCCATCATTTTGTACAATTAATAAATGCTAAGAAAAATGAAAAAATACCTACTGATAATGAATTTATATATGTATAATGTACATATATAAACACATACATATGTTACTATCTGTCAGAATCAAAACAAATTTGTGTACTAATGAGATGGATATATTTATTTTTACACAAAGGATTAAATCTTGGCTAAATATGGAGAAACATAAGCTCATGTAGTTAAGTACATTTACAATTTCTGCGATGGACTTAGTCATAACATTTACAATGATTTTTGTATACACAAAGAAACAGAACTACATCCAGACTAAAAGGCATGAAGCTTTTAAGCTCCAATTGTATTTTGGAGTAGAATTCAGAGTTCATAATTTTCCATGGCCCAGATAGCCTTTTGACTCTTAGGATCTTGTGCTTACTTGTGTTGACTTGCTGTCTCCTGTTTCAATTTTTATTTCATTGTTAAGTAGAGGGAACTGTTCTATGTTGTTAACAAATTTGATTGAATTTTCTTTTAGATGGATTTTAAAATTGAATACACTTGGGATGGTTTTCCAGTGAGGCATGAGCCAGTGTGTGTCAGGCTGAATCCATGTGAGCAGGGAGTGAAGATGAGGGTTAGGGCTCCATTTTTCAATGATCCTCCAGCCCCTCTCGGAGAAGCAGGAAAGCCTTTCAGTGAACTGTGGAATTATGAAGGTAAGTAGAAGTATTGTATTTTATTACAAACATAAATCTTTTTCTAATAACCTTTCAGAGAACTATTATTTTATCTTGCTGTTAGGAAGTAATATGCTTCTGAACAACTGACGCAGTTTCTGATCTTGCCTAACCATCCGTCATTCTGACTTTCCTCCCATTACCCCTGGGGCTCCAATATACAAGCAGAACAGAGAAAAATGGCAGGCTCAAATACAGATGTTTGTGTTGCTGCCACATTTCCTTTCTTTATGTACGTCATCTGCTATAAAAAAAGTTGATATTCCCCATTTTGTCCTTTAAGAATCTTCAAATTGCCATCTTTACCATAAAAGCCTCCTGTGTAGGAATTTTAGAGTATGCTACTTACTGGAGAAATACTGCCAGTGTGAGATTTAATATTTACTTTCTGCTGTCAGGTAATCTCACTTATCAAATTAAGGCCAAAAGACATACCAGGAAATTAAATGGTTTCAGGTTTGTTCTCTAACCTTCTTGTACTATAACCTTATCAAGCTGCAGGCTTCCTTTTGAGATACTGTTCATGATGCTATCCTGTAGATATAAAATATTATATTGCATAGAAATTAAGAATTTTCCCCAAGATCTCCCACTCAGTATATTTGGATTTTTATTTACTTGATTAGCACAGAGCCCTTCTTCCAAGTAATCTTTTTTTCTAAGTCCATTTTTTTCACTTTGAAGCCAGAATGAACTGTCTGCCTCTCTAAATGAAAATTTAAATTTACTCTTCAGATAAAAGTTTTCTTTAATGCAAAAGCAAATTATACTCAAGTATGATTTCATATTTATTTTTAAAAAATGTTTGTAGAAGTCTAGACAATATCTGGTCAGTTTTAGACCGAAGTACAAAGAAAAAGACTTGGGTTTTCACTTCGTATGTTTTATGCTGTTGTAATTACTTATAAGAAAGATGCAGTACATTCACAATTAACTAATTTTTAAAGCTGCTAATGCTCAGAAAATTCCTGAATAATATAATAACAAAGACTTCCAATTATAAATAACCAGTAGTTTTTAAATTAGTTTTTAATAACTAGTTTGAAGAAACATTTTCATGCTTGTGGAGGTGAGAGGACAACTTGGGGAAATGGGTTATCTCTTCCCTCCATGTGGGTTCTGGGGCGCTAGCACAGGCCATCAGTCATATGCCCGTAGGCTTGGTGGCAAGCAGGTTGTTTCCTGAGCACCACATGAGCCCCACCACTCTTTGTATTTGTTGTGTTCATGTTATAGACAGATAGCCCCTGACACACACATGCATAACATACACATATTTAAATCTCACGTACATTTCGTTCATAGCTCATACATTTATTTACTGCTCTATCAGCAGCCTATAAATATCGTGGAAGTCTTGTCATGCCAATACATATTTTACTGTCTTGGATGTTAACAGCACCATTGTGTTCTTTTATATGAAGTGCATGCCTTATGTAACTTCATCAGTTTTGATGAATAATAGGTGTTTTCTTTATGTACAGGAGATAACTTTATGTGGGAAGAGATAGGTGTTTATATCATCATTTCTAGTTTTTGAGTCATACTCTGATGGGTAGAATTGCATGTAATTTCTTTTTCTAGTTGTCTAATTTGTGTACTTGGGATAAATTCCAAGCTGAAGATAACTGGCCGAGAGTCCATCTGTGCTGAAATATTGATTTCCCTATGACTTCACCATCACAAGGCTTTATATTTCCTTTTAATTCATGACAGACTTCTATGGGAGAAATAGAAGTTAGTTTATTTTGTATGCTTTTCTTCTAGACTCTAGGTATTTATTTTGCTTACTTTCCAAATGAGGGAGTAGTATGATGAGTTATGAAACTTAGTAATTCACTTTTTATTCTAATGGAATAAATTACTTACTACTTAGTCTAAATGAAATTTCTTATGTCTTGTCTATTTTCATAAGTTGTGGAAGCATTTTTCTTGAATGATACAACTGAGCAATATTTAGAAGTTGAACTTTGTCCGTAAGTATAAACTGTTTTTCTTAACCATTATTATATTATATGAACACATCTGTTTTCTAGTTATAAATTGTATGGTTGTAGTAAAGCTTACTAAGTTCAGCTAAGTAGAGGTCATATTAACTGGAGTCAATTTTAAATCTCTATTTATTGTCTTGTACAATGTATACATTTAGAATTTATGTTTAGAATATATGTGTGTGTTTGAGTATGTTATGCCGTGATTTTTGATTTATTGATACAAATGATTTTGTAGTAATGAAGTTTTTTTACAAAGTGAAAAAATCATAAACAAATCATTACTTTATATATTTGTACTATTAATAAATTAACTATTTAGAAGTAAAGGGAGAGCTCCCATCTCTAAGCAAGACAGTTTCTCCAGTTCAAAACCACTTGCAAAGGAAAAATAGTTTTCTTCAATGGAACACCACTGGGTACATAAACTACACTTAAGGGCAGGCCCCATGCCCAGCAATAGATGGCTGAGACAAAAATTCAGTGGTATTTTGGTAGCTATTTATTTATTTATTTATTTACTTATTTTCTCTTTTGAGCTTTTTTATTCATTGATCTATTCATTTTATATCCTGATTGCTGTTCTCCCCTCACAGAGTCCCTTCTCCATTCCCCCTCCTCTTCTCCTCTGCGAGGGTGGGGAATCTCCCGGGTATTCCCACCCTGGTGCATCAAGTCTCTGCAGGGTTAGGTGCATCTTCTTCCACTGAGAACAACAGGCAAGGCAGCCCAGTTTGGAAAAGGATTCCACAGACAGGCAACAGCTTTAGGGACAAGTCTCACTCCAATTGTTGGGGTACCCACATGGAAACTGAGCTGCACATCTGCTATATATGTGCTGGGGCCTTCGTCCAGCCCATGTGTGCTCTTTAGTTAATGGCTCAGTCTTTGAGAACCCCCAAGGGTCCAGGTTAGTTGACTCTGTTGGTCTTCCTTTGGAGTTCCTATCATCTTCAGGATCTTTAATCCTTCCTCCCAAGTCTTCCATAAATGTCCCCAAGCTCTGTCCACTGTTTGACTGTGGTCTCTGCATCTGTTTCAGTCAGCTCCTGGGTGGAGCTTTCAGAGGACAGTTATGCTAGACTCCTGTCTGCAAGCATAGCACAGTATCATTAATAGTGTCAGGGACTGGTGCTTGCCCATGGGATGGATCTCAAGTTAGGCCAGTTGAACCATTCTCTCAGTCTCTATTCCATTTTCATCCCTGTATTTCTTTTAGACAGGAAAATTTTGGGTCAAAAGTTTTGTGGGTGGGTTGATGTCCTTATTATCCCTTCACTGGAGGTCCTGCTTAGCTAGAGGAGGTGACCTCTTCTTTTTCCATGTCGCCACAGCTATGCATCTCAGCTAAGGCCACCTGAATTGACTCTTGGGAGCCTCCCCCATCCCAGGTCTCTGACACTTTCTAGAGATTTCCTACATAACCCTTACCCCAGGCAGCTGGAGATTTCCATTCATTTTCCTGGCCTTCTGAACCCCTCTCCTGTCTCTCCCTATACATGATCCTGACCCCTTCATTCATCTCCCCATTCCCCTTTCCCACCCAGTTCCCTTACTCCATCTGCCTCCTATAACTGTTTTATTACCCCTTTTCAGTAAGATTCAAGCATCCTCACTTAGGTCTTCCTTCCTGTTTAGCTTCTTTGGGTCTGTGGAGTGTAGCATGAGTATATTGCACTTATGGCTAATATCCACTTATTCATTCATTCATTCATTCATTCCCTTATTTTTTCTTTTGTGCTTTTAAACAAATCTTACTAGTCTTTTGTTTGTATGTTATGGTTTCTAATTTTGTGTTTTTATTTTTGTTTGAATGTGTGTCTTTGAGTGTATGTGTGTGTGTGTGTTGTTTCTTGTGTTTTTTCTTAGTGCGTGCGTGTGTGTGTGTGTGTGTGTGTGTGTGTGTCTGTGTGTGCATGCACTTATTCAGCCAGCTTTTTATTTGCCTGTTAGTTTTCTGAAAAGAGAAAGAAGGTGTGAAGTTAGATGGATGATGATTGGGATGGATATGGCAGGAGATAGAGAGGAAACTATGTTAAGAATATATTGTATGAAAACATTTATTTTCAATGAAAAAGAGACATAAAGATACAATGAATAAAGATACTACCTTACAGAAATATTTCCTTTTAGGCTCTTAAATGATTAAACTTTATGTATTATAAAATTGTATATTCATGTATTTATTCATTTAGTTATGCATTCTTTCTAGCATGTAGTATGCCATTTTTACATTTAATGCTAAGAATATAATCTAAACCATACCTAAAATTTCCAAGACTCACATTAAAATATTACCCTTGCACTTTTTGTTTGTTCATTGTTTTTGAGACAAGGTCTTACTCTATAGCTCTGACCAGTCTGGAACTCATGGAGATTAAAGGTGTGAGCCACTATGCCCAGCTGTCTTGGAATTTCTTTGAACTTCAGTACTTACTTGGTAACTTTCTTTAGTGATCAACTTTTATTCCTGGTAGTTGTTAAAAAGGAAACTTAGGCTCACCTGTTATCTAAATCATAGCATGCATTTGATACATGAGGTGTCTCTATATATTACTATTATTCTTTTTACATGCCACGTAAATGTTTCCCAGTATCAGTATCCAATAGCCTTTGTTCCTTTTTAAACTGACAAGAGAGCTCCAGTTAATCGACATGTTACTTTAGATGTCTTTTCCTATCTGTTAGGTGTTAGTTGTTTGTTTTTTTGTTTTATGCTAACTCTAACACGGAAAGTGCAGCTATTTGCAAGTCTTTTTTGTTTTGTGAGACAGACAGGGTCTCACTATGTAGTTCTGGTTAGCCTGGAGTGAACAGAGATCACCCACCTCTGTCTCCCAAGAGCTAGGACTGAAGGTGCTCACCACACCAGGCCTGCAGATATATTTTTTTAATTTTTATTGGTTATTTTGTTTATTTTCATTTCAAATGTTATCCCCCTTCCAGATTTCCTCTCCGAAAACCCCCCAATCCCACCCTGCTCCCACCTGCCTCCGTGAGGGGCTCCCCCAACCACCCACCCACTCCTGCCTCATCGCCCTAGCATTCCTCTATGCTGGGGCATCAATCCTTCACAGGACCAAGGGCCTCTCCTCCCTTTGATGCCAGAGGGAGTAGCTAACAGAAAGTCCCAGATGCCAGGAAAGCAAGAGGCTCTCAAGACCCTGCAGATATTTTTTAAAACCAGAATTAGATATGTTTTCATGTTATCTTTCAACTATCATGACAAAGTATTTTATTTAAGATTATGATTAGTTCTTATAAACTTTCATGAAAAGTTGGAAAATTTTAACTATTATGTGCTAACTTTCACCTTACAGTTGAGAAAAAAAAGTTAAGACAAACAGTTCTAATTTGACTAAAAGACAGCAAAGAACTTGGATTTGCCAAAACGTCCAAGTTTAAGTTATGTTCTTTTTAAATTGTTTTTCATTTTTAAAAGCACTTATTCATTTATTATAGATATATGTATGTATGTATGTATGTATGTATGTATGTATTTGTGTGCATATGTGTGCCATGGCTCACATGTGGAGATCAGAGGACAATTTGCAGGAGTCAGTCCTCTCTTTCTACCATATGGGTTCAAGGAATTGAACCCAGGACATCAGGCTTAGCAGCAAGCTCCTCTACCTGCTGAGCCATTTCATTGGCCTCTGTCATTTTCGTTTATGAGGTAGTATCAGTTTATTTTCATGAAGTGACAATCTAACATTGGATACATAGAAAAATTGACAATTTTTTTTCTTAAGAAACTACATTGTTTATACATTGTGTATAAAATTTAAAAAAAATAAGATCCACAGTGTGTTTTTATTTTATAAACATCAGGATAGTTAATAATCAAGAATCTTTTTTTTTTGCCTCAGGCAGTCAATCTTGTACTGGCTCATTAACAGCTAGGAAAGCAGCAAGAACACTGTTTTAATTTGCAAGAAGTTTTACACATCCTATGGTCTTCCTAAAACTCTGTAAACAATAAAGTTAGCCAGAGGATTGTTAAATGGAAGGGATTACTTGTCTTCTGTTAGAGCATTTTACTGGAGAAAATCCTTCCTCAAAAAGCTCACAAAGGACCATCTGGGTAGAAATGTTTGGTAGACTTCCAGAGACAGAAAATTTATTTCATGTAAATACACGAAAACCTTTGCTTCTTACCGAGTCAGATAATCCCACTTATTCATTCCCACTAGAATTCCTTTTGAGATATGTTGTGTTTGGCTGTGGAGATGTGACATTGGTGCCTGAAGAAATGGTAGAAAGCTGGAATCAGGTGGCAGACTGTTCAAGGCCAGCAGTGTGAAAAAAACAACGACAGCTTAAAGTCTGTGCCTTGTTGACTAGCTTTGGTCAACCTGTGTTTTACGTTTCCTAACTATTGAGCCTTGAGGAAGTTTTCTTACAGAAATGAACCTTTGATAAACTGTTAGATCAAGATTTGGAAATTGGCTCTAGCTTTCTTTGGGCTGGTTAGTTTTGCAGCTGGTTGATAATAAGTATTATTATTATCACTCTATTCCGTTTCTCATGTGTTGTGTTTTCTAACCAAATGAAGTATTTTGTATAATTTGCTATCTAAAGACTATGAAAAGAAGGGACATCGAGACTGCTAGTGGGTAAAGAATATGACACGTGGTGCTCACCGTGACATGTTATGATTTGGCAGCAGTGGTTTGTGAAATGGTAATTTCAGAGTCACCATTTCTAAGTAATGTGACATACTGGCTCTCCTGTAGTTATTCAATATTATGTTGCACTTTTTAGTTATTTGGAAATTTAGCTAAAAGACAATAGATAGAATAGAAGGTAAAATGATAATGTTTTTCTCTAATACTCATGAGGAATCTTAATTTTAACAGACATGGACAGCATTTAGTTCTTTTACTCTCTGGAAGAAGAAATGTTTGGAAAGTGAGTAAATAAACATATGAAAAAATATTTTAATGCACAACATGTACATCTATAATATGTTTGAACTTTCCTTTTGTATTTCTAATAGAAAGAGCTTGCGTTATCATTCACAGTATCAGAGGAGAGACTAATTGGGAAGGTGAAGCTTATCTTCCTTGGAGTTATTTTCCACCAAATGTGACACAATTCAACTCATTTGCAATTCATGGATCAAATGATAGAGTTTATGAAGCACTTTACCCTGTGCCACAGCATGAGCTGCAACAAGGACAAAAACCTGACTTGTAAGTAGAAAATAAGCGGAGGTTTGTTCTAACTACAGTTTTTGGAAATGAGTTCTTGTGATAGTAGTGGTAACACTTAGTGCTTGACAATGACATACATTTAAGTACATGATAAGAGCTCTATGTACCTCATGACCCTCATGTTTTGACCAGGATAGACCATCTCATTACTGTAAGCAAAGCACTTAGTCTTTCTTAATTGTATGAGAAAGTTAATTAGTGAGTGCTACATCAGCTATTACTGATATGGCTTCAAATTAATTTATGATCCTTTTCCTAGATAAAATAGCCAGAGGGATCTGTGTTTTGTGGTGTAGATAAAGGGGTTATAAACCCTTTTCTCTGTTACTAAAGAACTTATACAATAGTCATGTCTCTATTCTCTTGGTTGCTTCATTAGAATAAGAGAATCAGCTATGTTTCTAGGCAACCTAGCTTGTGATAAAATGACTTCTTAGTTGGTAAATGACATCTAGATTAAGTAATTCTAAATGAATTAGAAATATATGATAGAGACAGTGTGGCTTAGGGATTCCCCTTTAACAGTTATGTTATCTGTGGGGCTTTTGAGTTTATGTTCTATGAGTGATTGTCGAGGTCATGGCTCCTGTGAGGCAGCAGGTATTTTCAATTTAACTCCATTTGAGTTTTTTCTCCTGGCATCTGAAGAACAACATAGCCATGGTGAGCCTTCTAAATGCTTCATGCATTGCTGCAAGACTAGTCCCTTAAGGCAACCTTGCTTGGGATAAAGTGACTAAGGGCAAAAAGGCAGAGTTGTCTAGCAACAATGGGGTTCCCAACTAGGATCCCTCTGCTAGGCTCTGCTAAACATCCTGACTTACCAGTGCTCACCACACTGAGTCCACAGGAACTGACGTTTGTCCCTTAGAATATGATACCATCTTTCTTCTCATGTTTAATGTTTCATGCTTTTACTTGACTCACTTTCTCCTTCATCTCTCCTAGCAAATGCCTGTGTCTGCTCGACACACTTAAACATCTACTTGTGCTTTTTCCCCACCAGTCTTGACTCTCTCTGCCTAGCTCTTTCTCTTTTCTGTGCCTTTTCTTCATTGTTGATTCTTAGCATCTTACTCTGGGATTCACTGATACAACTGTAAACTGGTTAATTCTGGCCAGGTGGGCAGAAAGGAATAGAAATCTTGATGCCACTAACTGAGTGCCACCATACTGAGGTGAGATGCTCCTCTGGCTTCTCCCAGGGAAGTGTGACTGCACATTGGCTGAGGTGGAAGCAAGGCAGAGTGATTGATTGCTTATAGCTCAGAGCTTTACTGAAGCACAGGTGAGCTTTGCTCACTAAGCCACTAGAGAACACTTTAGGATAATAGTGGGTTTTTTGGAATGAAAACAAGGTCATCATTCTTGTTGTTAGTCTCCTTTACTTTGGCAAAGAAAGTGCACAAATTTGTCCTCTAAAATGAACCAGAACTTATCAGAGTTTGAATATAAGAGCTTATGATTGGCTTACAGCTAGAACGAGTTAGATTGATTTTTTTTTTTTTTGAGTGCATGCTTGTACATGTGTCTGCGTGCACTAAGTGTATACACATGCAAATAGAGTCCAGAAGATGCTTTCATGTTTATTCTTCTGAAAGATTATCAACTTCATTTGAGACAGGGTTTCTCGTCGGCTTGGAGCTTAGCAACAAGAGTAGGCAGGCTGTCCAGTGAGCCACAGGTCTCATTCTGTCTCTGTGTTCCCTGCACTGTGATTACAATTGTGTACCCTGGCATTTTTACGAATGCTGGGAGGATTGAATTCAGGTCCTCATGGTTCCTTAGCAGACACTTTACTGAGTTCCTTGAGTGCTGATATTTATTTTTCCCTTGAGCTGTGAGGGAACTGTGTGCAGAACTGAAGAAGGCTGCTTTGAAATATCGGTGAATGTTTTCAGAACTGAGTATATGATAGCTTCAGTGAGAAAATTGTACATAGAGAATACATTTAACATTTGTTATTCCTTAAAATAGAATGTTGTACTACCACCAGTGTTATAAAACAAATAGCTTTAGAGGACCACTGTTTCACAAAGGCATATTCATTTCAGTTCCTTCCTTTCTTTACTTTTAGCCATCGTCTAGAGTATTTCAAGCCTTTCAGTTTTAATGCACTGCTTGGAGAAGACTGGAAGCAGCCAGCATCAGACCTGTGGCTAATAGAGAAACCCTACGTATAGGAGTATAACCAACAGTGTCAGTAATTTTTCCTCTGTATCTTTTAAGGTAATCTAATAAGACACATAAACACATTTCAACAGCAACACATTTTAACGGAGATCACCGAAATGTAGTACCTCTGTGGCAAATTGTATGCAGTAAACAAAGAAATAGAAACTGTGTATAACATGAAATAACTTTTACTTAAATATTCTCTCCACCCTTGAAATCAGTCCAAAACAATAATCTATTTTACTTGATGAGACTTTCTATATCTGCTGAAGGCATCAAGATAGAAGAGTTATCTAATTAGATATTTTTACTGTGTAGGAAGAAATGACATAGTCTTGAATTAATGAAATGGAGTTAATACTTTTACTAACAGATAAATGATATTTTCTTAATGATGCTAAGCAAGATGTGTGAAACTTTTTATTTGATTTTTGAAGTGTCAATCCTGGTTGAAGATAGTTCCCAATATAATAAATCAGTACCCCTCTCTCACATAAACGAGTCATGCAGACAAAAACTGAACAAAAGGAGCCTAAGAGTGAAACTGTACCACAGATCAAACTAGACACAGCTGCAGAGTGTTCCACCAACGGCTGCAGAACGAGCTCTATTTTCAGATGCTTATCAAACATGTTCTAGAATAAGACCAGTAACACATTAGTTGCAATTCAGATAGCTGTGGCTACTTGGGTTTATTTATACTAGAAGACTTTTAGATCTGATAAACAAATTCAGACAAGTGGCACCCAACACAGTCAGAATACATACAAAAATAATAGATTTTCCACATCCTACTACCAACCTGCTGAGAAATCAGGAAAGCAATCGTCTCTTAGCAAAAAAGAATATTTAGGAACAAACCTTGTGTATTAGTTACTTTTCTCATTATAGTTAAAAGATAATTGACAGAAGGAAGTCAGTGAAGGAAGGTTTTATATTGGCTCACAGGCTGGATACACGCCATCATTATGGGGAAACATGGCCACAGGAATGTGAGGTGGCTGGTCACATGTGTCTACAGTTAAAAAAACAGAGAGATGAATGGTGTGCTCAGCTCACTTTCTCATTTTCATTCAGCCCTGGACCTATCCCATGGAATGATAGACCTCATTCTGGGTTTGCTTTCCATTCTAAACCTTTTTAAAAACATTCACAGAGACATATTTATGAGTGCAGCTCCTAGGTTATTCTAACTGCACTTAAGCTGGCAGTGAGATTAGTCATCATATCTTGCTGAGGTGGTGAAAGACTTCTACAATGAAGGTTACAGGACTCTGGAGAAAGAAATTGAGGAAGACACTAGAAGATGAAAAGACATTCCATGTTCTTGAATCAGCAGATTTAGTATTGGGGAAATGGCCATATGAAAACAAGCTATCTACAAGTTTATATGATCACCTTCAAAATTTAAATGAGATTCTTCACATAACTAGACCAGTATCCTAAAATCACAAAAGACCTATAATAGGCAAAAACCAGTAACACATTAGTTGCAATTCAGATAGCTGTAGCTACTTGGGTTTATTTATACTAGAAGACTTTTAGATCTGATAAACAAATTCAGACAAGTGGCACTCAACACAGTCAGAATACATACAAAAATAATAGATTTTCCACATCCTACTACCAACCTGCTGAGAAATCAGGTACCAAGAACATTATTGGAAGTTCCCAATACTTGATTTCAAGTTATACTATAGAGTTGTAGTAATAGATGGGACCATCATAAAAGCAAGCAGTAGACCAATGAACTAGGGCAGAGGATCCAAAAAATTATCGTGCACAGCCATAGATATGTAAATTTTGACTAAGGAATAAAAAACACTCATGAGAAAAATTTTCCTCAACCATTGATGCTGGGAAAATTGTATATTCTATTGAACACTAGAGCTAAATCCCCATATCCCACCTGTACATAAATCAGTCCCAAGACCTTCACCATCGTAAGATCTGAAACATTAAAACCAGAAAAAGACATAAGGAAAATGTAAAGACAAGCAGTGACTTTAGGAATATAACTCCGTTGACTCTGGAAATAAAAAAAATCAACAAATTGGATTTCATCAAATTAAAAAGCTGCACAGGAAAGGAGATAATTAATGAAGAGACAGACCATAGCAGGGAGAATCAGAGGCTTAGCATCTAGCATCTATGAAGAACTTAGAAAAACAACACCAAAGCAAGTCACAGCAAAGTGCAATCAATAAGTGGGCAGATCATCTACACAGTTCTCAAAAGAAATTGTACAGATAGCTAATGATTATAAAAAAAAGTTAAAACTGCATTGAGATTTCATTTCATTCCAGTAAAAATGACTATCCTGAAGAAAGCAACAAATCCTGGTTAGGGTAAGGAGAAAGAGCTCAAATCTACTATTCTTGGGGACTTACATTAGTATTGTCAACTGTGGAGATATACTGAAATCAGAGCTGCATATGATCCAGCTCTACCGTTTTGAGCACATTCCCCAAGGGAATCAGAATCAGCATAGCTGTGTTTGTCACACTATTCAAGCTACAGTGTCAGTCTAGGTGTCTGTCTAATGATGGATGAATGGATAAAGAAAACAGGTGCGCGCACACACACACACACACACACACACACACACACACACACACACACACACATACACACACACACACACACACACACACACACACCAACGAGACCGACCAGAGAAATGGCATACCAGTCAGCCACAAAAAGAACAAAATTATGTCATTATTAGAAAAACGGATGGGGCTGAATACTGTGTTAAGTAAGAGAAATCAGCCTCTGAAACATAAATAGCTCATATTTTTCCTCCTGTATGAAAGTTAAAGAAAATAAACTACCTGAATATTCAAGAGAAGACGATTAGAGAAGTAGAAGATTTGAGGAGAGAGGAAAGATGGGCAAAAAAGATGGAGTGGGGTATAAAAAATTGTCCATAGTTGTATACATGGATGAATCTGCCAATGTTAAATCCACTATTCTGTGTAATTAAAACTGCATTGAGTTTTTATCTTATCCCAGTAAAACTGGCTGTATTCAAGAGAGCAACAAATGCTGGTGAGGGTAAGGAGGAGAAAGTTCTATCTACTATTTATATTAGTATTGTCAACTGTGGAAATCAATATGGAGATACCCAAATTAAAAGTTTCTGGTCTCGAAGTCTCAAATTTTGTGCTGTGTTTCAAGAACTTCTGTATCATCCTTAGTCCTTCTCAACATCATTAACTCAGAGGCCAGCAGGCTTACAGACGGCAGTTTATCATTTAAACAGACATTTTCTTTCTTTTTTTTTTTTTTGGATATTCTTTTTTTTAAATTAATTTATTTAATTATTTAAATCAAATCGTAATTTACTTATTCACACAGGGGTTATAAACACAAAAAGGCAGGATGTGGGGAAGGGAATGACACCGGAGCATAGGTGTTCAGGGGGAGTACAGATACCTTTCAGAACAGGGTATCAGCTGGGTGTAGGTTCAGGGGACAGGTCACTATGACTCTGCCTATGATTCACTTGTCCTTATCTACATTGGTACTGTCCACCGAGGCTGCCTATTTACTAGATCTATGACTACTCAGGCTGATAAATTTCCACAAAAGCTGCCTGTTTACAATAGCTTATAGCCATCTGTTTCAGTGTTTTTCCACAGAGACCCAAGACTTTGTGTTAGCATGCATGTATGTCAGGCCTATTGCTGATTTTAGGCCTATGGCTGATTTTAGGCCTTTAGTGTATATGCAGGGTTGCTCCTGACATCGCCTCCCTTCTCTAAGTATAGAAGGGCCTTGGCGATTCTAATCTTGGAAAGGCAGGGATAGAGGCCTGACCTCCAGTAATTGAAGGGGACCTTGTAATGGGTCCAATCCTCCTGTCATTGTCCAGTGAGGCATGAGGGCCATACCGATCCCGATGTCATTTTCCTGGAGAGGGGATACTTTTGACATCAACCCCTATGCAGTCAGGCTTAAACAGACATTTTCTTGCCTAGTCAACAGTGTAGTTTTCCATTTCTTCTACTTTTTAGAAAAGATGTGTGTGTGTGTGTGTGTGTGTGTGTGTGTGTGTGTGCATGTTGTTATTCTTTACATGTATGTAGAAGACCAGGAGGCCAGAAAAGGCCTTTGTAACTTCCCAGAGCTGAAGATACAGGTAGTTGTAAGCTGCCTGATGACATGGGTTTTGAAGTTTGAACTTGGCCCTCTTCAAGAATAGTAAGTGCTCTTAGCCACTTTTCCATCTCTCTAGCTCTTCCCTCCTCTTTAATAGCATAAGTTGAATTTTTAGAGGCTATTCTTAGGATTTATACTTACATTCCCCAAAATAAAAACCTAGAGTGAAACAACAAAGAAATCAGCCTTTCTCCAGCTTCTTTTGCAGATAGAAATGACCATGCAGTGGTTTGTGTCAATGAGATGTAAATAGTCATGTGCTGCTAACAACATTTTGATCAGTAGCAGACTGCTGGTGCTGCTCCCATAAAGTTCTAATTGAGCTGAATGTGATCTTTTCCAGTGATAGCGTAGCCATTATACTATTATGGCACAATGTACTATATGTTTGTGGTGATGTTTGTATAAAAAAAAAAACCCTACTGTACTGCCAGTTGCATCAAAGTATAATAGAATTGTACACAACACAAAATGCTTGACAATGATGGTAAATGACTATGTGACTTGTTTATGCATTTAATACACTGTACTTTTATCATCATTTGAAGCATATTCCTTATTAAATTTTTTATGGTAAAATGTTATGCTTTATTATGCTAGCAAGAATCTTAAGCAGATAATTTTTAGAGCATTTTGTGATAACACCAATAGGTGACATCAAGTGATATTACCTAGGTTTACACTAGATTAATTGTACAGTATGAACTCGCACTGAGACAAAAATCAAATATGGATGTGTCTCTGAGAAAATACCCATGCTATTAAGTTACATGAGGCTGTATTTGGCCTTAGGTTGAGCTTTAAGAAAGTTGTTTTAATCTGATGGTATACTTCATTTGGTAGAGTGTATATCTAGTATGTGCAAGACCCTCATGTCAATCCCTAGAATGTGGAAAAAAAATGTCTAAAGAAGAAAGCTTCTATAAAAGGTAACTCTGTACTTTTTATCCTTTGCACTTTAACTGCTTGCCTATGAATTTACACAGCATGTATGACACCATGGAGTCAACCCAGGGAGAGTTAATGTTAATCCCAACATTTCTGTCTGTAAAGCAGAAAGCACAGACAGATGGGCCAATACCATGTGGGCCAGCCACACCTCCTAAGCATTTAAATTAAATAAATGCCACTCCCTAAGCACTTACATATATCAACTTGGGGAGCCGGGCATTTTCATTCAAATCAACACAGTCACTATCAAAGAAATGTGACTTAAAAGCACAAGCTACCATAAAACAAAAGTTACAAATGACTAAAGTTTTAAAAATATTGCTGACTTAAACCAAAGCAGAATCACAGTGTATTACTGGTTATTAGTTTTAGGTCTGCTGAGACAAAACACCTAGCACACATGTTTTACCTGAAACAGGTTCATTCTGTAGTTAATAAGGGACAATAGAAGTCTAGGATTTATTGCAGGATAGTCCCTCAAAGCTCAGGAATGCTGCTTGAAGCTGTTGTCTCCTTTTGTATGGGCCTTTTTCTTTTAGTGCTTTCTGCTCTGGACATTATATTCCAGAAGCATATGAATCATTGGAGTGAAATGTTTCTAGCTTCTTGTTTAGGATGGTCAGAGGCTTAACTGGGGCCTGAGCAGATTTAGCTATTCTTTCCTATCAACATGTTGCATTTCACGAACAATCTAATTATTCTTGAAGAAATAATTATGAAGAAAGGAAAGAATATTAAGTTTGGTAAGGCTATCAACAAATATATATCTTGCAACTTGTTGAGTCACTTCATTATTTGATATATATCCAAGAGAAATCATGTTTGTAGAATTTTTATTCTTAACATCACAGAGATGTAAACAATCATCCATCCACAAGAGAATGCAGAAGTTATATGATTGGAGTAATGGCTATGACAGCTTTCTACTAATGTGGCAAAATGAAAGATAGCCTAAGAACAGGAAGGTTTATTTTGGTTCAGTTTCAGAGGATTCAGTCCAAGATCACTTGATGGTATTGCGTTTGAGCTTGTGAAGAATCAGAATATCGTGGGCAAGTGTGTAATGGAGAAGATTTACTTCTTAGCACCAGAAGCAGAGAGGAGGTATCTGGTTCTCAGTACTCCATAAAGCCTTAAAGTTTAAGGCGATATTCCCAGTGAGTTTACTACCTTTCACTGGTTCCCACCTTCTAAGGATTTGATAACAATCCATCATTCAACACATACATCTTTGGGGGGACATTTAAGATCCAAATGTTAATATAATGCTTTTGAAAAAGGAAAATAAAGGACTACTGAAACATGTAGCATCTTAGATGAAACTCAAAAACTTACTTTGAGAAAAATAAACCAGAGATAATGAGATTTACATATGTCAAGGTTGCATTGGGTTTGCATTTACCCATTTAGCAATCGCTACTGCTAGTGAAAGGTGGCTTGACTCTTTACTTATTGAATATATTGTCTATCTAAAAACGTTGCTGCTGTAATGTGAACCTGACTGTAGGAGCAATTGTTTTGTCTACTTTACTGATTTCTTACACAAACCACCCTTCTAACCCTTATTCTACCCTAATCCCTTCCAACCCACCAATAGTAGGTAGAAGAGAAATTTTCTCTGTTCCACATTAACAGGTCTGTTAATTTTCCATTTTTCTGGTCTTGTTTATACAGCTCTATTTAGGTGAAACAGGTTCATAGCAGTTTTCCTAGGACTCTGGCTCTTACAATCTTTCTGCCCCTTCTTCAGAAATGCTCCCTGAGTCATAGATGGAGGAGCTGTGGTATAGCCAACTTTTATAGAAAGTAGTCTCTCCCCCAATGCTGCACCTTTCTGCACTGATGTATGTAGCATTCCTCTTCATCAGGCTTTACTACGCTGCTCTGTCCCTACTTAATACCTCTGATAACATTCAAGGTAAGGATGACATATTTCTCAGAATCATTTTTTTGTGATTGTAGAGACAGTTTAACCAACTCCCTGTAATACGCTATCAGCTCTCTTTCAATGGACTGCAAAGAGCAACTATTTAGTATTTAGATAGTTTTCAAATTCCAAACCATTGAGAGCTTTGCCAGGTAAGTCCCACTTGATTGCTCCCTCAGCCTTCCAGTCTCTGTATACTCTAGGGTCAGGTATTGTAGTGCCACATGAGCAACTGGATCACAAAGGCATGCTGGGGCTTTCCATACCAATGCTTTTATCTCCCAAGGACTTCAAATGACCTTGTGATAAAGCACAACATTGGTTTTTTTTTTTTTTTTTTTTTTAGAAGTAATAAGATTTTGCCAAAACTCAAATAGTGGTGTTATCTTGGAGCTTTATACTTGCTTGCAGGCCTTTGGGAGGAAATGACTCATTTCACAAAGTTTAAAGAATAGCTTAAATTGTTTCAGGAATTTCTCAGATTGAAGAAATTCCTATATGAAACCAGCTGGTTATTTTAGTCCTTAACTCCTCTTGATCTCTTTCTAAGGATGCAGTTAGCTTGTTAGTGTCAATACACTGCACTAAATTACTCTTGAGGGTTTTTTAAGGCCAAGAGATTCACTTACTAGACCATGGCAACATGCCAGAAAATGTACAGATTGTTGTGGTAACAGTGAAGTTACCCCGATTTTATAGCATAAGTACATGAACTGTGCCTGGACTCTGAGATGAAGGTTGTAAAGAAGGCACCATCTCATGCAGGGAAGCATGAGGCCTACTTTGCCTCTTTTCACTGCCTATAGTCTCCTTCATATTACGTACATCAGAGGCAATCAGAGAAAGCCACCTTATTTGCTCCTAGGCAGTCTGTTGTATATTTTTAGTAACTACCTAGATTATTTGGTAGCTAGAAGAGTGATTAAAAAGAGAGTTAGTGGGAATCAAATCTCCCTCTGTTGTTTTCTTAATTAGAACAATGATCTATGGCTGCCCTCTTCGAGTTCAATATTACCCAATGATAGAGTTCAGTATTACTCAATGACTCATGACATTTTAAAATTTCTCATTTATTATAACCAATTAAAATGGAGTGAAAAGTCAGCTTAACCAGTATCCTTTATAAAGACAGTAATTTAACTCATTTTTCAACCACAGAACTTTAGCACCAAAGAGGTATTTTACTCAGTACACATGTCTGCTTTATTTTATCTTATTTGTGTGTGTGTGTGTGTGTGTGTGTGTGTGTATGTATGACTCTGTGAGGATGCACATATGTTGTGACAAATATGGAGATCATAGTAGATGAACTATGGGCTTCCAACCAGTTTTTCTGTCTCCACTTCCCATCTCCACATTGGAATGCTGGAATTATAGATGGTTATCATCACATCTGTCTTTTTTTTATTTGGGTTCTGTAGACTGAACTCAGGTCATCAGGCTTATGATTTTAATTTTACCCACTGAGAATTTCCCTCCTCACAGGACCACTTTTATATTGAAAAAGTCACAGTACATTTGTACTAATATTTTATTAGATATTATCTTTATTTGCATTTCAAATGTTATCCCCTTTCCCAGTTTCCCTCTCAAAATCACCCTATCCCATCCCCCCTTCTCCTACTTCTATGAAGGTGTTCCCTCACATACTCACACACTCTTGCATCCTTACCCTGGCATTCCCCTACAATGGGGCATCGGGCCTTCACAGGACCAAGGACCTCTCCTCTCATTGATGTCTGACAAGGCCATCCTCTGCTACGTATGAGGCTGGAGCCATGAGTCCCTCCATATATACTCTTTGGTTGGTGGTTTACAGAGGCAGATGCTCTCACCCAACCATTGGACTGAGCATGGGGTCCCCAATGGAGGAGTTAGAGAAAGAACTGAAGGAGCTGAAGGGGTTTGCAACCCTATAGTAAGAACAGCAATATCAACCAACTAGATCCCCCCAGATCTCCCAGGGACTAAACCATGTGTATTAATTTTTAAAAACTAATGTCTAATACATAACTATTATCCTTTTTTTATTATAATTATCTTAAATCAACCAAATATATCCTATTGAAAACAACCTATAGGCAGGCAGTGGTAGCAAACACCTTTAATCCCAGCACTTGGGAGGCAGAGGCAGGTGGATTTCTGAGTTCGAGGCCAGCCTGGTGCTAAGGGCTTTTCTGTAGCAACTATTAGTTTGTTCGCCGAGAGATTTGTCACAATCTGACTTATAAAGATATCTTGATTATCTCCTGCCCCCAGGATATCCACACATGAAAGAAGAAAATGGATTACCATTCTATTGTATCCATCAGCTTTCTGGTACTATGACAAAATATATGTGATGGCTTAAGAGAAGGAAAGACTTTTTTTTTTTTTAAGAAGATTCAGACCATAGTTATTTACACTGGACTTGTGGCAGCATAGTACTGTAAATATTTCCTCATGTGTCTGATAATTCACTTTCCCACTACTAATTCTCCTTGGCTAGTTCCTTCTCTCATTATACTATAATAATGGGATTTCATAAGACAATCCTCAGACTTTTACGTTCTCTATGTTAACTGATATGGTTATGTCAGACAATATTATGATTGAAGGGACATTGCATTATGTATCTTAATCTTCCATGTCAGTATCAGAACATCAAACTTTTTAATATTATATCACTAAGTTATCAAATGAACAATACATATCTACATGTTCAATATCAAATACTTAATTTCAATACCTTACTCACTATAAGTTTTCTTCGTTTAGTGAAGGATAAGTTTTTCTGTAGCTTAGACCAAAAATTTCTCACTCCATTTTCTTCACTCTATTGACACACCTAGCAACTATACTTGTGAAATATATTCAGAAACTCACCACTTCATAACACTCTCCCCTTACTACCATCCTAGCGTAAACCACTGTCCTCCCCAGATTGTTGCAACCGTGAATAACTTCAGTAATCTGTAGTTCATCTCCCTGCATCTCCCCTTGCCCTGATTCATTCCTCCAAGTCTATTCTCTACTCAAAGCCAGAATCTGCTTTATAATTTATTTTTTCAATTTATTTATCCTTGTTTACTTCTTTGAGAAACTATGTTTCTCCAATTGACCTGGACCTTGATATATAGAATAAGCTGTCCATAAAATTACATGTTTCTCTTGCCTCTGCCTCCCAAATGTTGGAAGTACAGGTTTCTGTCATATCACATGCTAGAATATACTTTTAAAAATCAATATAATTGAAGTAAAATTATATAAATAAATGTACCCATTTTAATATATAATTTGATTATTGTAAAATATTTCTTGTGTTTGTTCGAAGTCAATATTCTTACCCCCTGACACTGAGCAAAGCTAATTTATCTCATTGTTTTGTCATTTCATCTTAATCAAATGTTATTTAGTTAAAACTATACACTCTATTTCAGGTTTTGTATCTGGTATGATGCATTTGATGCTGATTCACATTTGTTATTTCCCATTATGATTTGTTCCTCTTTGTTTTTCTTTTCTTTTTCTTTTTTTTTTCTTTAACACTACAGATTTTATTCCTCTCCTGGTCCACCCTCTGACTGTTCCACATCCCATACCTCCTACCTGCCCCCTTGTCTCAATGAGGATGTCCCCCACCCCACCAGACCTCTAAAGTCCCTGGGGCCTCCAGTCTCTTGAGGGTTAGGTGCATCTTCTCTGACTGAACCCAGACGTGGCAGTCCTCTGCTGTATATGTGTTTGGGGCCTCATATCAGCTCCTGTATTCTGCCTGGTTGGTGATTCAGTGTCTGAGAATCTAGGGGTTTCAGGTTAATTGAGATTGTTGGTCCTCCTACAGGGTCATTGAGGACAAGACAAGGATGCCCACTCTCCCCACATCTATTCAATATTGTACTCAAAGTGCTAGCTAGAACAATAAAACAACCAAAAGAGATCTAGTGGATACAAATTGGCAAAGAAGAAATAAAAGTATCACTATTTGCAGATGATATGATAGTATACATAAGTGACCCCAAAATTCTACCAGAGAACTTCTACAGGTGATAAACAACTTCAGCAAAGTGACCAGATATAAAATTAACACAAATAAATCAGCAAACTTCCTTTATACAAATGATAAACAGGCTGAGAAAGAAATTAGGGAAACAACTCCCTTCACAATAGCCACAAATATTATAAAATATCTTGGAGTAACTCTAATCAAACAAGTGAAAGATCTGTTATGACAATAACTTCAAGTCTCTCAAGAAAGAAATCGAGGAAGATCTCAGAAAATGCAGAGGTCTCCCATGCTCATGGATTGGCAGAATTAACATAGTAAAAATGGCCATTGTACCAAAGGCAATCTACAGATTCAATGCAATCCCCATCACTATCCCAACACAATTCTTCAAAGACATGGAAAAAGCAATTATTAAATTTATCTGGAAAGGCAAACAAACAAACAAATGCAGAATAGTGAAAACAATTCTTAACAATAAAAGAACTGCTGGGGGGGGTCACCATCCCTTACCTCAAGCTATATAACAAAGCAATAGTGATAAAAACTGCATGGTATTGGTACAGAGACAGACACATTGATCAGTGGAATAAAATTAAAGACCCAGAAATAAAACCACACACTTACACACACTTGATCTTTGACCAAGAAGCCAAAAATATACAATGGCAGAAAGAAAGCATCTTCAATAATGGTGCTGGTCTAACTGGTTGTATGTAGAAAAATGAAAGTAAACTCTTATTTGTCACCTTGCACAAAGTTCAAGTCCAAGTAGATCAATGACCTCAACATAAAACCAGATGTACTCAATCTAATAAAAGAGAAAGTGGAAAGAGCCTTGAACTCATTGGCACAGGGGGAAATTTCCTAAACAGAACTCCAATGGCTCAGGCTCTAAGATCAAGAATTGATAAATTGATACAGAAACTGGGAAGCTTCTGTAAGGCAAAGGCCATAGTCAATAAGACAAATCGGCAACCTACAGATTGGAAAAATCTTCTCTTTGTTTTTCAGTAGTAATCAGTTGTCTAGACATGGACTGACGTGGTTCACCAATTGATGAACATTTGGGTTGCTTCTAGTTTATGGTTGTTTTGCAAAGAGCTACAAATCACATTTGTATGATCCTTTTGGAGCATTATTTTCTCTTTGGTGAGTCTAAGCTTGAATTTAGAGTTAATTTCTTCTCTTCATATTTAGCATCCTTCAATTTCCTTATCACTCAGTCAATGACTATATCTCCTACCAAAAGTTTTGCACAAGAATGGGCCATGGCCCACTTCAATACATAATCTTGTAATTTTTTAAACCTCTATTTTGGCTTTTGTTCATGAAACTCTCCATAGAACCTTTCAGCAAGCTGTTCATTTACATGCTTCTGAGCCCGTAATCTTATTTACAAACACACACACACACACACACACACACACACACATGGAAGGGGTGGGAATTGAAATTGGATTTAGTGAACTTGAGATCTTTTCCTATTTTTTCTACAATATAGAAGTCAAGACATTCAAAACTACACATATAGTCTAGCTATGCTATGATTAGTGAAAATGGAAAATACATTTTTCATACTTTGCTCTCACAAAGTAGAAAAATGTAAACTAAGGTCCCAGTAAAGCACTTTGCTCCAACAAGATAGAGTGAAAGAATGAAAGCAATCCCCTTAGATATGACTTCATCCCACTCAACTGCTAGGAAAGAAAACTCTGAAAGTTTAGTATTTTTTCTATGCTTGTCTTACTCTGTTTTATAATTTTGAATTTTATCTTGTTAATCATCTCCCAATTAAATGATAAGCTTCCAGAAGGCAAGGATTATACGTAATTTACCTTCTCCCATACAGTGTAACATGGATGTTGGGCAACCAGGTGTTGTAAATAATTTTAAATAAATATAAGTAATTTAATTAATATATTTCAACTTTTTAAATGTATAGTATATAACTTATATACTAAAGACCAGAAATTTGTTGTATTGAAAATATTTTTTAAACTTATACAAATATGTAAATAAGTATTTTTTCTTTATTAATAATGCTTTATTATTTTTTAGAGCATACAGAATCTTATAAGAATAAGAATTGCTTATATTTGCTATAAATTGCCTTCAGAGTTAGGCTTTGTGATATTGGCCTTACTGTGTTGTTCTGACTATATTTTTACTACATATGTCTCATGTTATTGCTAAATGAATGTATCCAAGGACAGTAAATATAATTAATCATAAACTTTGAGTAAATAATGAAAGTTAGTACCATAACTTACATAAGAAATATAAAACCAAAGAAATTTTAAACATGACAGTAATCTTTTTTTTAAATTTATTTAGTTATTTAAATCACATCGTAATTTACTTATTTACACAGAGGTTATAAACACAAAAGGCAGGATGTGGGAAGGGAATGGCACGAGCATAGTGTTCAGGGGGAGTACAGATACCTTTCAGAACAGGGTATCAGCTGGGTGTAGGTTCAGGGGACAGGTCACTATGACCCGCCTATGATTCACTTGTCCTTATCTAAGTTGGTACTGTCCACCGAAGGCTGCCTATTTATAAGACCTATGACTACTGGGCTGGTAAATTTCCACAGAAGCTGTCTATTTACAATAGCTTATAACCATCTGTTTCAGTGTTTTTCCACAGAGACCCAAGACTTTGTGTTAGCATGTATGTCAGTCAGGCCTATTGCTGATTTTAGGCCTATGGCTGATTTTAGGTCCTTTAGTGTATATGCAGGGTTGCTCCTGACATCGCCTCCCTTCTCTAAGTATAGAAGGGCCTTGCGATTCTAATCTTGGAAAGGCGGGATAGAGGCCTGACCTCCAGTAATTGAAGGGGACCTTGTAAGGCTCTGGTCCTCCTGTCGTTGTCCAGTGAGGCACGAGGGCCATACCCATCCCGATATGACAGTATTCTTGAACCTCATTCCTATTACAGTGTAGTGCATAGGCCCTGAAGGCTATGTGTTTGCAAAAAGGTATCTGACTAGCGTTTGTCATCTTTCCATATTTACCCTCGACTTTTCCAGTACCCTCCTCGTACCCCACCTGCACTTAAGTCTCAGAGACTAGTCTTTCTCCTATTGAGCAGATGTGGCCATACCAGTAGGGACCCATCAATGTTTGAGACTACATGAAAAATCACATTTGCAAAATATGTCAATATAACATGATAATTTGTAACATATGTCTGGTGTGATTCAGTCTCTGAAATCAAGGTTTAGTATGATCCTATGAGTTTTCTTAGGGCCAAACTTCGTTATTTTCATCTGTGGGGAAACATTCAAAATGATTATAAGTCTTTCTTAATGAAGATCTAGCGACCGTTTTATTTATCCATTTATAAAAAATTGTGCAAAATGTTTATTCTATCTAAAAATTTGATATTGTATTGTGGAGTTTTATATAAATATAGGAGTTTTTTAATAGTTGTAATTTCAACTCTTCTCATTTCACTTCACCATTCCGTCCTTGCTCTATCTATACTATTTAGAGGACTTTGTACCAAAGAATACAATAGTTTGTCTTAGGCTGTGGTGGTGATAGGGTGGGCTTCTGCCTACCTCAGCCTTGAGTTGTTTTAGGTTGTCTAGTTGCATGTCTTTTTTTCCCCAATATAATATTTTTTATTGATTATTTCAAAGTTTTACATAATGCACACTGATCACACTCACTTCCCGTCCTTCCAATTCTGTCCCCCAACCCTGTGGCCCCACTCCAAGAAAAGGAAGAAAGAGAAAACAGAACAAAAACCCCACAAGTCCAATTTGTGTTGCCCATATACTCATTGGGCATAGTCAAACTCCCAGTGTCCAGCCCCTTAAAGAAAACTGAGTTCTTTCCTACCTGCACCCACACAGAATTTATAAAGTTTGGAGAGTTACACATTGGCTTCTTTATCAGATACAGCATGGACCACAGATATCAACATGAACTCAGATGGCAATGCAGACCTCGACAACTGCATGGCCATTGGTAGTGATTTGGACCATGGAATTGACGTATCTCCCATCTGTAGCAGGACCATGAACTGGTTGCATTTCTTTACCCATCCCCATCCTTTAATCTCTTTAGCTATAAGTGACATAATCTTCCTTTATCTTTATTCCCTTCTTCAATTTACCTTTTCTCTTCTACTTTTAAATCTACTGCTTTTAATACTAACAACTAGACATATTTTTTTATTTCATTAACACCTATAGTAACTAATATCTTACTATACTCTACTATCCTTGTTTCTTTATTACTCAAAATTATTAGAATTGAAGAGGAAATTGTTAATTGACTGACAATTATATTTTCATAATGAGTGAATACATCATTTGTGATTGAATTTCAGTTAGTATTCTGCTTTAGGATTAGTGCTAGAAATATGTGACTTGTATACTTAGAATTTATTTACTGAGTTACACCTCAGCTCAATAGGGAAGAAAAATGATTCAACCATGCTACAAATTCATCTGACTGAAATATTGCAAAGTCTTCAACTGAAAGAACACCACTCATTTAAACAAACAAACAAACAACAACCTCATTCTAAATGTAAAAGTCTTAAGGCAGAAACATAAAAGAGTGAAAAGGCAAGACAGCTTTTTTAAACTACCAATTCCATAATAATAGTAATAGATTGCAGTGAAAGTGAATTACATGGAATTCTTCAATTGAAAAAAAACAAATGCCTGGATAATTTTAAATAAAATATGAACATTTTTAAAAATTAAATCAATATAGAATATGGAAGAGGAATTCAGCACGACATGAAAATGCTGAAAATCTCAAATAGAAATTTTGGGAATGAAAATATAAATAAATAAAACCTCAATGAAAACTCCAGCAATAAAATGGATCTAATGGAAGATTAGTTATTAGAGCTTGGAGACAATATAGATTAGAACATTCAGACAATAACAGACAGAATAATAATAAAGCATGTCCTGTTCATAAAAGATTTATGGGACATCATTAGAAGACCAAACTTCTGAATCATGGATACAGAAGAACAGTATCAAGTAAAGCCACAGAAAATATACTTAATAAAATTATAGCAGAAAAATCCCAAAATCCAGAGAAAGAAATGACAAGGTTCAGGAAGCATAAGGATGTATATCTTGATTGGGAAAAAAAATTTCCTGGCATATAATTAAAACATGAAAGCTGCACTAGAGAAGCAGCAAGTCACATATAAGGGAAACAAACACTACAGTAATAGTATACATATTCCAACAGATACTTTAGAAGTCAGGAGGGCAAGGAATTATGCATTTCAAACTCTGTAAAAATGCTAACCCAGATTACTATGAAGTTAGCCTTCATAATTGAAGAAGAAAGAAACGGTTTATGATAAAGACAAATAAATTCATGACTACAACACAAACATTACAGAAGATACTTGAAGGAATTCCAAACACAGCTGAAAAAAGTTAAATATACCTGTGAGGTCATAGGGGAAAATAAATTATACTCAAATAGTAGATAAACAAATGAGGATTAGGAAAGTACCAACCATTACAAAGAAAATAACATGACAGCAATGCATTTCACGGATAACTTTGAAAGTTAATGCTCTCAACTCTAATCAAAAGACAGCAGCTATTTGATTGATTCAAAGTAGGACCTATCTTTTTAGTTGTGAGAAACATAGTCACTGGCAATGATAGTCTCAAGCTGAAAGGATGAAAAAAGATACTTCAAACCTGTGGAACTGGAAAGCACTTAGGTATGTCTATACAGACACCTGACAAGGTAAACTTTAAATCCAAATTAGAAGAGATGAGAAAGTTCACTTAAGCCCAGAGGACAGGCCTATCTGCCCTGCCTGAGACAGTTCTTCCTTTTGGTTTGCAACTGTGCCTGGGGGAGAGATTGTGTGCTCTAATGCCCACCATACACACACCTAAAGACAGCTTGACTCCAGGAGGTCTATCATAATAACCAGGCTCACAGGAGGGACAGGCTCCAGTCAGAGACAGCAAGGACAGTTAACATCAGAGATAACCAAATGGTGAAAGGGAAGTGCAAGAACATAGGCAACAGAAACCAATGCTACTTGGCACCATTAGAACCCAGTTCTCCACCACAGCAAGCCCTAGATACCCTAACATACCTGAAAAGCAAGATTCTGACCTAAAATCCCATTTCATGAAGAAGATAGAGAACCTTTAGGAGGTCATAAATAACTCCCTTAAAGAAATACAGGAGAATACAGATAAACAGGTAAAAGCTCTTAAAGCAGAAACACATTAATCCCTTAAAGAAATATAGGAAAACACAATCAAACAGGTGAAGGAATTGAACAAAACTGTCCAGGATCTAAAAATGGAAATAGAAACATTAAAGAAATCACAAAGGGAGACAACCCTGGAGTTGGAAAACCTAGAAAAGAGATCAGGAATCACAGATGCAAGCATCACCAACAGAATACAAGAGATAGAGGGATGAATCTCAGGTGTAGAAGATACCATAGAAGATATTGATACAACAGTCAAAGAAAATACAAAGTGCAAAAACACTAACCCAAAACATCCAGGAAATTCAGGAAAACCCAAAGAGAAGACCAAACCTAAGGATAATATGTATAGAAGAGAGTGAAGATTCCCAACTTAAAGGGCCAATAAATATCATCAACAAAATCATAGAAGAAAACTTCCTTAACCTAAAGAGATGCCCATAAATGTACAAGTAGCTTACAGAACATCAAATAAATTGGATCAGAAAAGAAATTCTTCCTGACACATACTAATTAAAACACAAAATTCACAGAACAAAGAAAGAAAATTAAAGGCGGTAGGGTAAAACGGCCAAGTAACATATAAAGACAGACCTATCAGAATTACACCAGACTTCTCAACAGAGTCTGAAAGCCAAGGATCTTGGTCAGATGTTATGCAGACCCTAAGAGAACACAAATGCCAGCCCAGGCTACTATATCAGCAAAACTCTCAATCATCATAGATGGAGAAATCAAGATATTCCATGACAAAACCACATTTAGACAATATCTCTCCACTAATCCTGCCCTACAAAGGATAATAGGAAAACTCCAACACAAGGAGGGAAACTAAACCCAAGAAAAACCAAGAATGAATCATCTCACAACATACTCAAAAGAAAGAGTGCCACACAAACATAATACCACCTCTAACAACAAAAATAAGAGGAACCAACCATCATTGGTCTTTAATATCTCTCAACATCAATGGACTCAATTCCCCAATAAAAAGACATAGACTAACAGACTGGATATGTAAATAGGACCCAAAATTTTGCTGCATACAGAAAACTCAAAATGACCCTGAGATTCCACCTTACACCAATCAAAATTGCTAAGATAAAAAACTCAGGCAACAGCAGATGCTGGCAAGGATGAGAGAAGAGGAACCTCTCATTGCTAGTGGGATTGTAAGCTGGTACAACCACTTTGGAAATCAATTGGTGGTTCCTTAGGAAATTGGAAATAGTTCTACCTAAAGACCTGACTATACCACTCTTGGGCATATACCTAAAAGATGCTCCAACATATAACAAGGACACTGCTCCACTATGTTCATGGCAGCCTATTTATAGTAGCCAAAACTGGACACAACCCAGATGTCCCTCAACGGAAAAATGGATACAGAAAATGTGGTACATTTGCACAATAGAATACTATTCAAATATAAAAATGACTTCATGAATTTTGCAGGCAAATGCATAGAACTAGAACATATCATCCTCAGTGAGGTAACCCAGACTCAAAAGGACATACATGGTATGCTATCATTGACAAGTCGATATTAGCCCAAATGTTCAAAATACCCATGATACAACTTACAGACCATATGAAGCTTAACAATAAAGGAGACCAAAGTGTGGATGCTTCAATCCCTCTTAGGAGGGGGAACAAAATCATCACTGGAGGCAGAGGGAAGGAGGCACCTGGGTGGGAGAGGGAATGGGAAAGGAAAAAAGAAAGGCAGGTTCAGTTATGGAAACAGACAGGAGAGAATTCCAGAGGATTAGGAGAATGAATAGAAATGTATAGCAATGGAGGCTGGGGAATGGGTGGAACCACTAGAAAGTCCCAGATGCCAGGGATGTGAGAGACTCCCATGACCTAATGGGGATGACACCAGCCAAATTATCCAACAGAGTGTAAATAGAACCTGAAGGGACCACTTCCAGTAGATAGACATGGGCCCCAGGTGAGGAATGAGGCCACCCACCCATTTCAAACTTTTTAACCCAGAATTGTTCCTGTGTAAAGGAAACACAAGAACAAAATATGATGCAGAGACTGAAGGAAAGGCCATCTAGAACCACACCACTTTGGAATCCACCTCATCCACAAACACCAAATCCAGACACTATTATTGTTGCCAATAAGTGCTTGCAAACAGGAACCTGGTATGGCTGTCCTCTGAGAGGGTCTTCCAGCACCTGACTAAAACATACAGATACTCAGCCAACCATTGGACTGTGCCCAGAACCCAGTGGAAGAGTTAGAGAAAGGACTGAAGGAGCTGAAAGGGATTACAACTCCATAGGCAGAACAGCATTATCAACTAACCAGACCCCTCAGCTCCCAGGGACAAAACCACCAAACAAAGAATATACATGGGTGGGTCCCTGGCTCCTGCTACATATATAGCAGAGGACTGCCTTATATGGCGTCTTGAGAGGGGAGGTGCTTGGTCCTGTGGAGGCTTGTTGCCCCAGGGAAGGGGGATGCTGTAGCAGTGAGGCAAGAGTGGTTGGGTAGGGGAGCAACTTCTTAAAGGCAATGGAGAAGAGGAAATGGGATGGGAGGATTTTTGGAGGGATAACCAGAAAGGGGACAACATTTGAAATGTAAATAAAATAATTAGTAAATAAAGGGAAAAGTTAATTTAACACAGGTTAATAAAACAGTCATCGAAGAAGATATCACAATTATAACATGTATGGTCAGAAAGCAATTTTATAAAATAAGTAATATTGGATATAATGGGACAGATTGACCTAAATACAAAAATACTGAGTGACTTCAATACCTCATTCTCATAGATATGTTTTCCATACAAAAGGTCATTACAGATAAAATGGACTTATCAAACATTTACAGACCAGGCAAACTGTTCAGAATGTACAATATTCTCAGAATATCATTGAAGTTTCTCTCAAATAGACAACATTTTAGTACATCAGACAAATCACAACAAATTTAAGAAAATGAACATAATTTATTGTATTTTATCTGATTAAAAGAGAAAAAAAATAGTAATCAAAATAATATAAAGTACAAAACAAAAAGGAAAAAAACAACAACCAAACAAACCAATCCACAAATTCCAGAGACTAAGTAAATACACTAGTGATTAATGATAGATCATTGAAGAAATAAGGAGGGACCCAACAGAGAAGATAGAGTGAAGACTGAAGGAGTAGAAAGGGTACAGGACCCATGGGGAGAGCAACAATACCAACCAACCAGAGCCCCCAGGGTCTAAACCACCAGCCTGGGAGAGCTTAGGAGGGACCCATGGCTCCAGCTATATATGCAAGGGAGCTATATATAAGTGGGAGAAGAGATCCTTGGTCCCATGATGGCTGGACATCGTGGGGGAGGTATTCGAGGGTGGGGAGGTGAGGTTCTGGGGAGGGTTGGTGTGGGTACACCATCATAGAGGCAGGAGGAGGGGGGAAGGGATAGGGAGTTCCTGGGAGAGAGGGGGAAAGGGGGTAAGGGGAAAACACCTGAAATGTAAATAAAAGTTCCAATAAAAAAAAAAAGAAATAAGGAGGGAAATAAAAACTTCCTAGAATTAAATAAAATTGGAAATAGCAGATATCTGCATCCATGGGCTATGCTGAGAGTTGTTTTTAAGAGGGAATTACATAGATTATATATGTATATGTATATTATATACATTAAAAAATTTTGAATCCTCAAGCATTTAGCTTAATGTTATATCTCATTTTCTTACTAAAGTCAAACTGAAATCAGGAGATTGAGAGGAAATAATAGGGTTTAGGACAGAAAGTAATGAAATAGAAATGAAAAGAACAGTAACACAAATGTGCAATTGAAACAGAGTTGTTCTTTTAAAAATAATAATAATGACAAATCTCTTAGCCAAACTAATGAGAATACAGAGAGAAGACATGGATTAATAATATGAAAAAAAATCAAGACATTCTAGTATATGCCAATGAATTTGTAGATTAATTTAGGTATCCTTTAAAATATAGAAGAAATGATTAGATTTCTGCATATGATCTACCAAAATTATGCCAAGATGATAGAAATAAATAGATTTATAAGAAGTAATGAGATTGAAGCAGAAATAAAGAAAAAAAAAAAAAAAACTCTTCAAGCTTAAACAGGCCAGATCCAGATCAAATCACTCCTGGATTTACCAAACCATTAAAGAACCTACACAAGTGCTTCTTAATCTATTCTATAAAATACCAAAAGAGAAATGCTATCATGAGCACTTTAACCTTATACAAAAATGAAATAAGAACATAACAATAAAAGAAATTATAGGCCAATCTCCCTGTTGAGCATAGATGTAAAATCCTTCAATAAAACATTTGCAAACTTACCTTAACAACATGTAAAATGATCATTCACCATGGCTAAGCAGACTTCATTTTAGGGATGCAAGCATTCTTCAACAAATGTGAATCAATAAATGTAATATATCTCATAAATAAATTGGGTAGGAGAAATCCCATGATCACTTCAATAGTTGCAGAAATAATCTTTGACAAATTCTAACATTCCCTTATGAAATAAAACTAGGAATAGAAAGATCATACTGCGACATATAGATGGATATGTATGACAAATATATATCAAATATTATGCTCAATGGGGAAAAACTAAAAGCATTTACAGTATAATCAGGAATAAAGAAGAATGTCTGTTTTCCTCTACTGTTATTCAATATAGTGCTTAAAGTAATAAAACAGATACAAATAGAAAGAAGTTATGTTATCTGTTCTTGGATGATATGATCCTATAGGTAAGGACCCTAAAGACTCCACTAAAACACAACTGATAAACACTTTAAGCAAGGTTGCAAGTTACAAAGTCAACACATAAAACAAACACCTTTCTTTTATACTGAGAAAGAAAACATGAAAAGATAATCTCACCCACAATAACTTTGGAATGTAAACTCTTTAGGAATAAGCCAGAAGAAGCAAAAACCTTGTTTTATAAAAAAATTGAAGACATTAAAGAAATAAATAGAAGACACTAGTAGGCTATTAGAGATTGACAAAATTAATATTGAGAACATGGCTATATTAAAACAAAAGTCTAAAAATTCAATGCGTTTCCAGTTAAAGTTTCAATGCCATTATTCCCAGAAATAGAAAAGAAAGTTCTGAAGTTAATATGAAAGTATGCAAGACTGAATAGTCAAAGCAACATGAGGATAGCACCAATGGTGAGGATCATAAGCAACCACCATAGGAAATAGATTACTAACCACATCAAATGACAATGCTCTTCAAGATCAGGAACAAAAAGAGATGAACGAGGAAAATGTCCAAAGATCCAACTCTATTACTAACAAGCTACTATCTTATTCTACAGATACCGACTCCAAGACCTAGATGACACAGACACAGATATATACAAAATTGACTATGATTTAAATAGAAGAACTGAGAAACAAACATAGAAAACAGCCATCAACTAACCACTCTCCAATAGACATGTCAAGACAGAACAGAAAATAAAAAAGCTATGAATCAAATTGAACCAACAGTTATCTACAGAACATTTACCCTAAAAAAAGAATATACTTCTTTCACACCTCACAGAACCTTCTCCAAAACTGACCATATACACAGCACCAAGCAAGTCTCAATAGATACAAAAAATTTGAAACAATCCTGTATCTTATCAAACCACTATATATTAAAGCTGGATTCAACAACAACAGAAATAAGGGAAAGCCTACAAACTTAATGGAAACTGAACAACTCTCTATTCAAGACCACTTGGTCAAGGAAGAAAAAAATCTAAAGTCTTTCTAGAATTTAGTGAATATGAATACACAACATTCTCCAATTTATGGGATACAATAAGAGCAGTGCTAAGAGGAAAGTTAATAAAACTAAATGCCTTCACAAATTAGAGAGATCTCATACTAATGACTTAACAGCATATCTGAAAGCTCTACAACAAAAAGAAGCAAACACACCCAAGAAGTGTAGACTTCAAAATATAATTAAATTCAGGGCTAAAATCAATAAGTTAGAACAACAATAAGAAGAATCATTAAATCAAGAGTTGATTCTTTGAGAAAATCAACAAGATAGACAAATCCTATGCTAAACTAAAAGGCAGAAAGACAATACACAAATTAACAAAATCAGAAATGAAAAGGAAAATATAACAATGAACACTGACAAAATTCAAAGAATCATTAGGTTTTAGTTCAAAAGCTTGTACTCCATAAAATTAGAAAATCTGAATAAAATAGATAATTTTCTGGACAAATACTAATTGCCAAAGCTAAATTAAGATTAGTAAACTACCTGAGTAGTCCTATAACTCTTAAGGAAATGAAACAGCCCAAAAATCTCCCAATAAGAAAGGCCCAGGGCCAGATGGTTTTAGCACAGAATTCTACCAGACTTTCAAAGAAGAGCTAATACCAATACTTGTCAAAATTTCACAAAATAGAAACAAGAAGCAACACTGCCCAAATAATTTTAATGAGGCCACAGTCATCATGATACCTAGACCACACAAAGATTCAACAAAGAAAGAGAACTTCAGACCAATTTTCCTATGAATATTGATGCAAAAATGCCAAATAAAGTACTCACAAACCAAATCCAAGAACACATCAAAAACATCTACCATAATCAAGTAGACTTTATCTCAGGAATGCAGGGCTGGTTCAACACATGAAAATCCATCAACGTAATCTACCACATAAACAAGCTGAAAAAAAAAAAAACCCTCACTTGTTCATCACATTAGATTCTATAAAAGCCTTTGACAAAATACAACATCTTTCATGAGAAATCTTTGAGAGACCAGGATACAAGGCATATATCTAAACACAATAAAGGCAATATACAGCAAGCCAATTGCCAACATCAAATTAAATGGACAGAACTTAAAGTAATTCCACTAAAATCAGGGGCAAAAAAAGCTGCCCACTGTTCCTTATCTATTCAATATAGTACTTGAAGTTTTAGCTAGAGCAATAAGACAACTAAAAGAAATTAAAGGCATACAAACTGGAAAGGAAGAAGTCAAAGTATCACTATTCTCATAGATGTGACAGTATATATAAATGACCCCAAAATTCTACCAGATAACTCTACAGCTAATAAACACCTTCAGCAAAGTGTCTGGATACAAAATTAACTAGAAAAAAAATTGTGGCCCTCCTTTATACAAATGATAAATTGGCTGAGAAAGAAATTAGGGAAACATCACCCTCCACAATTGCCACATATAATATATCTTGGTGTAACTCTATCTAAGCAAGTGAAAGCACTTCAAGTCTTTGATGAAAGAAAATTAAGAAGATATCAAAAGATAGAGTGAACTCCTATGCTCAGGGATTGGTAGAATTAGCATAGTAAAAATGACTATCATACCAAAACAATCTACATCAATCAACACAATTCCTATCAGATTTTCAACACGATTCTTTGCAGACTTCGAAAGAACACTACTCAACAACAAAAACCAGGTTAGTTTAAAAAATCCTGTAATTTAAAAGAACTTTTGGAGGTATCACCATCCCTGATTTTAATCTGTACTACAGAGCAATAGTCATAAAAACCTAATGGTATTAGCATAAAGAAAACTTTGATCAATAAAATTGAATTGAAAGTCCCAGAAGTAAACCCACATACCTAAAGGACAGTTAATTTTTAACAACAAAGTCAAAATTATACAATGGAAAAGAGAAAGCATATTCAACAACTGGTGCTGATCTAAATGAATGTCTGCATGTAGAAGAATGCAAATAGATCCATATCTACTACCCTGAATAAAACTCAAGTCCAATAAATGTCCAATAAAACAGTTAATAAATGGGACCTCATAAAGCTGAAAAATCTTCTGTAAGGCAAAGGACACTGTCAAAAGACAAAATGTCAGTCCACAGCATGGGGAAAGATCTTCACCAACTCTACATCGGACAGAGGGTTGATATCCAAAATATGTAAATAATCCAAGAAATTAGACATCAACAAACCAAATAACCCAATTAAAAATGCAGTACAGATATAAACAGAAAAATTTCAACAAAGGTACCACTAATGAGAAGCAGTTAAAGAAATGTTCAACATCTTTAGTCATCAAGGAAATGTAAATCAAAACAGCTCCAAGATTCCATCTTACACCTCTCAGAAAGGCTAAGATAAAAAATTCTGGTGGCACCTCATGTTGGTGAATATGTGGAGCAAGGGAAACACCATCCACTGTTGGTGGGAAAGCAAACTTGTACGATCACTTTAGAAATCAATTTGGCAGTTTCTCAGAAAATTGGGAATAGTTCTACCTCAAGACCAAGCTATACCATTTCTGGGCATATACCCAAAAGATGTTTTACCATACCACAAGGACACTTACTCAACTGTGTTCATAGAAACTTCCTTGGCAATAAGTAGAAACTGGAAACAACTTAGATGTGTCTCAACTGAAGAATGGATAAAAAATGGTACATTTACACAATGGAATATTACTCAGCTATTAAAAACAATGGCATCATGAAACTTTCAGGCAAATAGGTGGAACTAGAAAAGATCATCCTGAGTTAGCTAACCCAGACCCAGTAAGACAAACATGGTATGTACCCAATTATAAGTGGATATTAGCCATAAAGTACAGGATAACCATGCTACAATCAATAGACTCAAAGAAGCTCAGTGAAAGGAGGATTCTTGAATCTCAATGAGAAGGGGAAATAGAATAGACATCAGAGGTGAAGGGAGGGAGGGAACTGGGTGGTGGAAGGGTTGGATAGGAAGGATCAAGTTGAGGAGGACTGTGCGAGAGAGAACTCTGAGAAGGAACTGAAATCAGTATGAAAGCATCTCTGGGATGAGCTAGAAACCTAGGACAATGGAAACTCACAGGAATCTATGAGAGTGACTGTAGCCAGACTCCTAGCAATGGAGGATATAGAATGTTAAATGGCAACCTCTTGTATCAAAGTAAGACTTCCAGTGGAGGAATGTAGACAACAACCCAGCCAAAAGCTTTTGACCCTCAATTTGTCCTGCTTACAAGATATGTAGTAGTGAAAATGAAGCAGACATTGAGGGAGTAGCCAACAAATGACTGGCCCAACTTTAGACCCATGCCATGAGAGAGAGCCTAACCATGACCTTATAAATAATATTCTGCTATACTTGTTGACAGGTGCCTAGCATAACTATTATCTGAGAGGCTTCGCCCAGCAACTGATGGAAACAGATGCAGAGATCCACAGCCAAACATTAGGGTGAATCTTGTTGAAGAGGAGAGGATTGAAGGAGCCAGAGAAGAGAAGAACATCACAAGAAACCCCACAGAATCAACTAACTTGGTCCTATAGGAGCTCATAGAGACTGGACCACCACAGAGCATGCATAGGATGAATCTAAGCCCTCTGCACATATGTAACAGATGTATAGTTTGGTCTTCATGTGCCACCCCTAAGAGAATTAGGGGCTATCTGTGACTCTGTTGTCTGCATTTAGATCCCTTTACCCTAAGTTGGCTGCCTTGTCTGGCCTCAATAGGAGAAGATGCGCCTAGTCCTCCTGTAACTTGATAGCCTACGAAGGTTGATGCTCACTGGAAGCCTCCCCTTCTATGAAGAGAAAAGGAGGGGGAGTGGCAAGGGAGGTGAGGGAGCGGGATGGACTGATAGAATGTACAGTAAATAAATTCATTTAAAGAAACTGAAAGAAAGAAAGAAAGTGAGAATAGAAGGAACAGAAAGAAAGAGGAAAGAAAGCCAGGACACTGGAAACACTTCTACTGCCTCTCTGTTCTATGATAAGCTGCCAAGGATCCCAATTTCTTTGCCTCACCCTCTCTGTTATATCACCACTACACTTTTTTTTGCCTCCCAATTACTAAATGCAGAGCAGAAATGTTAGCTTTTTTCCTTTTGAGGTTGGCGAACCAAAACCATTTTGCTAAACTCATATATGCAGGTTAAGCTGTTTAGGTAGATTCTTTATTTCTCTCCTTGAAGATTAAGAAACAAAGGACACAAATTGATATTCTTTTAATAAATACACTGTGCAGGAAATAATTGCTATATCCACGAATACTTACATTTTATTGTATAATCTTAACATATCTTAAAATAATAAAAGCTCTTAACTTGTAATATCATTACGTATTTTTGACTTGTTTACTGAAATGAGGAAAAGGAATCAGCTACCATCTTGGAGAATGTTCTTACTGTTTCTGTATAACCTACATTAAACTTCTGCAACATCAACCGCCTTTGCATTGGGGCATATGGAATGTGTTAGCAGGACAGTCAAATCTCATGTTAGGGGTGAGCTGGTGGCAAAGAGAGTGCAAAATTATGCTATCCATATTGTAAATTATGTCTCATTAAGTTCTTTGTCATAGCTCTAAGAGGCACTGCAGCTGATTATTTCCTGTTTGACCTTTGCCTTCCTTTTCCATTGATTCCTCTCCTCAGGTAATCAAGTTTTTTACTGCCTATTAATACAAAAAGTTTTAAGACACAAGACAATGAGACTGTTCAGTTTTAGGGATTCATGCGGTCTCTCTTGCGTGGAAATCATAGCAAGGAACTCAACAAAAGTAATTATGGAATTCTAAAGTTACCCAACAACTTGTTCCAAAATATTTAATATATTCATTAACAAATCTCACCTAATTTAATTAGGAGTGATATAAAACTATACATCTTGACCTAACTTCTTTGTGAAAACATGCAAGAATTGGCATGATCTTAAGGAACTTTGACAGTTTCCACTTGCTGAACACTGTCAATCTACAAAAACTGGATATTTATATCCAGTTGGATATTTATAATTTAAACATTAGATGCTGAATGCTCAGATACCTAGAACTATTCTTTCATTGTATTTTCAAAAGACATTGTTTCTTACTGCTTTTTGCCACTAGATGGAAGAAGCAGGTTAACAAAATAATATTGTTGGTACTTCAGTCAACCCTGCCCAGAAACAACCAGAAAATTGTGTTTGAAACAAGGTCAGTATTAGCAGCCTTTTATTTGCTTTTATTGCAGTATTTGTTTTCTTATATGAACACTGGACCTAAGAACAGAGTTTTCAGAGGAACCTTTTTTATGATCTTTAAGAATTATAAATTCTGTATTTAATTTGTGTTTATATTTAGTTCTGGGGATTGAATTCAGGGCCTTGTGCACGATAGGCAAGCATTCTCCCAGGGAGCCATAGCCTGTGTTCTAGTTTCGATATTTTGATTTTAAGATGATCTTGGCACCTGTCTGTTCCAGTGAGGCACAGGCTATGCTTAAGCAATAAAATGCTTATGTATTCATATGCAAAATGTATACATATATATGAAGATGTCATAATGAAACCCTCTATTTTGTGCACTAATTAGTAATAATATTAATAAATAAATAAAATTAGAAAAAATAATTACAAATTTTAAGGTAAGAAATAAACAACTGTTAGCTTGAGGAGATATAAAAATTAAAATTATATTTAAAATGTTGATAACATGTATGCCAGAAAGAAGTCCTTAGTATTACTCAAGGTAGTATGCTCCCATATGAACATTAAACCACATTCATTCACTTGTTTCTTTATGTCACAGGTGTGTACCAAGAAATCTACACATCATGGATATCAAAAGAGATACTGTAAAGCACCCCAGGGATGACGAGTGATGTCTCCTCTTTATGAGATATTTCATTCTAAAAGAGAACTGAGCAAAAGAAAAGACAAATACATTAATACATTCTTTAAAATTCAGAAATGCATAAGTACTAGAAATTGACATGTTTGGATGGCAATGCTTGTGTAGGGATGGTGGCTTGAGTTGTCATTTTGTCTGAAAACAACACAGATCACTTAATGAAGGCACTTGAACTAAAATGGTTCCTCTAAGCAAGGGAATAGATCTGTATAGAGAGGCAGAAAGAATGAAGGAACAGATATAAACAATGACAATTTAAAAATATTGAAAAAGGGAAAGGCAATCTTTTTAAAGTAATTTAAATGTTTTCATAGAGAGGGCATTATTTTTTAAATACGTGATGCATATAGACAATATAATAAGCTAAAGTACCTTGCAGAGGAGAATGGAAGGCACTGGGAACAGTAAAATTCCCACGTAGAAATGGAAGATTATTTAGGATGAACTAGCTGGGAGATGCAAATTCTGCATCCACTTAATGGTTATAAGTGTTCTGTCAAGGTGCAGGCTTTCTGTGCATGTGGGTCTGGAAATTGATAGGAAGATTTCACAGGGAGTTATTAACTTCAGACTTGCAAAGGCAGCTTCCTGGGCATCTCTTTTCCATTATTGCTTTTATGTATGTCTTATTCAAGGAGATGTAAGTGGCAGCTGTCATTTAACTACATGGAACCAGGATTTAACTTCTAAGGCCACCCTTCATGCTACCTACCTTCTTCCTTCACAGTCTGCATGTATGATAATTCTGTTCCAGATACTGAGGTGATGGGCCTCAACCCTGATCTTATGAGCGGCTATAAAATTATCCAGCTTGTAAATTCAACCGTGGAATTTGATTTTATGGCCTCCTATGGAACTGTAGCTACAGGTTATCTAAAGACTGTGAAGCAATATTTCCTTTTTATAGTTCTGCATTCACTGCCTTGTAACTTCAGAGATCACTTCATTCTACTGTGGGACAAGCTTTATAGTATTATAATTTTGTATAATTCAGTCAAGATCTTGTAACTTTTTCTTTTCCTAGTTCAGATTTATATTACCTCTCTGATATTCCATATAGCTTAATCAATCTTTTAATTGCTGGAAATATATATAGGAGACTTTTATATGATTCTGAAGCTATGTAATTTTAAGCTTCATTTTCCTGCTGTGTATTACTATACCTATAAAGTACGATGGTTAAAGTTAAATTTATTTTATATCTTATGGTGTAAAAATACTATGGATTCAATTGTATTTAAACTACATATATGTGTGATACTATAAAGAATTAGTAGGCTAACCCCAAATACTCATGTACACAATTTCTATTTAACATATTGTTTTATACCCTTATATTCTTTCAAAGCAAACTTGTGTTCAAGGCCTATCAGATAGCTCAGCAGGAAAATCATTTGTTGCACAAGCCTGGTGACCTGTTTGATATCTACAAGTAGTGTAAGAGAGAACTGACTCCTACAAGTTGTCACCTGACCTCCACATGTGTACCATGACAGACATATGCACACACACACACACACACACACACACACACACACACAAAGTGAAATTTAAAATTTAAAAACAACTTTGTTTTAATTAGTATAGGTGCCTATTTTCATGAATTCAAAATAATAATTCTTGTGGTTTTTAATAAATCTATAAATAGTATTAACCATGTTTGGATCTCATTAGATAGAGTTAGTAATTCTGTTGTGCTGCCCTTTTATACTTTTTATGATTTCTGTATTTTTTCAAAATTTCACATGTACGCAATGTATGTTAGTCATGTGAAACCCTTGCCCCTCCCTCCAACTCCTCATTCCATGACACATCTCCCTCCTTCTATATTTATAAACATAATTTGATTTTTACAAGGAGAATGACACCAGTAGCCTGACTTTAATGGCTTTCTGCCTACCTACAATTAGAATACTTTTAAAAATCATAATTCATAGTAATATGTGCAACATAACTTTAAATGTATTCAAAAGACAGACAAAAAGTTGACTAAAATATTTACTTGAGTTATGAATCTTCCTAGGGTTTTGTATATGTGGCCAAGGAAAGGGATAGGGTCAATTATTGAAAAAAGGCTGAGAAAAATAGTAAAATTCTATACTTAAAGAAGTGATACAGCAAGGAATTTCAGTCCAATTGTCCAGACATGTATGTTCTTTGATTCTATTGACCCAATGTAACTGTACAATTCATTGTAATCTAACAGATTTAGATAGTACAACCTAGAAATAAAATTTCCTAGTTCTGCTACAGCACAGTCCAACTCTAACATCACTTGGTTTCCTACTATTTTTACCTGAAAATCATAGGTGATTTTGCTCCAGACTAGTTTTAAAAAGAAACATGTTTTAAAATGTTGTACATTTAACACATGTGAAAGACTTTTGAGGTTCTCTTGTAGAATGTTAGAATTTCTGTGTCAGTGTTGGTGATGGAGCAACTCTGTTACTTCCAGGAGTGCTAAACTCTTCTCTGTAAATTCCATCTACTAACCAAACAGCTAAGTAAATACCACACACAAATCAGTTTTTCAGGCCAGACTCCATGCTGTGGAGTGCTGTCATCAGATGGGAATTTCATTAAGGTTTAAGCAGTTTAGCATATCATGGAACATTGAGCCATTTCAGAAAGGGTCGACAGCATCATGACATCAGTCATATAACACTGTGTACCTAACACCTGTATGTTGTATGATATTTTGTTTTGTAAGAAGGATTTTATAAGATAAAGTTATTTTAAAATTTTCATATTTTGAATACTAGAATTTAGAAAAATGTGTTTTATTCTCATGTATTTTATTCTATACATTTTTTGTTGACATTTGATGTTTCTAAACCATATGAAAAAACATCTTGAATTTTTTACCTTTTACATTAATATTACTTTGACAGTTTGAATTTTTAAAGATGTGACAGCTTTTCTGAAATTTGCCAGTTGCTACAGGAATGCCTTTGATCATGCTAGGATATTAAAAAGAACACAATATGTTCATAAAGGAAGAAAAAAGATTCAGCATAATACATTAAAATTATTCCAAGGTTTTTCTGAGGAAAGCTAGCTCAGTGACAGGCACAATTTGAAAATGTTTAGGAGCAAAAGAACAGTCTTCCTACTGAATGTATGGAGTTGCAAACTTTTGTGGAGGCAAATTTGCTTTTATGATGGGATCATTTTCTAAATGGCTGTTAAAACTTGTTTCATCCAGTGCTTACAGTAATTTGTTCTTGGTTCTAAATTTTACCCCCCCATTGGAATCACTTTGGTTAATTTTCTTTACCTAATAAGAAATGAATAATTGAGATGTCATGAGCATATATAGCACTAGGAGATTCAAGAAGTATTATGTTACAGAAAATGAATAGAAGTTGCATTGAATTGACTTCAATTCTATTCTTTAAGATCCCTTTCTTTTACAACACTGGATAAGAACTACTTGAAATGAAGACTATAGCTTTGGAAATAAAAGCTTACCAGTGTAGTTAGAGAAAATTAGGATAGAAAATACATTTTAAATAAGACTTCAAATTTCTTAGGGTTTTGTTCTTATATGCCCCTAAGTAGTTTCCCTACAACATAAAGCTTACCAGCAACTTCCTCGTTTAATTGCCCCAGTGTTGCTCATGGTTCCAGCATACATTCTAATGTCATTCTCCTGATCAGCATCCCTTCTGTGGACATCTCTCCTCCCAGCACTCCTCAGCCCCCCATTGCCTCTTATATTCCATTCACATCCCACCTCCCTTGGCTTGCATATGGCTCTGCGCTTTTGATTATGCTGTTTCTTTCTATTGTAATATACACATTTCTGGTTCTGTTCCTAGATATCCTGTGAAGTCTTTGCTGGCACTCACCACTCTCCCCATTCTAACTATCCCTGCTACATGCTGCTACATCTATTAAGGACTACTATGAAGGCATTTTCACACTCTTTTTCTGCAATGCTGTGTGCTTTCCATTAGACTACAAGCCACTGGAAAGCAAGGAAGACATTTTTGTAATTCCAACATCTACTACAGAAAAAATATGGGTATGCAAAGAAGTCTTTTCTTAATTGGTTAGTATTCTCTCAGCATTTGATGCATGCCAAATAAGAACAATATTTTAATATATTTTGGAGAAATACACAGAAGTCAGTGACTATCATGGAAAGCAAATAATGAAAGTATATTGAGGACTGGAGCGATGGTTTCTATTGCTGTGAGGAAACACCATGACCAAAAAACAAGTTGGGGAGGAAAGGGTTTATTAACCTAGTCTATTGCATTGATGTTCATTACAAAAGTAATTCAGGACAGAAACACAAACAGGCAGGAACCTGGAGGCAGGAGCTGATGCAGAGGCCATGGAAGGATGCTGCTTACTGGCTTACTTCTCTATCTTGCTCAGCTCACTTTCTTGTAGAACCAGGGCCACCAGCCCAGGGATGGCACCACCTGCAATGGGCTGGAGTCCCCTGCATTGGTCACTAATTGAGAAAAAAAAAAAAAAACAGATGGCTCTCATGGAGGTCTTTTCTCAACTGAGGCTCCTTCCTCTCTGATGACTGTACCTCAAGTTGACACAAAACCACCCAGTACAGAGATGCTTAACCTAGAGTTTTAAAATGAAAACATTAGCTATGTGTTTATTCTTTGATGCCAAACTGAAATTAAGTATGCTATAAAATAATAAAAAAGCACACAAGACCAAAAATTACTTGTAATATTACCACCCAATTAAAGTGCTCTCACAGTCATTAGAACATACCTGAACCTGTGCACAGCAGAAGGTGAGGATCGTAAGATACTTTTCCCCTGAGCATGTTGCCACCTTGTTATGTAAAAAACAAGAATCCATTTCTTCCAGATTCTTTCACCCTAAATTCCCAAATCCATAGTTAAATAATTTGCTTTCTGTTATGTACCTCTCCACTAGAGGGAAGACTGCAGCTAACAAAGGAAACCACCGTGGTTGAGGCTGTGACCAGTAATCAGGAGAGGCTGCTTTCAGATTCAATGGCTGCACCAGCTCTCTCCTCTTCACATTTCTCCTTCTTCTTTTCCTCCATCTGCTCTATTCCTTCTCTTCCTCCTTCTTCTCTCCTCTTCCCCCTCTTCCCTCTCCTCCCTTCATCCTCCTCTCTTTCTTTTTCTTCTTTTTTAACTTAACAACCAATGACAATTTAGGAGGACAGCTCTATTCCACCCTTCTCTTTCTCCTCCTCCTGCTCCTCCTCCTTCTGTTTCTGCTCCTCCTTCTATTCCTCCCCTCCTCCTCTTTCCCCTTTTTCTTCATTTTCCTCTATTCTTCTCCCTTTTCAGTTTCCATATGATACACCATTTGAAGAATACAGATTAGCCTGATATTCAGGGATGTCATGTTTCTTCCTCCAGAGTCATGAGACTCTTTTAGGTTATTTGATTGCAGTTTTTCTTTAAAGAATGAAAAGTTGTTATATTTTTAGCCAATACAGTCTCATATACACAATCTCTACAGTTTCCATTGTATTTATATTCATTCTTTTTCTTTTTCTCTATCAACTTAATACTAATAATTAGTCTTATTATGTTCTTGTCCTTTGTACTTACATGCACAATAACTAATGTCTTCACCAACATCATATTATCAATGTTTCTTTACTTTCTAAATTGAATAGAATTTAAGGGATGATTTCCTTTTATTTTACTATTATTGTATTTATTGTGAACATGTTCTTTATAATGATTATTATTTCAGACAGTATTCTACTTTCAAGAAAGAACTAGGGACAGAGCCCATAACTCTGAGCACCAGTCTACAAGAGAAAAATAATACCTCAATCCTAATACCTTATCCTTATTGAACATTGTAAATACTTCCATCAAAAGATAAGTATTTAAAAATTCAGTTGGTAATATAACACTATTTAGTGTAATTTCCAGTGTAAAATCATAAGTAAAAGAGAAAAAGGGAACAATACTCTTTTAAAAATTACTATTCCACACTAATGTCCAATTAGAATAAAGTGAAATTCAAAGACTAAAAAATGTTATTAATAATATCTTCAAAGAAACAAAGAAGACTTAAATTCCTTAAGAATAAAAAAAGAAATTCAGGTCATACAAAATGTTATTTAATCAAAAATGGCAATACTGAAAAACAACATTGCAGTACTGAAAATTAAAAATTCAATAAGTTAAAAAAAAATCCACGGAAAACATCACTGGTAGAATGAATCAATGAGAGGTCAGAATATTACCTTAAAGACAAGGTAGAGTTATTGCAATATTAAAACAATAACCAAGGCAAAATAATTAGTACAAGTATATGAATAAAACATATAAAATCTTTGGAACAATATGAAAAGACCAAAATTACAAATCAAGAACAAAAATGTGGAAGAATTTCATGCTACTGGCATAGAAAATATTTTGAATAAAATCAGAGGAGAATTTCTCCAAATCTGGGGTTAAGAGGATGTCCATTTCAGCACAAGAGGCATTGAGAACACTAAATAGAGAAGATCAGAGAGGAATTCACCAATGGCAATATAGTCAAGACCCTAAATATACAGAACAGAGAAAGGTTTTTGAAAGCTCTAAGAGAAAACCACAAAACCACATATAAAGGAAATCACATCTGAATAACAACAGATTGCTCATAGAAACTTCAAAAGTCAAGATGGTTTGGAATAGTGTTTGCAGCTCTGAAAGTCAATTATTAATCTTGACCACTATGCCCAGCAAAAATTTCTGTCAAATTGAAAGGGACACAAGTATTTTTTTTCACACAGAAAAAAACAAGATGATAAAATTCATGGTTACTAAATTATCTCTACAGAAGATACTTTAAGAAATTCTTCAGAATGAAGACAAAGATAAATTCATCTATGAGACCATAGGTATAAACCATAGAATGTAGTTAAGTAAATGCAAAGGAAAACACCAAACATTACATAATCAGCATGATACACACCTTTTAATAATATCTCTGAATATTAATGGTCTACTTTCCAAATGAAAACACATGGAGCACCTTATTGGATTAAAACCAGCATCAATCTATTTGTTGTCCCCAAGAAGTATACTTAATCATCAATGACAGATACAACTTTAGGGTGAGATGATAGAAAAAGGTATTTCAAGCAAATAAAATTAAGAAACATAAAGGTTTCACTTTTCTAATATCTGACAAAGTAGACTTCAAATCAAAATTAATCATAAGAGATTTAAAGAAGTGCCATATTCCTGCTTCCACTCAGTATTCTCCAGAAACCATAGACCATTGCACACATGAACTCACAGTGGCTGGGACTACATTCATAAAACCTGCAAAAGCCAAAATTCCTGAACTGGTCGGGGAGGGGCTTGCAAAGTCCTACCTTTAGCTGGCAATTGATTGCTGATAGAGGAAGGAGAATCAGATTTTCTTCAGCTCAAGCAGATGCCCCAACCTATGACATTTTGGTCTCACTGAATGTTAAAAAAAAAGAACCCAAACAAACAAACAAACAAACAAGAAAACAAACAAGCACACAAAACCCCCAAAGAGCATATGGTATTGCAAGTGGAAATGGAGCAAAGGTATGGACTTGTAAAAGATGTCAGGGGTAGGGGTGGATGAAAAGATTTATATGCATGTATGAAAAATTTAGACAATAAGTAATAAAAGTGTTACATCATACTGATTAAGGGGAAAATTTGTCAACAAGATATTACAATTTTAAACACATATGCCCTAAATATAGGTGCATCCAGTTTCATAAACACATGCCACTAGATACAGAGAAATAGATTAAGAATAACCAATAATAGTGAGTGACTTCATTACCAAATTCTCACCAATACACAGTCATTTCAACAACAACAACAAGTAACAACAAAAGAATGAGTTAAATGACATCATAGAATAATGTCAAGTAGATAACTCAAGTGAGAGAACCTGAGTCAAATCTCCAAGAACCCATATAAAAAGATCTAGTTATGATAATGTGCACTTGCAATCCCAGCACTGAAGAAGGGGAGATAGGAGGATCCCTGGAGCTGACCAGTCAGCCTAGCCTATTAGATGATTTCCAGGCCAGTCAGAGACATATTCTCCAAGAAGAAAAGAAAAGGTTACATTAGATGATAACATCTGAGGTTGTCCTCTGGCAACACACACACACACACACACACACATACACACACACACATGCATAAGTGAACATAAACTTGCATATGTGTGTTTGCTCACCTCCACAAACCCCCACACAGATATCATAAATCAGATGAACCTAAAATTAAACTAAATGTATATTAGAACAATTCCATGTAGTTTACCTGACACCGTGTAGTAAAACTAGATTTCAACAACTAGAAGCTACAGACATAACACAAATGCATGAAAATTGGACAACATCATGCTGAATGACTAATGGGTCATGAGAAAATTAAGTGATCATTAAAAATGAAAACATTACATAATAAAATGCATGGACTACAATGAAAGCATCACAACAGGAATTTCATAGCTATGGTGTTTCTATTAGAAAATCAGAGAGATCTCAAATGATTTACTGTCGAGGCTTGGTCTTTTGCCAATTATGTATTGCAATGCTAAAGACTGGCCCCCAAGGCCTGGTTGCTCCCAAAGATGAGAGAATCAGCATGTAGATCAGAGTGGCATTATGTGACCTTGCCCCCAAAGTTATCTCTGATTGGTGAATAAAGATGCCTATAGTTTATGCTAGACACAATTGAGATAGGCAGGGTTTGTGTTCCTGGGTTTGGGGTCTGAGGGGAACCATGAAGAGAGAGAACGTGGGGAAAAAGAAGACGCCATGGGTTAAGTGAGTCAGGACAGCATAGCCATGAAGGCTGACAAAGTAAAGAGCAGACCAGACAGAACATGGTAAATTATAATTTTGGGTTATTGATGGGGAAATAGATTCTAATAGCTTAGAGGGTAGATATCTGCCCAGCTCCAGTGTTTATTAAGCTTATTATAAATATAAAACTTGTATGTCTTTTATCCAGGAAGTGAATGGCCAAAGGTAGGGTAGAAGCCCTTGATTGAGATTAAATATTTTCCAAAACAATTTGCCAATGTACTTTTCTTGGAAAAACAGGGACCAACAAACTTCCAAATCAGTAGACATAAAGAAATAAAGATCAAGGAGAAATTAACGAATGGAATTGAGAAAAAAGAACAATACACTATAAAGAATCAATGAAACAAGGAGTTGATTTCTTGTAAAGATAAATAAGATCAACAAACCCTGAATCAAATTAACCAAGAGAAAGAGTCAATGAATAAAATTTAAAATTGAAGTGAAGAATTCCAAAAGATACCAGTAAGATTTTGAAAATCATTTAAGATTTTCTACTAATTCTTTAATGTTCTACTAAATTGTAGAAATCTAAAAGGAATGGATGAATTTATGAAAACATTTATCTACAAATTAAAACAAGATGGATTAAACAGTTTAAACAGATATAACAAGCAATGAGATTAAAGCAATAATAAAGATCTTCAAACTAAAATAGGTCCAGATACAGATGGACTCATCAGACCTTTAAAAAAGAGCTAACACCAAAGATTCTCACATTGTTCCTTCAACAAGAAAGCAGCACTGTCAAACCCTTTTGACAAAGTCAGTCAAAATTAGACAAAACCAGGTAATGACACAACAACAAAGAAAACTATAGACCAAGTTCTCTGTTGAATATAGATGCAAAAATTCATATAAAATGCCCACAAAATAAATGTAAGAAAACCATAGCAAAAAGTCATTCACTACAATCAAGTTGGCTTCTTTTTAGAGATACAGGGTATTTCAGAATATGCAGATCAATCAATGTAGTACATGATATGAGTAATCTCAAGGGCAGAAATTACATATTCATTTCAATAGATGAAGGAAGGGGGGTTAATACAAATCTAACAGAAGAGGCAGATCTTAATAAAAGCTATCTATGACAAATCCATAATCAGCATACTAAGTTGGGAAAACAAAGTATTTTCATCAGAGATTAGGAATGATACCAGAGTGTTCACTTTCTCCACATTTATTCAATGTATTGCTTAAACTCTTGGATACAGCAATATGATAAGAAAAATGATAAATAGAAAAGGAAGATGTCAAAGTATCCTTATTTGTTCATCATATGATTCTATATCAAATACCCTAACTACTCCATCATAAAACTCTTAGGATACAAAATTAGCATACTGAAACTGAGTTTCTGTATATAACAATAACATACTTAGAAAGAAATCAAGTGAAAAAATCTTTTACAATTGTTCCCCCAAAAGAAAAGCAAAACAGAACAAACTAAACTTTGGAATAAACTTAAGGAAGTGAAATACCTTTATAACAGAAACCTTAAAGCAATGCAAAAAAAAAAAAAAAAAAAAAGTTGTGTGTGGTAGTGAATGCCTTTAGACCCAGCACTAGGGAAGCATGGCAAGCAGATATCTGAAATCAAGGTAACTTAGTGAAGCAAACCCTGGAAGAATCAAGTTATGAGGCTGGAGAGATAAGTCAGTAGTTACTAGGAGTACTGCTCTTTCAGAGGACTCGAGTTCCATTCTATTTCCAGTACTATCTCAGGCAGCTCATAGACACCTGTAAGTACAGCTATAGGAGATCTGAGATCTGATTCCTTATTTTGTGTTCTGAAGGCACATATGTGCACTCATGTGTGCCTGTGAATACATGTGTGCATGCATGCATGTGCGTGCACACATACACACAAACACACCCCTTTGAAAAGCCCAAGTTATATTGTAGAAAAGTGGTTGCAACTGGAGGTAACCATGCTAAGCAGATTGAGCCAGTCTCAGAATGACAGATTTTTTTCTCATATGTGGTTTCTTATTTTATATAGATACATAAAACCATATAAGTATGCATCTCATGAAAACTGAAGCAAAACTGACCGCAGGAAGAACAATGGAGACTCATGGAAGAGGAGAGAAGCAGGAAGGCATGGGAATGCAGGAATATACTCAAAGTGACTATGTATTTTCATAAAAATGGTTTTGTATAATAGGTACCATGTAAAAGGAATACATATGCAGTAAAAGTTAAAAGAAAATACAGGATAGTTTTTATTTAAAATGTCTTAATTCCTTAATTTATTTCTTTAAAACCTTTGTGAGTGTCCAAGCTGCCACAGGCATTATTTTAGATGATAGGGATACAATGATGAAATAAAATGGGAAAAGTTCTTTCCTCATAGAACTCTTATTTAATGTGTTTAAATGTAGGTATTATAGTTGTATTGAAAACAATTTTTTCTCTTTCTCTTTTGAAGCAGAGTCTTGATGTGTAGCCTTAAACTTTTTATCCTCCAAATCAATGTGATACAATGAATGTGCTACAAAAGCAGTTTAGAACGTGATTTAGAGACTATGCAACTGGCTTATAAGTGTTGAGCATATACCAAGGTATCTTAAGAAACTTGCATACACTACGTTATGTTGTCTCCAATTTGGAAGGAAATGTTTTTCTTATTTTATAGCTGAAGAGACTGAATATAGTAAATGACAGGTCAGGGATTTGAACACAGATTCTCTCTCAACAAAAGCCCACATTCTTAACCACATAACTGTGCTCTTCTTCTGCCCAGAGCACTGAGACATAAGAGAAAAAGCTCAATAAATGATTACTGAATAAAAGTATTTCTATTCACATTGTAATGATGGCTTTCTGTTAAGTAGTAAAAATGACACAAAGATGGGTGAGCTATAGTTCTTCACCTTAATTGCTTTAATTAAGCTTACTAATAAACTGGAGAGAGCCATTAACTAACTTGCTTACAAAGTGACAAGACCCAGGGCATAAATATGAGCATGGCAAAAATCAACTGACAGCCTTTTATAAATTAGGATAGTAAAATTTCTTCATAAGTATAACAAGAATCAATCAAGAAGTCTAAAACTGCTTTTATAAATGACGAATGAAAGGGATTTTCAACTCTAATTAAATTAATCTTTAAGTCATGAGACACAATTTTAATTTCTGTATTCTAAATATCAATCTTAATCTCCAAATTCTTTTTGTTTTACTTTTTTGAAAAGAATGAGGCCATTTGAGATTTTTTTTACATTATAAAACTTATAGCATTTTTGTAGACATTCTCATTTCCTAGTAATTTTTCCCTTGATTACAAATGTCTTAGTTCTAAAAGTTATCTGTCCTTTTCTTCCTGTTGTCTCTTTCCTGTTTCTGTTTAATTCTCTATGTATTAATTTATTTCTTGCATGCCTTCCAACTATCTCTACCAACTTTTTATTTTACCCATTCTGCATACAACAAAAAACATCAGACATAGAAGAAACTTTCAGGGCTCTATTTGAACTTTAATTCAGTTAAAACCCCTCCTGTGACAATGGAAAATTGAATTTCCCAGCTCTCAGGTGGAGCTCTAAGGGTAGAAGTTCAATACCACTTACAAATACATTTCTAGAAAGCAACTTCCTACATGAACTTGAAACTTATTTTTATATACTTACTAGATGTCTGACCCAGTTTTGCCTTCTGTACTATCAGAACAATTTTATTTTTCATTTAGTCTCTCCACAACAGTCATTTTTCTAGCCAGATTTTTTTTCATGTCAAAGCATGATATATAGATACTAAATATATGAATCTTAAATAAATACCTAAAATATGTATGTAGATACTATCTATTCATCACTTTAAGAAAATTTAAAAGTTGGGTCAAGTGCTATATTGAATGATATTATTTTGTGGCAGTTATTATGAATGTTCACATAAGAGTAAATATAAAAGACAAAGTATTAAAAGTTTGTAATTTAACTTTCTTTTAAAAAAAATTTATTCTTTACATATATTATATCCCAATCAAAATTGCCCCCACCTCCACTCCTCCTAGTCCCCCATCCCCACCTCCACTCCTCCTAGTACCCCCATCCCCACCTCTACTTCTCCTAGTCCCCCCCCATCCCCACCTCCACTCCTCCTAGTCCCCCATCCACACCTCTACTCCTCCTAGTCCCCCCATCCCCACCTCCACTCCTCCTAGTCCCCCCATCCCCACCTCCACTCCTCCTAGTCCCCCCCATTCCCACCTCCACTTTCCCTCAATCCCCTCCTCCTTAGTTTTTCTTAAAAACAAAACAAAAACAAAGAAACAAGGCCTCCCAGAGAATCAATTGAACATGGCATAACAAGTTACAGTAAGATTAGACATCTCTCATATTAAGGCTGGATGAGGCCACCCAGTAGAAGGATAAGGGTCCTAAGAGCAGGCAAAAGCATCAGAAACACCACCTCAACTCCCACTGTTAGGAGTCCCACAGGAACACCAAGCTATACAACCATAACATATATCCAGAGGACCTAGCTTTAGACCCATACAGGGTCCATGATTGTCCCTTCAGTCTCTGTGAGCCCTACAAGCCCTGCTTAGTTGAGTCTATGGGTTTTCTCATGGTGTTCTCAAAACCTCTGGATCCTATAAACCTTCCTTGCCCTCTTTAGTTAGTTTTTCCCCGGATTCACCTAGTCTTTGGCTGTGAGTATCTCTTCCATTAGTTGCCGGACAATACCTCTCTGATGACATTTGGGCTAGCGACTGATCTATAAATATAGATGAATATCACTAGAAATTATTTCATTAATTTCCCCCAGTCTTGCTTGGTTCTATGCTGGGTTTCTGAGCTACCATGCCTCTGGTTCCTGGCCCTCCACAGTGTCAGACATGGGATTCTAGTCATTGTGTGACTCAAGTTAGACCAGTTATTGGTTGGCCACTTCCTTAAGTTTTGAGTCACCACTACTCCAGCCCACTTTATAGGCAGGACAGATTGTAGGTGGAAGGTTTGTTTATGGATTGATATCCCAGTCTCACTTCTGGAAGCTTTGACTGGCTATAGAAGATGGCTAGTTCCAGCTCTGTAGTACTCATTACTAGAAGATTTCTCATAGAACTACCTCTTTGCTTCATTAATTCTTTTTATTGTTCTCTTTGTTTTAATTTTTATTCATTTCAGCCCTTACTTTGATTATTTTGTACCAACTATTCCTCTTGAGTGTTTTTGCTTCTTTCTGTTGTAGAGCTTTTAGTTGTGTTTTACGTTGGTAGTATGAAATCTCTCCAATTTCTTTATATAGATTCTTAGTGGTATGAACTTCTTAGCACCACTTTCATGATGTCCCATAAGTTTGGATATGTTGTTTATTCTTTTTCATTGAATCCTGGGAAGTCTTTAATTTCTTTATTTTTGCCTTGACCCAGTAATCATTCAGTAGAGAGTTATTCAGTTTACATGAGTATCTTAGTTAGGGTTTTATTGCAGTGAAGAAACACCACGACACTGCAAATCTTATAAAGGCAAACATTACTTGGGATTGGCTTACAGTTTCAGAAGTTCAGTCCATTATCATCATGGTGGGAAGCATGACATTATGCAGGCAGACTTGATGCTGGAAGAGCTGTACATCTTTATCCAAAGGCTAGTGGCTATCACATTGGGCAGTGGTTTCCAGAGAGGGCATCATACACATGCTGTGGAGACATCTTCAATTTTCTCTTAAATATAATTGTGAGCTCATTTGTGTTTGTGAAGATATAAGTGTAACCAATGTTTCAGTTGTGAAGAGTGATGAAAGGAATGTATTACCTTAGAGCTACTTATAATACATACTGCTCATTTAGTGTCATTAAAATGTATATATGTGTAAATATATTTTTCAATTTATATAATAAAATAAAAATAAAAATTAACTTACACTAAGCTATCTCATATTTCATATGCTCATATATGTATGTAACTTTAATATAACCAGTACCTATATTAATATATGTACATACATAATGATATAGTCTGACTTTAATATAGCTAGTGTTTATATATTAATATTTTGGAGCCATAATACATTGAATTTGATAAAAAATACATGTTCAAAAGTCAGCTCCAGAATATGTGACTAATGAAAATTAATGAGTATTTTCAAAGTGTGTCAATTTTGTGCAGATTTATCATTGTCTATCAATAAAGGTAAATTCAGAGTAATTATGATAGAAGAAATGACAGAAGGGAAGGTAAAGAGGATCACTCATTAAAACAGTGCTTGGGCCTTTGAGAAATGGGTTAGTGATGGATAAATGTGTGATGTGATGATAACAAAATACGCCTGAATTTTTATCTTTTTGAACTTAAACTAGCATTGACAAATTAATACCTGCTGTCACTAATGAGAATTTGTTTTGTAGAGTGCTTAAATAATGAAGATAGATTAGTTAACAATTGATATACTTTTAAAGTACATCTATTATAATCACAATAGATTTTCTACAAGAATTATGATGAACATTAAACTCACCATTAAATATAAGTTCTATTGCTTACTTTCTGTGTGATTTTGGAATAGGAACCTAACCTTCCCACACTCAGTGTTCTTACTGAATTAAAAAAATAAAACCACTCAATTGAAAGGATTTCAAAGAGAATGAAATGATATAGTGAATGTTGGGCACTTAGTATAATCTTTAATACATCAAGTATGGCTTCAAATGGTAGCTACTGTTAAATATTGATGAAAACACTTATAAATGACAAGAACTGAGCATTTCAAACCCCTCATGGTGTGTTTTAGAAACGATGATGAAAATATAATGAGTGAAATACAAAGGCATTTAGGAGATGCTGTCACAATACAGGTAACATGGAGATTTGGAAAGACCTGATGGAAAAGTGTAAAACTCTCAGATTGGAAATAAGGAGATCACTAAGGAAGATGTAAACTAAATGATCATAGATAATCTCAGGAAAATTATTTAAATGGAGAAATTTACTTAAAAATACCTTTTCTGGAAGTATAATGAAGCCTGAGTTGATGTGAAGCAGACTTAGAGGACCTGCTTGACTGTAGAATGCCCACATGTTCTTAAAGTTTGTTGAGAACAAAGTAAAGACAAAATAAGAATCCATCAAGATTATGGAGGGCTTACGTGCAAAGGTGTAAACTTCATAAAAGGCTTATCCTATGTTTTTTTTAACACCTTATAATATTCCAGGGTATGGAAAAAACAACCCAGTGTTAGGGAACTGGTCACAAATTCTGCAAAACAAACAAACCAGAAAATCTAGGATGATCTGAAGAAACCTGACCGTGACAAGGCTAAAACAATGGCAAACAGTTGGGACTAAATTGGCCAAGATAGAAGAGGATTGACTATAGAAGTAATGCTGACTGAATCTAGCGAATGTTACTTCTAATACACTAACTCTCAAGCACCAGACCCATCCCAGCTGGATGCACCAGGCGCCTCCACATACATAAAAAACACTTTTATGTACTCATAGTACTCAGAAACTGAAAAAAACTGATGCCAAGGACAGTTGATTAACTCAGTGGCTGAACTAAATCCAGACTAGCCTCACCCAAGTAAGAAGGAGTCCCACCAGGGGGTTCTTCAAAAGGAAAGGGCTCAAGGAATGGGGTTGCGCTTTGAAAAGGGAAAGGGAAGTGAAAGGGGACCTTATGAGGGATAGTGAGATAAAAAAAGTTAATAAGAATTGTGTGCTCAGATCATGATATATAATTTAACAAAATACGTTCTTGATCATTTTACTCATGCTCTTAACCATTCTATTTCTCATTGCTTTCTAAATTTATATCATTGTATCTGGCCATTCTAAAATTTATATCTCACCCTAGTATCTTTAGATGCCATCACCTACTGGATCCTTAAAATGTACCTTTTTGACTGAATACCGTTTAGCTTAAATGTAATTTTTTGATTTGTTTTTTGATAACTTTCATTTTTATTTTCTTTTTTTTTTTCCTTCACAAAGCAAATAATATTGAAATAGTGAAATCAAGTGTAAACCCAACAAAAATATATAAGTTATAGTCCAGTATCCCTCATGAATATACATACAGAAATTCTCAATGAAATAGTTGCAAACTGAATACTAGAGATATAAAAAAATAATATTCCATGAATAACTGAACAACTGTTTTTTTTTAGAAGACCATACTCCATATACAGGCTGCATGTTTTGGGATAGCCCCCACTCCAGATGTTTGAGACCTGCATGAAAACCAAGCTGTACATTTACAACATATGTGCAGGGAGGCCTAGGTTCAGCCCATGGAGGTAGATCTGTGTAGACTAGGTATGCTCCACGGTTGGTGATTCAGTCTCTGAGAGCTCCAAGGGTTCAGGTTCGTTTACTCTGTTGATCTTCCTGTGCAGTTCCTATCTCCTTAGGGCCCACAATCCTTCCACCTCTTCTTCTTTAAGAGTCCTCAAGCTCCATCCACTGTTTGGCTCTGGATGTCTGTATCTGTCTGAGTCAGCTGCTGGTTAGAGCCTCTCAGAGGACAGCTTGCCCTGTCTGTTCTCAGGCTGGAGGTTTAGATCCTGGGAGCTCTGGTTGAATCTTTTGATACTCGTTCTAAAAAGGACAAAAGCACCCTCACTTTGGTCTTCCTCCTTCTTCTTGAGTTTCATGAGGTTTATGCGTTGCATCTTAGGTATTGTGTGTTTTGGGGCTAATATCCACTTATCAGTGAGTGCATACCATGTGTGTTCTTTTGTGATTGGGTCATCTCACTCAGGATGATATTTTCTAGCTCCATCCATTTGTCTAAGAATTTCATGAGCTCATTATTTTTAATGGCTGAGTAGTACTCCATTGTGTAAATGTACCACATTTTCTGTATCCATTCTTCTGTTGAAGGACATCTGGGTTCTTTCCAGCTTCTGGCTATTATAAATAAGGCCGCTATAAACATAGTGGAGCATGTGGCCCTGTTGCATGTTGAAATATCTTCTGGGTATATACCCAGGAGGGGTATAGCTGGGTCCTCAGGTAACACCATGTTCAATTTTCTGAGGTATCGCCAGACTGCTTTCCATAGTGGTTGTACCAGCTTGCAATCCCACCAACAATGGAGGAGTGTTCCTCTTTCTCCACATCCTCGCCAACATCTGCTGTCACCTGTGTTTTGGATCTTAGCCAATCTGACTGGTGTGAGGTGGAATCTCAGTGTTGTTTTCATTTGCATTTCCCTGATGACTAGGGATGCTGAGCACTTCTTTAGATGCTTCTCAATCATTCGAGTTTCCTCAGTTGAGAGTTCTTTGTTCAACTCTCTACCCCATTTTTTAATAGGGTTATTTGATGGTCTGGAATCTAGTTTCTTCAGTTCTTTGTATACCTTGGATATTAGCCCTCTATCAGATGTGAGGTTGGTGAAGATCTTTTCCCAGTCTGTTGGTTCCCGCTTTGTCCTGTTGACCGTATCCTTTGCTTTACAGAAGCTTTGCAGTTTTATGAGATCCCATTTGTCAATCCTCGATCTTAGAGCATACGCCATTGGTGTTCTGTTCAGGAACTTTTCCCCTGTGCCCATATGATCAAGGCTTTTCCCTATTTTCTCTTCTATTAGTTTCAGTGTAGCTGGTTTTATGTGGAGGTCCTTGATCCACTTGGAATTGAGCTTTGTACAAGGAGATAAGTATGGATCAATTTGCATTCTTCTACAAGTTGACCTCCAGTTGGACCAGCACCATTTGTTGAAAATGCTGTCTTTTTTCCACTGGATAGTTTGAGCTCCTTTGTCGAAGATCAAGTGACCATAGGTTTGGGGGTTCATTTCTGGGTCTTCTATTCTATTCCATTGATCCTCCTGACTGTCTCTGTTCCAATACCATGCCGTTTTTATCACTATTGCTTTGTAGTACAGCTTGAAATCGGGGATGGAGATTCCCCCAGAAGTTCTTTTATTGTTGAGTGTAGTTTTCGCTATCCTGGGTTTTTTGTTATTCCAAATGAATTTTAAGATTGCTCTTTCTATCTCTGTAAAGAATTGAGTGGGAATTTTGATAGGGATTGCATTAAATCTGTAGATTGCTTTCGGCAAGATAGCCATTTTTACTATATTAATCCTTCCAATCCATGAGCATGGGAGATCTTTCCATCTTCTGAGATCTCCTTCGATTTCTTTCTTCAGGGTGTTGAAGTTCTTGTCATACAAGTCTTTCACTTGTTTGGTTAGATTCACACCAAGATATTTTATACTATTTGTAACTATTGTGAATGGTGTCGTTTCCATAATTTCTTTCTCAGCCAGTTTATTGGTGGTAACTTCTTGAATCCTAATACTGCAGTATAATTATTTAAGCTTGCCTGTCATAATCCAATAAGTTGTCATGTTATACCACTTTTGGGAGTTCTACTATGAAGCAGTCAGTGAAATAATGTGAATTCTACAGAAGGAATTGACTTTCTTCAATAGTGATTACCAGATCCGTTGGAACCCTAGGCATTGCCTTACAGTAACCAGTCACCCAAGAGAATGTGTGTCAGGAAAAACAGAGTAGCATTGTTAAGGTAGTGAAGTGTAGTTTGGATAGACTTTCTAAAAAGCCTGTGTGATAAAGACTTGATCCCCATTTTGCTGAATTATTGGGATACTGTGGAACTTTTAGAAGATGAGGCCCTACAGGAAGAAAGGTAGGCCCTGGGGACCATGATTTTGAAAGAGATTTTGGAATCTTAGTTTCTACTCTGTCTCTCCCTACAGCCATCATGAGGTGGGTAGCCTCACACTGTGCCATCATATTCTCTCTTGCTATAGGACAAGCCCCAGAACACAGACAATTGCCCAAAGGCCGAAGCATCTGAAATAATGAGTTGGGATAAGCCTTTTTCTCTTGGTTGGCTGATTATCTTAGGTATTTCAGTAGTGATAGAAGGTGGTGGACACAAGTAGGAGTTGAGGGAAGTTGGAGAGAGGGATGGTTTATGGGTCCAGCCAACAGAGGCATTCACATAATCCTCAGCCTCTTGAACACAGCACTGTTTGAGATACTACTCTCAGGTAAGATATCTACTCTCTACAGTGTTGTTTGCATCACGTGGATAACAGTATCTCTGTAAATGTCACCGAAGAGCTGAACAGACTGTAGGCTCTAATTACATACGAACAGGACAAGAGAAAAACAATTTGCTTTCCCACACTCTGTTGTAGTGCATTTAAGAAAGAGTGGAAAGAGGAAGGATTTGGAGAGCAGAGTAAGTCCTGTCTGTAGCACAAAATAATGAGTAGCGTTGTACTCTGTCACCTCCTTGCTTTTTGTAAGTGCAGGATACAGTATTTAGTTGTTTCCTTAGGCTGTGCTTCTGGCATTTCAAGGTTAACTACGATGATCTGTTTTAGTTTTTGAATTCCCTTCTGTCCTTCCATGAATTGATGACAATACAGTAAGAGAAATTTGCACAATACCTTTTTTTTTTTTTAAAGTATAAAGATATTTTGATCCTGCCTTACTGACAGGTTTGCAAATTGCCAATCTTTGCTCCTTTCTCTCCCTCCCAATGCTTCATGGTGGTAATTAAAGACTGTAAATTTCACTTTATCATTTGTGTTTGGAATACAGGCATAAATCATAGTAATAGCACCGTTTATTTCAGTAATGCCAGCTTGCCTGCAAATCACTTGTAAATTGGTTCCATGGATGTACCCCCACCAAATTAATCAAAAGCCACCTGCATATATTTCTTGAGCTTATTTCAAAGGCTTAGTAGCAGTGAGGAAAAAGGGCCAATGCTAACCTTTTCATTTTTATTTATTTGTAAATTCTGAATGGCTCAGGCATATGTTTTCACTTAGAACCTGGGGACATCTAGCTGAATATTTTACATAGCAGTTATTTTTTAACACACAGCTGAGATTTGTGTTTCAAATAATATACCTGCCTAATAGTCCTACTGTATTCCACATACAGTAATTATAATTTTGACTAAACATAACACTATATACATTTGAGAACTGTGGGAAGCAATGCTTTTGTGTTTCAATAGTTTTTTTCAAAATGAATATAATAGATTTCAATTATGAGTTAGTCCACAATCACTTATTTTTTCTCTTGTACCCAGGAAAATGATTTTGTTTTTATTTTTTACAGTGTTTATTTATTATTTATTTATGTGCACATGCATGCCATGGTGGGTATACAGAGGTCAGAGGACAGCTCTCTTTCCTCCATGTGGATTCTGGAGATCAAACTTAAGCCATTAGGTTTGGTGGCAGATGCCTTCATCTACTGAGCCATCTTGCTACCCTGAGACAGGTGAATGATAATTTTTTTCTTTTGTGCTTTTGTAGGCTACCTGGAATGATAAGAAAGCAAGTTCCAACTACAGTTCCTGAGAGGCTGGCACAGGACCACCTCTGAGTAACAGCTTAAGCCAGCTTCAGTGTGCTTCACTCCTTTGGGGATTTCCTGACAAAATACTCTTATGTAGCTTACCTCTTGTTAGCGTTTTAAAAAATTCCTTTGTAAAATCAAACTAAAGATAATAAGATAAAACATTGAAGTTGGACAAGACAAACCAACAGGAGGAAAAGAGCCCCAAGAGAAGGCACAAGAATCAGAGACCCACTCATTGACACACCTGGGAGTCCCATACGAATACTAACCTGAAAGCTGTAATAACACAGCGGACTTTGTACAGACCCATTCAGGTCCAGACCCTGTGCTTGTTGCTTCAGTCTCTGTGAGTTCATATGAGCTTTGTTCAATTGATTTGGAGGACTTTGTTCTCCTTGTGTCCTCCAGATCCTCTGGCTTTCCACCTCCTCTTCCACGGTGTTCCCAGAGCTCTGAGGGGAGGCATTTGACGGAGACATCCCATTTACAGTTGTGTGTTCCAAGTCCGCTCTTGTCTCTCTGTCTCTCTGTCTCTCGTCTCTCTGTCTCTCTGTCTCTCTGTCTCTCTCTCTCTTGTAATGTCTGGCTGTAGGTCTCTTTATTTGCTCCCATCTGATGTGAGACGAAGCTTCTCTGATGATGGCTGAGTAAGGCATTGATCTTTGAGTAGCAAAATACCATTTTATTGTTACTTTTTTCCTTTTTTTTTAAAAAAAGACCAATAGTATTTGTTTTTAACTCCAAACCTCTGACTATCTGGTCTCTGGTTCTTGATCACCCTAGTGGTGTCAGGTCTGGGTTTCATCTCATAGAGTGGGCCTCACATCAAATCAGATATTAGTTACTCCGCAAGTTTTGTGCCATATTTGTCTTAGCATATTTTGCAGGCAGGACACCATTGTAGATCAAAGGTTTTGTGGCTTGATTGGCATGTTTCTCTTTTGGTAGCTTGCACAATATCTTCCCATACCAAAGACACTAGAAGATGGGGATGAATGATCTATGTAGTAGGCTTCAGCTTGATCTTTCGTGTTCAGTGCGTTGTGAGAGCCTTGCTGTCCATTTGCGGAGAGCAGTCTATTATCTTGGCAACAACTTGAATTGTTTGGGGATTTCCACTGGAATCCTTTGGCCAACAACTCCATTGGATGTAACCCAGTCCTGGTAATAGAAGCTTCATTTGGTGACAAGAGATGTCCAGCTGGGACTTGGTCTCCCTCATTATTTGCAGAAAGTGTAAGGATTGCCTTCATATGTTTTAGAGAAGTTTCCATTGCACTAAGTTTCCATACCCCCAATGTCCCTCAATTCTAGAGCTGTCTCTCCCCACATGCCCTTTCTCAATCCCATCTCCCCACTCTCTCCCTACCTGATCCTTTTGTACCTATCCCCCTTTCCCCCTTGTCTACCCATAAAATCTATTTTCCCCTCCTAGGGAGAGCCATGTGCCACACTGCAATCCCTTCCTCTATATATTCAACCTTCCTAGGATTATGGATTGTAGCTTGGTTATCACTTATTTAATGGCTAATATCCACTATAGCTAACTCAAGAAAAGGAAGAGAATTTAAATTCCATAATGGCTTATTCATAGGCTTACCTCGAAACACACAATGTTAGGGAAAGATAAATATAAAGTTTCTATTTGAACTTTCGTATCCAAGTCAGTGTGAATTTTTAGGGTGCAGAGACTAAACATAAAATTTATATAAATCTATATTTTTATATAGATCCTCATTTCTCTTTCTGGTATATAATCTTGTCTTTGAGAAATATCATCTGAATGTGCATTCAGAGTTTCACTGGGTTTTATTCATTGTAGTCTCTGAATTTATCATACAAAGTCAGAAATAAATACAGAGGGTTTAATATTCACAAGCACCTGCTCTTAATGTTTCACTATGAGGATAATACCAAGTTTCTTTTAAATATTTAGTAGTTGTATCTACTTTCAGCCTTTGTAATTTTTTTCTGTATAGTCCCCTAAGTGCAATAGATGATGTTGAAGGCATTACATTTGAGTAGGCTAAACCAGATCTGCTCACTGCTTGTCCTCTTCCTACAGGTACTTACAAGGAATTGAAAATAAGTCACTTTGAAGGTTTATTCATTTGTTTTTGAGACAGGATCTCTCTATATAGCTCTGGTTGTTATAGTACTCACTGTGTAGACCAGGCTGGCCTCAAACGCACAGAGGTCTGCTTGCCTCTTCTCCCAGAATGCTGGGATTAACAGCATGCACCAATATGCCTGGCAAAGTTTTTTTTTTTCTTCCAATTAGAAAAAAAAAAGACAAGTTCAATAGGTCACTTTGAATATTGTTGTTATCTAAATAAATTGCTCAAAATATTTTATTTTTTTATTACAAAATTAGAGAATTATTGGGAGCCAACTCCTAGCAGAAAGCGGCTATCATCTTTGCAGCCATCTCGAGCCATATACCCTGACAAGAGACTTGTTTTCAACAGCCTACAACAACAGAGCACACTCTGATAAACATCTTGTTTTTCTCACATATCTTGTTTTGCTGCTTAGTGCCCCAGCTGCAAGGTGCACGTGGTATCCACATCCATGGCTACAAGGCATGTGGCATAATGCCTTCAGCTGTGTTCCCCTGCTTGTCCATGAGGGCAAGATACGTGTAAAGTGTATAAATACCCAGGATTTCCTTTCAATAAAGAGAGACTTGATCAGACCCTCTGTCTTGTCTCCATTCTTCGCATCTATTGCCCCTCCATCCCCACTCTCTCTCTTGATAGACCCTGACCCGTGGATCAGAGCAGCAGAATGGGCCGGAACAGAGAATCATAGTCAGTTTGACATATTTTGTAATAGTGTTTACTAATTATTTCATTGCTATTATATAATTTAGTTGTAAGTATATATTCAAAAATTCTTTTAAAATATGTTTTAAATTGAAATAAAATTACATCACTTCCTCCCCATAATTTCCCCACTTCAGCACCTTCCAGGTGACTCTCTCTGAAACCTCCAGTCTCCCCCACTATCAATTTGATAACCCCTGTAAATGAGAGTGTGTCCATGTCTATTTTTCTGTGTTTGTTATTGGTACCATGCTTTTGTTTGGTATATAGGAGGGATACTAATTTTTGAAAGTGGATTTCTAACCCTGTCACGTTGCTGAAATTTTCGATTGTTTCTAGATTTCCGGTGGGATTTTTAGGATCTCTTATGTATACTATATTATCTGCAAATACTGATAACTTGACTTTTCCTATTTATATCTCTTTAATTTCTTCCCTTGCCTTCTTATTCTGGCTAGTGCTTCCAGCACTATATCGAAAAGGAGTGGGGATAGTGGGAAGCTATTTCTTCTTTCTGATTTAATGAGATTGCTTTGAATTATTCCATTCAGGATAATCTTAACTGTGGGTTTGTCATATATATGCCCATAGACTTTACTATGTTGAGGGATGTTCCCTTTAGTGGTACTTTCTCTGGACTTTATCTGGGACAAGAAAGCATGTTGAATTTGGTCAAAGGTTTCTTCTGTATCTATTGAGATGATCATGTGACTTTTGTCTTTAAGTCCATTTTTATATGATTTATTATATATACTGTATTTCCAAGATAAGGCCAACTTGATCATGGTGGATGATCTTTTGGATATGTTCTTGTGTTCAGTTTGCTGGTATTTTATTGGAGATTTTTGCATCGATATTCATCAGGAATATCAGTTTGTACTTTAGGGTTTTTATTTTGTTTTGTTTTTGTTTTATCTTTACCTGGTTTGGCTATTAGAGTACTGGCTTTGTAGAACAAGTTTGGATGATGGGAAATTTTCCTTTCTCATTCAACTATGGCAAATGATATTTCTGAGTGCAGTTGTCTAGATTGGGAATCATGGTCTTTTGGAACGTGTATATGTTGCATTCTCTTCTGTTTTTTATCGTTTCTATTGAGAAACCTCTTATGGGTTTTTTATATGTGACTTGTGTTTGTTCTTTTGCAGCTTTCAATATTTTCAATATTTTTCTTTGTTCTATATATTTAATATTTTGCCCATGAAAAGCCATAGGGTGTTTGCCTTTTGGTCTTGTCTAGTTGGTTTTCTGAGTGCTTCTTGTATCTGTAAGGCTATTTTTCTTAGTTTAGGGAAGTTTTCTTCTATGATTTTGCTAAGAATTTAGTCTATTTCATTGATTTGGGATTTTCTCCCTCTTTTATGCCTATAATTCAAAGATTTGGTTTTTTGATGATTTCTTACGTGTCCGGTATGTTCCTTTCCCACGCTTCTAAGTTTTTTTTTCTTTTTCTTATTTTGTCTAGATTCTCTACTATCTTGGAGTTGAGATATTCTATCTTAAGTTTGATTTATTCTATGTGTAAGAGTGTCCTTTGTCTCCTAGTTGTGTTACTGGGCTTTCCAATTCCATTTTTATTACAACTTGAATTCTCTTCAACATTTCCATCTTTTTTCAACTCAGTTTTCAAATCCTGAATTGTCTTCACTACTGGAATATTTGTATTTTGTTGGACATCACTCGAGTGCTTACTGTTATCCTTTTGGTGTTCACTAAGTACTTATTTATGTCTTCTTTCAATTCCTTGATTTCTTTAATAAAGCTTAAGATTGTTCACAAATGAAGAGGTTCATGGCTACAGATCTTAAACTAGACTTATGTTTTTGCAGATGGCAGCAGGTTGGGAGAAGGGCAAATTGAGAGAACTGACTTACCCCGGAATGGTGATTCATGCACTAAAAGGATGGCTTGTATCATTAATTCTTGTGAGAAATAAGATCTGGAAAGCAACAGTTTATAATGCAGACTATAAAGTAAAGGGTTTGAAGATTGGCAATTCTAAATTAATTCTTGCAAGTGTGGATGGAACTAGTATTAAAAACATCTGAAAGGATGCTCAGGCAGTAAATATATATTGGTTTATATTTAGATATGCATATTAACAAAATAAAGTATTTGTAAATATATAAATCAAAGCATATTTTCATTGTTATTATAGTAATCCATTTTGCTGTGATAATGTGGTAGAGAATAAATTAAATTTATTTTACCCATGAGGCTATTTTACAGTGTTTTTGATTCCATGAGACTTTGAATCATTTTAGTATAACTTTTTAAATAAAGATTAAAGATTATTTTGCAATTAGAACTTAATGTTGAAAGTCAGCACATTTCATTTATCAATAAACCTGAGATTAACTGATAGCTAAGTTCTCAGAAACGCTGAAATAAATGATCTTTCTTTCTACTCTTCTCACCTCTGCTCTCCTCTAAAATAAATCATTTCCAAACTGTCAACAAGGATGAGAAATTTCTAGCTAAAGACCTTTTTTTCCTCCTCTTCTAAGGCCTTGAAAAAGGGGGCTTAGAGTGAAAAGTGTCATAACTACAATAGTAAATGAATTCTAGCAAGAATAAATAAGATTGCAAAGCCTGACAGTGAAGAATACGGAGAGGAATTCAAGTGACTAAACCTCAAATAAAGGATTATCCTTGTTTGTGAGAAATCTATTCCAGTAAGAAATCGATGCAGCAGCCTCTGCATACAGAAGCAGCTGTGCAGGTTTGCTACAGGGAAACTGCAGTTGAGACCCACGGTCATGTAGGACAGTAGTCTGCCAACAGGTTTTTGAGCCAAAACCTGCCTTGGCTTCCTTCTGTACGGTTATTGGGCACTGGGTACACTAGTTAGAGAGCAGCTGTCCTAAATTAATGGTACTCACACTGTCATTGGCACTTTATTTTTATAGCTCTATTAACTTTTATAATTTGAATTTCAACTCGGTGAAAGGGGGAAATAAAGAAAACAGAAGACTATGAATAAATAGTTAAGTGGTGCTAATTGCACTGAAATACCATGACAGTAATGGAAGTAACAGAAATAAAGTGAAATTTAACATTCTGGAGCATTTTAGAGTCAGAACTAAGAGGTTTTCTGAAGCCTCTTGAAATAGAATGATATCACCAACTGTAGAATCTACAGACATTCAAACTTCGATCAAAGTTTTAATATGTGGAACGGTATTGTCAAGCAAATTGCTACTGCTAGGTCACATGCTGTTAGATAAAAAATGTGCACATTCATAAAAACAAAGTTTTTGAAACAAAGTTATTGAAATGTATCTATTCTTTTGTCAAACATTTATTAAGTACCTCCGTGTACCTTACTGAACAATGGAAGAGAATAGAAACTAAAACACAAAGGTCTTTGCAAATTTTGAAATTGTTCCTCTGATTGAATGTGTTCTTTCCAAATGCTTTATTAATTTAGTTTATATTTAATGTTTTCTTTTTAAAAAATAAGATCTGTCCTAATTGAAAAATTATGCGTATGTATACATGTCTGCAAATGAGTTTTGTGAATGCAGTTTCCCTAGAGTCCAGAAGAGGGCACTGTGTCCCCTGGAACTGGAATTACCAGGCAATTGTGAGCCCCCCACATGGGTACTGGAAACCTAACTTGGATACTCTGCAAGAACAGCAAACATTCTTTCATTTTTATTTTTTAATTGGATATTTATTTATTTACATTTCAAATGTTATCCCTTTTCCTGGTTTCCCCTCTGCAACCCCCCATCCCATTCCCCTTATCCTACTTCTATGAGGGTCTCCCCAACCCACCTACCACTCCTGCCTACCCCCTAGCATCCTCTACACTGGGCATAAGTCTTCACAGGACTAAGGGACTTCCCCCATTGATGCCAGAGAAGGCTCCTTCAACTGCTTCAGTTCTTCCCCAACTCCTCCATTGGGTCCCTGTGCTCAGTCTGATGATTGACTGTGAGCATCTGCATCTGTATTGGTTAGGAATTGCAGAGCCTCTCAGGAAACAGCTATACCAGGCTCCTGTCAGCAAGTACTTCTTGGCATCTGCAATATGTCTGGGTTTGGTGTCTGCATGTGGGATGGAGCCCCAGGTGGGGCAGTCTCTGGATGCCTTTTCTTCAGTCTCTGCTCCACTCTTTGTCCCTGCATTTCCTTTAGACAGGAACAATTCTGGGTTAAAATTTTGGAGATGGGTGGGTGGCTTCATACCTCAACCTGGGGGCAGGGCGTCATGAATAACCCTGGATATGGTCTCGATAGGATAGGTTCTTTCCCCGCTTTGTTTGGTATTGCAGCTAATGTCATCCCTGTGGGGTCCTGAGAGGCTCTTGCTTTTCTGGCATCTGGGACTTTCTGGTGGCTACCCCCAGTTCCCCATCCGCCATTCTTACACACCTCTGTTCAACTTCCTGACCCTCTGTAATCTCCTTCATCTCCTCCCATACCTGATTCTTCCCCTCTTTTCCCCCTCCCCCTCTTCCTCCCAAGTCCCTCCCACCCTCTACTTCCCTTGATTATTTTGTTCCCCCTTATAAGTAGGACTGAAGCATCCACTCTTTGGTCTTCCTACCTCTTGAGCTTCATGCGATCCATGAGTTATATCATGGGTATTCCACACTCTTTGCCTAATATCCAATTATCAGTGAGTACATACCATGTGTGTTCTTTTGTGACTGAGTTACCTCACTCAGGATGGTATTTTCTAGATCTATCCACTTGCCTGTGAATTTCATGAAGTCATTGTTTTTAATAGCTGAGTAGTATTCCATTATGTAATTGTACCACATTTTCTGTATCCATTCTTCTGTTGAGGGACATCTGGTCTGTTTCCAGCTTTTCTTAATCACTCAGCCATCTATCTCTCTAGCTCCTCTTAATTTTTTGAACATGTTCTCTGTATATGTATTTTAGATATTTCTGCCTCTATTTTGTAATAAAAAGGCAAAACAATGAAAACATCTGCTTTGGGAGTTGAAAAAAACCCCAGAAAATCCCGTTTTGCTCAGAACGATTGTATGTTTTCCTTCTGTATGAGGGACTGTGCATTTCTACTAGAGTATCCTTTTCATTTGTTAATTGCCTTAATTTCACCATTGCTATGGACCAAAAGCAAGTTAGGGAGGGAAGGGGTTATTTGGCTTTCATTTCATTGTGGTCATCACTGAAGGAATTCAGGGACAGGAACCTGGAGGCAGGAACTGATGCAGAGACCATGGAGGGGTGCTGCTTATTGGATTGTTCCTCATGATTTGCTCAGTCTGATTTCTTATAGAACCCAGGACTACTAGCTCAGGGGTGGCACCACCAAAAATGGGTTGGGCCTTCCACCACCAATCACTAAATAAAACAATGCCTTAAAGTTGGATATGGTGGGATCATTTTCTCAATTAAGGTTTCCTCCTTTCTAATAACTCTAGCTCTTTGGGTCAAGATGACCTAAAACTAGCCAGCAAATTAATTTGAGAAAAAAAACTCAAAGTTTGTCACAATGCTAGTAAAGTAATGCGTTTCACACTTTGAACTTAGGTATGCAAATTTATAGGAAGATATGATACCCATTGAGTCAAAAGCATTTCTTCTTTATGGATGTGGGGAGAACCCTCATTCACTGTTGGTGAGATTGTAAACGGGTCCACCTATTCTGGAAATCAGTGTGGCAAATCCCCAGAGTTAAAAAACAAACCACCATAGTCCCAAAGTATTCAACATTCTACTTTACAGATACTTGCTCAGCCATATTTATTGCTGTTGTAGTCACAATAGCACAGCCAAACTTCCTTCAACTGAAGAATGAATATTAAACATGAGGTACATATACACTATAGACTATTTAGCTGTAAAGAAAAATAAAATCATGACATTTGTAGATAAATGGATGGGACTAGAAATAATCATATTGAGGGAGGTAAGCCAGACTCAGGAAGACAAATGCCATATGTTTTCTCTCAACCAAGATTCCTAGCTCCAAATATTCAGATGTGAGTATGCAGAAGTGAGTTTAAATAACCTAGAGAAAGTGAAATGAGACCAGTGGGACTCTGGGTGGCAATATAGAGGAATAGCAAGGAACAAGAGATCTGAAGGGCAAAATGGCAAAACCAGCAAGGCTCTAATTAGGGAGGGGGACAGAGATGAATACAAATAGATAACATTAATGATGCCTGAAAAAGTAATAAGGAATCATACAAAATACTCATGTCTAAGTTATTATTCTGTTCCTGTGAGGAGTCACCTTGACCAAGCCAACTCTTATAAAAGAAAGCATTTAACTAGGAACTTGCTCACAGTTTCAGAGACTTAGTCTATTCTCATCCTGACAGGAAGCATGGTGGCAGGCATAGTACTAAAGAAGTAGTTGAGAGCTACATCATGATTTGCAGGCAGAGAGAAGCAGCTTGGGCCTTTCATGGGCTTTTTGAAATCTGAAAGCCTGTCCCTAGTGAGATACTTCTTTCAACAAGGTCACATCTAATCTAACATGACCATGCCTCCTATCCTTATAATCCTTTAAAATGGTGCCATTCCTGGTGACTAAGCATTCAAATATATAAGCCTATGGGAGTCATTATTATTCAAACTACACACTACCACACCTACAATATATATGTGTGTGTGTGTGTGTGTGTGTGTGTGTGTGTGTAAATAATGAAATTTCCCATCCTGCCTGACAATGCTCCTTCCAAGAGTTATAAACTATCCATAAAAACCCTCAACATTGGGTATAACAAGCCCTCTTTGAGCTACTCATTAGGGTGCTCAAGAAACTTCTAAAATATTGTAGGCTATTGATATTGTCGTTGGTAGTACCTCAGAGATAAAAGGTAAGTCTTTGTTGCTAAAAATATCATATATTTTGGAAACAGAACCTAAAAGATCTGACCTGACAGACACCTAATGAGAACTATCCTTCATGGTATCAGAAGGTTCTATGAAACCTTCCAAAGGAGGGCAGTAGTCCTACAAGATATGATAGTTATCAACTACAGCAACCAGCATGTCATGATAACCCTGAGGGCATAGAAGTGGTACCCATACCTTGGAAGTACCAAACAACTCTCTAATTGGACTGAAGGCCCAGTGAACAAGAGGGAAATCATATCTGGTACTGGAAACCTTGACACTACTCAGGACTAGTGAAGTCAGAGATTTGGAGGAAAATCTACTATCAATGATTTACTAAACAAGCATAATCACTAGTAAGATTCTAAATATTTATCCTGGTGCCCACATATATGTGTAGTTCTCATCACTCATCAAGAAAACTTCTTTTTGAAATAGAGACCATTACAGAAAACCAAAATAGATTAAAATCATCAAAATGCAAAGTTGTAGGACCCATCTAAATCTACAATGCAACTTTGGCCCTAAGGTCCAGCAGTCATTTCAGAAGAGGGGGAAAAAGACTGTGAGAGCCAGAGGATCAGGGAGTTTTCTGTGAGATCGTGTTTCCTAGAAATGACAGAAGCTACACTTATGAAGTCTCACCAACATGGCTGCTTAACACATGACCTGAAAAAGAGGATACCAATAGACATGCTAAGCAGGAAGGAGGAATGCTGCCTTTGCCCTGGACTACTTGCCACCTGATCCTACTTAGGGGGTTGGAGGTGAGGTGGTACAGAGTCAAAGACACAGACTCTTGGAACAGGTAAGAAGCACAACAGCAAGCTCATCTGAGCACTGCTGCCAAGCTCCTTTAATACCCTTCACCTGTGCCCCATTTGTCCCAAGAAAGCATCTCTTCTAAACAGCAGTTCCCAAGAGGCTGGCATTGTCTGCACCAGCAATCCTTGGTCTCTCAGGCAGCCCACAATTAGGTCCTCCTGCAGGAGATGCTTTGGCAGCTGCCCAGGCCCCTGGCATTTACACAGAGGCAACCCTGCAGTTCCTCCTACAGAGGAAAGCTCAGGAGAGCTCATCCCTAGACAAAGAACACAGGAAACTAAGGGATATTGAAAGTGAGAAGAGTACACTAATTGGTTATCCAATAGCAAATGGTCATCCTTGAAAACATTGACAAGTAACCATTATATGGACTGAGCAGGTTGTATTTATTATATTTAAGAATGCACACACGTATATATGTAGAAACAAGGAAAAGAATTTTGGGGACAACAAAGGGAGGTACATGGGAAGGTGTGGTGTGAGGAAAATGAAGGGGAAAATAATGTAACTATATTATCACTTCAAAAATATTTTAATTCTGGGTCAAAAATTTTAAAGGTATGTTGGTGACACCATCCTTTCCCGTCTATCTACTGGAGGTGGTCTCTTCAGGTTCTAACTATCCATTTAGCATTTCAGCTAAGGTCATCCCCATTGAATCCTGGGAGCCTCTCATGTCCCATATCTCTGGGACTTTCTAGAGGATCACTTCCACTGCATATTTCCATTCATTCTTCTGGCCCTTTGAGCTTCTCTTCCGTCTCGCCCCCCATACTTGATCCTGTCCCTCTTTCCCCTCCCCCTCCCACTCAGGTCTCTCCTTCCCTCTGCCTCCCGTGATTATTTTGTTCCCCCTTCTAAGTGGGATTCTTGTCTAAAAGAAATTCAGGAACCAAAAAAAGGAGCAGAGATTTAAGGAAAGGCCATCAGTGACTTGGGATCCATTCCCATGGGCAGGCACTAAACTGTAATGGTCCATGATTCTCCAAAGAATGACACCCCAAGCTTAAATAGTATGTAAACACAAAGAGTGTTTTATTCTGCATAAGTCCAGAATGCTGGGTCCTCCCATTACCAACATAGAGAGATAATCAAGTGAGCTCGCAGGCCTGATTTAAAGCACATTAGGGAATTCTGGGGTAGGTGACCTCTATGTTAATCTGTTGGGTCCATTTCTATGGACACTCCAGAACCATTACAGGGAGTGGAAACTGTGGCTGGGGAAGTCTGGAAATTATTACTGAGGAAGTCTGGCAACTGCTGCTAACCCATTGTCCTTGCCTCAGGCCAGGTGAGGCAGCCTCTGATGACAGGGCAGTTTCTGACTAGTTGCTTGAAGCCTGCTTTTTTTTTTCTTCTAGTAACTGACTTGCTTGGTCTTGCTGGGACTTAGGCCTAGTCTCCTAAACTGCAAATTTATCATGAATTCAACCTAGCATTCTCAAAACCCTGACACTTTTACTGATAACAGGTTGTGCTAGCATGGCTGTCCTCTGAGAGGCTCTACCAGCAGCTGACTGAGACAGATGCAGATACTCACAGCCAACCATTGGACTGAGGTTGGGAACCTCTATGGTAGAGTTAGGGGAAGGATCGAAGGAACTGAAGGGAATGGCAACCCCATAGGAAGACCAACAGTGTCAACTAACCCGGACCCCTGGGAGCTCCCAGAGACTAAGCCACCAACCAAACAGCACACATGGGCTGGCCTGTGGCCCCAAGTACATATGTAGCAGAGGACCACTTGTCTCGCCTCAGTGGGAGAGGATGAGCCTAGTCCTGTAGCAATTTGATGTCCCAGGGAAAGGGTTGGGGTTGAGGTAGGGTGAAGTGGGTGTGTGAGGATGGGGCAGGGGGGTGGGTGAGTGGGTTGGGGAGCACCTTCTCAAGGCAAAGTGGATGAGGGATAGGGTGAAGAACTCTTGGAGGGGGGAGCATGAAGGGGTGCCACATTTGGAATGTAAATAAATAAAACAGTTAAAATATTTTTTAAAAAAATATCTTCTTTAAAGGATAGATATTATAGTTGTTTCCAAGAGAACTATAAATATTAGTTTTGAAAAAGCAAGAGAGTAAGTCTATTAAAATGTGATGAAGCCATTAAGTTTCTGGCTTAAGATGTTCAGTCTTGCATGACACTGATATATTACACATTCATCTCTCTCTCTCTCTCTTCTCTCTCTCCTCTCTCTCTCTCTCTCTCTCTCTCACTCCACACACACACACACACACACACACACACTCACACATGCATGCTTGGAGATTGATTCACTTCATAAAACTTTTATAAATACTACTAATTTTCAAGGTATTGCTATTGTGGCTAGAATTCTTGGCCTCAGAAACTAACATTCAAGTAGAGATATAGAGTAATAGAATGGTCAGATGTCCAAATTATAATAATTCCCATTAATAAAACTTGTCTGTAGGAATTAAAGCATATTAGTGGAGAAACACACTTTGTCCTGTATGTACTCTGAACAGATACCCACTGTGTGCCTACTAAGGGCAAGGCACTCATAGGAGTCAGACTTGTCTTTAATGTCAGATTCAAGAGATCCTGAATGGACACTAGGAATTTATTTTTCATGAGTACTTTTGATGAGTCCAATCAGACATACCTTTATTATTTGAGCATTTCATATGATACATAATGTATTTTGAGCAAACTCCACTTCTCCCACTTCCCCTCAGACTCCTACCGTACCCCCAATACTTTTCTTACATGAGCTTTTTAAAAAAACATACCCGTCCACTATCACTATAATACTATCTAACACTAATACTTACTAAGACTAATGTATACTAATACTCAGTCTACTATAACACTATCCTACTTTAATACTATCACTATGTACTCTGGTATAGGGCCAAGTACTGAAGCAAGGGTAGCGTATCAGATTCATATCCCTGAATAAAACTGAATAAATTTCTTCTCCAGCAGCCATCAATTACCAATAGCTTCCCCAAATTTAGGTAAGACAGTGTGATCCCTCCCTCATCTATGCTAGGATTTTGGCATATTTGATTTTATGTTGTCTTGTATGTACAGTCATACCTGTTATGAGCTCATTTGCATAGTAACCCTGTCATGTCCTGAAATACTGTTTTGCAGCAGTCAGTCACTACTCTTACAATATTTCTGCCTTGTCTTTTGTGATGAGCCTTGAGCCTGGTAGGCATCATGATGGTGAGATACATACATACATACATACATACATACTACATGTCTCATTTAGGATTGAGTGCTCACATTCTCTTAGTCTCTGCACATTGACCATTTGTGCATCTTTGTATTACTCTCTATTGCCAAAAGAAGTTTCTCTGAGAGGGTTGAGAGATCCACTAATCAATGATATAAAGATACACACTTTGGAGTAGTTTAATACAATGGTCCACTTAGCAGAATAATATATCAAATTTCCCCTATATTCTATGACCTACCAGTATGGAATCTTAATCCAATTAAAAATACCAGGTTTGAATTCTGTCTTGTGGAGGGACTTTAAATAGAATCAGAAATGGTTGGTGACTCTCATAATATTCAAGCAGTATTGCACCAGAGAAAATGTCTTGTAAGACCAGTTATTATTGTAACTCACAGGTTCAAAGTTAGGTAAGACTATGGTGCTTTCCCCCACCCCCCAGGACATTCATGAACTTTACAATTTAATATCTTTTGAAAATTGTTTGATGAGAACTTGTGGCAGAAAATTTATAATGGGAAGCAATAATAAGCACATTGTGATGGTGTCTTCTATCCCGTGTTTCTGAGTGTGAAATACTGTTGTGGTCTTAATCAACCAACTGATGACAGAGATGGTGCTTCAGAAGAAACACTGAAGAGCTTCTCATCTATTCTTGCTATGATGAAAATTCAACTCACAGAAACTTCAGAAATGCCTCAGTATATCAAAATGTTTCCATAAATAAAAAACCCAAACCCTTTTTAACTACTGAGCCATGTCTCGAGTAAAAAAAAACCTTCTGTTCAAGTGCTTAAAGAACCATTCTTTGATGTTACATAATTAATCAGAGTGACCTGTTAAGAGATTTGTGTTAAGGTTTTGAGGGCTGGATTTTAGTATGGATCTTGAGCCACGATTGATTTTTCATTACAAAAAAAATTAAGCAATTGATGCAGTTCAGTAGGGAAACTTGGATTAAGGTAGGAAGGTAGTGTGATGACTAAAGTTGGTTGTTAACTTGATACACTTTGAGAGCAAACCTCAACTGAGGAACTGCCTCTATCAAATTGGCATGTGGGCATGTCTATAGGAAAATTTCTTGATTAATGTTTGAAGAGGGAGGGCTCACTGTATCAGTGACATCCCGGAGCAGGTGGTCCTGTGTTGTATAAGAAAGTAGATGAACAGCCATGAAGAGCAGTCAGTTAGCAGAACTCCTTCACAACTTCTGCTTCCTTCCCCCATATTTATGCTCTACTTGAGTTTCCTTTGATGATGGAATATGGTGTAGAACTATGATTTGAACTAAACTCTTTCTTTCTTAGTTGCTTTTGGTCATGATGGTTTTTTTAAACACAGCAATGGAAACTTTAAGACAGGAAGCAAGAAATTAACATCATAAAAATTAAGGATGTTAAATGAACCACAATTACTGATCCAATAAATAGAAGTAGATATTCAATGATAAAAATTTATTTCATTCACTAATTGGCTGACTGCTCCATTAGCCATCTAACCAGTGTTAAATGTACTCAGTCATTTGGAAATGCCAACATACAAGATAGACACAATTCGTGACCTCCTTTAACAGTATTCTTAAGAAGAAATGGATAACAGATGATGAAATAATATTAAGCTGAATAATTACTTGACATAGTTGGGAATTGTGAAGATTAATAGATTTTTCTATAGTACTTCCAACAAACAAAATTAGCATCCTGCTCTCCTGGAAAGAGGTAATGGAATTTAAGTTTTTGCTGTAGGTATCTTTTGATATTCAAGTCTATGGATAGACTTGGACTTGTTAGGATACAAGCTCCACGAGTGCAAAGACTTTTATTTCTTTAATATCATATGATCATGTTCCTTGAAAAAATACTTGCTGATTGATTCTTGGAGCCAGATGGGGTCAGGAATTAAATTGCACTTCTTAGTGTAGCATCAGGTTGAGTAAATAGAGGAAGAAAGATGTTTTGTTTAGACCCTAACACTTGTTACCTAGAAGACTTAGATCTTCACAAACTATTTTGTGATGATCTTTCTGGAGAAATTACACCCCAGATAATCAATGCTTTGCTCTTGTAATACTCTTAGAATGGTCTTAGAGGGTTTGGACATCATGGAGAATGTTATGAACTTCCCCATTGGAGAGAATGTCATATAAGTTACTCAGGTTGGTCCTACTAGCTGGATTGCATATAAAACTCCAATTAGTGGATGATGATCCTCAAGTTCTATTTACTTTTATCTGAAAGACAGACAACTGTAGGAATCTGTTGTGGGATATATTTAATCTCAGTCAAGGGGCTTCTACCCCTCCTTATGTCATTCAGTTCCTGGATAAAAGACATCTATAATCTTAATAACCTTTATAGTAAACCTTAATCAGCACTAGAGCTAGACAGATACCTATCCTTTATGCTATTATGTCTATTTCCTTGCCAATAACCCCACTATATGATTTGCTATGTTTTATTTGGGCTGCTCTTGATACCAATTAGGCAGCCCTAATGGCTATTATTTCAAGATTCTTACCCCATGGTGTGTTTCCTTTACTCTACCTTCCTTTTTCTCTTCATGGTCTCCTCAGACGTCTAGCCCAGGAATCCCAAACCCTACATATGGAGAACCAAAGGCCTAGGACTAGCTGTATCATTATATTCCTTTTAAAAATAGTTAGTTGCATAAATTGAACTGAAAGTTTATTGTTATATTCCAGACCATAATGTTTTAATGAATAATGAAACTCCAAATGGGATGAGTTTTAGTGGTGTTAGTTGTGAATTATCAATCTAAGGGGATACATTAATGAAAGCTTGCCTTACTAAGAAATTACATAACTTTTGTTTTACTTAAATCTTGCCTGCTTTTTTTTTGTTCATTTTTTTGCTTTTGTTTTTGGCTTAATAAATTAAATTCAACAAATTTACCTCATGTTTTTACATTATTACCTATACTGTTAAGGAAGAGCTGTGCTTACAAAATCTAAAGTCAAACGTTATTTGAAGCCAGTGGGATGAGGTTGTCTGTCTTCATTGGGAGTACTTTTTACTTGGCATTAACAAGATGAATTTACACAATTCACAGGCCTGAGATTGGGAGACTTTGTACAGCACTTTATCCAATACCTGTGTAAAGGTTGGGGTGGACAAAGGCCAATTGTGAGTTTGCAATAATAACTGAATTACAAATTTGCTTTTGGCTTGCAGTGAGTGATACAGGGTGTCAGAAAAAAAGATATTCACATCACTTCTTTATCTTTTAATACCTAAGGAATGCCTTTACTTTCAGAAATAAGTACATCAATTCAAAAGGAAGGTCTTGACCAAATTTACTATAAAAATTTTTCTGCCCAACTATAAAAATATTCTACATGCCCAACATGAATCAGCAAGAGCTGAAAGTGCCGAGGGATTATTTTTTGGCTATTTAAGCTTTAAAAATGTACAGTTAAATATGTTGGGCCAGCAAAATGGCTCAGGGGGTAAAAGCAATTCCTTAACAAGCCTCATGACTCGTATTTAATAATCCCTCCAATCCACGGTAAAAGAAGAGAATTGACTCTTGAAAATTGTCCTATGACTACTACACACACACACACACACACACCAACACACATCACACAACTACACACTTTATCCAAAACCTTAAATACAAACCATAGCAATAATACCAACATCACATAAACCACATACACATACATACTCATACACATACACCATACTCACATACCACACACTACACACGCTACACACACTCACACACTAACACATACACTCACCTTCACATACTACACTAACACATACATACTAATACAGCACACACACACTAACACACCACACTCACACACATACTCATACATACATAATACTCACACATACACACTCACATACTATATTCATACACACAGACACAGCACATACCCACCATACTCACACACATACGCACAGATACACATACATACTCACATACACACCACACACAAGCTAACACACTCATATATGCCACACACACATACACCATACTCACATACCACACACTACACACACACCACACACACACTCATATACACATACAATAACATACTCACACTCACCTTCATACACCACACTCACACACACATGCATCCTACTTGCATACACACTTACATGCTCATACATACACAACACTCACACAACTCACATACTACATTTACACACACAGACACAGCACACACAACACACACATGCTCTCTCTCTGTCTCTTTCACACACACTTGAACACAGAAACACAAATTATAAATAAATTAAATTAAAAGATAAAAACTGTGATAGGTAACTTTTATTGTGTGTTTATTTTCTCAGTCCTTCAGAACTCCAACCTCAAATCTAAATATAAAACATTTATGATATATATTTGAGAGCATTATATATATATTATGTTTTATGAATATTGTATTTTTTATTGCACATTATGGAGGATGTTTTAAACATTTCACCATTTTTACATTGTCTCAAAATTAGTGCCACATTGATACAATTATAACTGTAAATACTTGAACCATCCATACATGACTAGTTTTGTTTTTCACAGGAGGTAGTTTTTGTATGGGCTACTTAGATTGAATATAGGGTCTCTCATATGCTAGGTGGGTAACCTACAGCTAGGCTTTATCTCCAGCTTTGCTTCTTATGATTTTAGAGTCTAACAACTTAATTATTTGCAAAAAATAACAGGTAATTGGAGACCAATCAAGATAACAGCCAATTAGGAACTCAGTGCGGTAATGCATGCTTGCTACAGTAGTGTATGCTTCCTGCAGCAGTTTCTTATGAACAGTAACAGTAACGCTTCTGCAGCAGTGCCAGCTGTAGGTAAAGCTCACCTCCCATGGGAGCTGCGTGGATGGAAGTACTTAGTATACAGATTTGGTGTAAATTGACAGTACATTTTGTGGTGAGACTCACAGATTACCAATGGGACTAGAGAGGCTTTGGCTGTTACCTGATGCACCTTAGATTTAGACCATCTTATTTGTTTTCATTAATTAATTAACTAATTAATTAATGTTACATTCCAATGCAGCTTTCCCTCCCTCCTGTCCTCCCAGTCTCTCCCTTTCCCCTCCCTTTCCCTATCTTTTTCTCCTCAGAAAAGGGGAGACTTTCCATGGATATCAACCTACCTTGGCATATCAAATTGCAGTACTGCTAGGAGCATCTTCTCATATTGAGGCTAGGCAAGGCAGCCTATTTATGGGAAAGGGATCCAAAGGCAGGCAACAGAGTCAGAAAGAGCCCCTGCTCCTGCTGTTAGGGGTCTTGCGTGAAGACCAAGCTGTTACTATGTGCAAAGGACCTAGGTCTATCTTATACATGCTCTCTGGTTGGCAGTTCAGACTCTGTGAACTCCTATGGGCCCAAGTTAGTTGATTCTACAGGTTTTCTTTAGTGCCCTTGACCTCTCTGGCTCCTTCAATCCTTCTTCTCCCTCTTCCACAGGATTCACCTACTTATGTTTGGCTATGAGCCTTTGCATCTGTTTCCATCAGTTGCTAGGGGAAGCCTCTCAGATGACAGTCAATGATAGGCTTCTGTTTGAATATCATTAATAGTGTCAGGGGTGAGCCCTCTCTCTCATGGTATAGGACAAAGTTGGGTCACTCCTTGGCTGGCCGATCCCTCAATTTCTGCTCCATTTTTATTCCACTCATTTTGTAGGCAGGACAGTTTGAGAGTTGAAGGTTATGTAGTTGGGTTGGAGTCTCCATCCCTCCATTCGAAGCCTTGCCTGATTATGGGAAATAGCCATTTCAGGTTCCATATCCCAAATTGTTAGGAGTCTGAGCTAGGGTCACCCTCATAGACTCCTGGGAATTCCCTCACTGATTTCATCATTCTCTCTCTCTCTCTCTCTCTCTCTCTCTCTCTCTCTCTCTCTCTCTCTCTCCATCCACATTTGATTTCTCCCACCCAGATCCTTCCCTCCGTCCACCTCCTATATCTGTTTTATTTCCCCTTCTCAGTGAGATTCAAGCATCCCACCTTGGGCCCTCCTTGTTACTTATCTTTTTTTGGATCTACTTTTGTAGCCTGGCTATGCTGTACTTTATGGCTAATATCCACTGATAAGTAAGAACATACCATGTTTGTCTTTCTGGGTCTGGGTTACCTCACTCAGGATGATCTTTTCTAGTTCCATCCATTTGCCTGCAAATTTCGTGATATCATTGCTTTTAATAGCTTAGTAATGTTCCATTGTGTAAATGCCCCACATTTTTAAATATCCATTCTTCAGTTTAAGGACATGTAGATTATTTCCTGTTTCTGGCTACAGAGGTCCATGTCCACTGGCCTTGTCCCTGGGGCAGGAACCATGTCATTCTGTTCCCACCAAGGCCATGCAGGACTTGGGAATGAACATGGGAGATCTTTCCATCTTCTGTAGGCTTGCTGTGAATTGTCTTATTATATTTAGGTATGTCCCTTGTTTCCCCGATCTCTCTCCAAAAACTTACATCAGAAGGGGTATTGAATTTTGTCAAAGGCTTTTGCAGCATTGAATGAGAGTCTTACCTGGTGCTCCTGGTGCTGGCGGCCTTCAGGAATGCAAGCAGAGTTGTTGGGGAAAATGGAGCAAAAGATATGGAGTGCAGCTTTCAGGGGAGTTGGCCAGATTTAGACCATCCTGACACATGTAAAAAGTATGAATACAAGACCCTGCTTACATAAATATTTTGGGTTTCATTTCAATTGAATATACAGCATATATTATTTAAATTATGTATATGGGATTATAACCATTAATTAGCAGCTAATATGGATTCTTATAGAATGAATTGCTGTAGTGAGTCCTGTACACCTTATATAAAAATACATATTAATGAAATGTAAAAGTGGTATTAATACTTTAAAATATACAACATATAAGTAATTCTTAAAGAAATTAAAACATATGTACAGTATATTTTCTCCTAAATTTCCTTTGTATTTATGAAGAAATAAAAACACAGTATATACTGAATACTTTACACTTTATTTTTATTTCTCAGTGTGACTGCAAGGCATCACTATAGGCTTAGATTTCTTTCAAAACCATTATTTAGGGTTCTTAAATGCTTTAACGTCCCTTCTAACCCTCTGACCAGAGGTAGGAGAAAAAGAAGATTAATAGGGAAAGGGGGTCATGGATCTGCATAGAAGTAGTTACTCAGGCTGATTCCACTCTTTGTAGTCAGGGTAACATCAGTCCAGTTGAATAGCAAACACCAAGCATGAATCAGTAGTGGCGGCTCCATCCAAAAGAGCAAGGCTCCACTGAATCAGCCCAGGTCAGCAGAAGTGGCCAAAATCAGCGAGAATACCATGAGAAGTACTTTGGCAAATTTCTCTCTACAAAGTGAAGACGAGGGAAGACCAGCAAAACTTTGCACGGCATAGCAATGCAGAGCATCCTCTCTGTGGAAAAACACCGAAACAGCAGGCTATAAGCTATTGTAAACAGGCGGCTTCTGTGGAAATTTACCAGTCCAAGTAGTCATAGGTCTTATAAATAGGCAGCCTCGGTGGACAGTACCAACTTAGACAAGGACAAGTGAATCATAGGCAGAGTCATAGTGACCTGTCCCCTGAACCTACACCCAGCTGATACCCTGTTCTGAAAGGTATCTGTACTCCCCCTGAACATCTATGCTCCGGTGCTATTCCCTTCCCCACGTCCTGCCTTTTTGTGTTTATAACCCCTGTGTGAATAAGTAAATTATGATGTGATTTAAATAACTAAATAAATTAAAAAAAAAGAGCATCCTCTCACTATTTGTGGGGTTCCATTTATAGTCTTTTAAGCATTACACTCCTTCACAAGTGTGTTTTCAGCAAAACATCACATGCCCTCTCACAAGACAGCTTCCAGAAAAAGATCACGTGACACAACTGAGTTGTTAAAGGAACCAGAAACTTCCACTTCACGTCACCTTGAATAGCTTCAGCCCTTTGCTTTGAGTGGATATGAGAGCTTCCTGAAACAGTCAGATCAGCAGATCTAAGATCGTTTCTTCTGATAACTTGGGCAGTAGCTGAGGAACAAGCTCTAGCAGAATGGAAAGCCCCTTTTCACGGCCTTTTCACCTCATTGGATGGCTTAAGTAAAAAATTTGCATGCTACTCCTGTAGTTAAGCCAACAACATGGTACAACCAATCATCCATCTGAATATACTTTTTCTCTGTATTACTCTATTATGATTCTTTGAGCAGAGAAAATGATGTGTCTTTCCTAATCAATGTGCCTATTTAGAGAGTTTCCGGTCCTCTGAAACAGTTCTTTGGAAAGTTGGAACAGAGCATGTGAGAGTTTTGTTAAAATCCCAGTGATCTCTTACACAGAGCTGAGACCTTGTCTAGAGAGATGAACCAGTGTAAATTCTGCCCTAGGGATATCTCCGATGCTATGCAAATACAAGGAGGTGAATATTACATTTCTCCTCAGTGCTACACCTCAGCAGGTACTGTATGTAGCTCACTTGTCAGAATAAATGTTAACTATACTGGAACTATGCTGAACAACTTTGCTTTGAGAGATGATGAGGGTAAATCTATTAAGTGTAACTGTGTTAGACATTCATAATGTTCAGGACTGTCTTCAGAGTTAGAAAGCTTTCTTCTGTTGTTCTTCACCAGCAAAACTTTGAAACCTCTGAAAAACCATTTTAATTAAGGGACAACCAGAGTCCATTTGGGGGCAGGCCTGATAGATTGAAGATGGTGTCTCTTCTCACATTGGTCTGAACTGAGATACACATAAAGAGAATAAGGTAACAGCATGAGTACATAGCCATATATTACTGGCATAGAGCTTCCTGTGTCCTGTCAGGGATGTGACACCTTTACGCCATGATGTCACTTTCTCTTGTCTTCTGCTGTGAAAATAGTTTAGACTGTTTACTAATTGAATGCTTCTTTAGTTAAAATATTTTTGGGAGCACCATAATCAGTTTGTGGAATGTAAGAAGTAAATAATTTTGATTATTTAAAAATTTTAAACTTTCTTTTTTAAAAGTTAGCATACTAAGTAACAGGTTTCATTATGGGATTTTCACAAATATTTGTTTATACTGACCTTTTTCTGCCGAATCTTCTTGTCCTTCTCCCATTGTCTTCCTCCAGGAGCTCCTTCTTCTTTTGTGTTAAGTGATGTTTTTCCTTTTTTTCAGTGGCTTTGGCCCTCATCTTGTCCTGCTTTCACTCTTGTCTCTCTACTGAATACCCTTTTGCTCTTTCCTGGTTTCATGAATGACAAGCCCATACATATAAATATATATTATATATATATATATATATATAATATATATATACATAAAATTAAAATCTAGGATCTGCATATGAGCCATGCTGTCAAAATAAACTTTCTTACTCCGAGTCTGGTTCTTTTGTCTGACATACTTCTAGCTTCACCTGTTTTCCTGTGGTGTCATTATTTCATTCATCTTTACAGCTGGATAAAATCGGGTCTATGCAGCACACATTCCATACCCATTCGTCTATTGGTGGACATCTGCGTTGGTTCCATTTCCTAGCCGTTGAGACTAGAACAGAACAGCAATAAGCATAGCTGTACAAGTAACTCCCAAAGAACTATAGCTAGGCCATGTAGTAGTCCTATTTTAGTTTTGTGAGAAGTCTACATATGATTTTCATAGTGTCTGTACTGGGTTACATTCCCCCTGTAGTGAATAAGGCTTCCTTCCCCACACAGTCACCAGGATTTTTTGTCATATGTGTTCTAGATGTTAGCTACTCTGACAGGGGATTGGAATCCCAAAGTACATTTAATTTACATTTTCCCACTGGCTAAGCATATTGAAGACTTTTTAAAATAGTAAAACATAAATATCCTTAGCAAAACAAATAAGCAATAATACCAGCAACACATGAAAATTTATCGATGTTTCAACTGCAGGTAGAAATGTACATGAAGTATGTAAGTCTTGAAAGACTTGATAGAACACAAATTTTATAATTTCTGAGCACTTACTATGAAAAGCTAGCTAGGTTATAAATTTTAAAATTGCTAACAATTCAAATTTAAGTGTGAAAGCATGCTGTGATTTAGAAAGATGGTATAGAAAAATTTAAATGTGAAAACATCCCCCAGAACATCCACTTCCTTGGCTGGAGAGAAAATATTACTTCTTATGTCATGATTCATCAAAGATAAGTTTTTTAGGCATTTTAGTGATTGGATCTGTCAGCAGCAGCCACTAATTTTCTAAGGTTTCTTTGTAGCGTGCTTGTCATACACTTCTGTAAGTGGAAGTTTGGGAACTTTAAATGAAAGTGTGCAAAGTTTTCTTTGCTGAGTGTTATTAACCAAGGGACTCTGGATTAATTTAGCATCCAGGTCTGTTCTTCCAGCCATAAGCCATGCTGTCAGGGAAACTTAATTACACTTTAAGTGGGATGCAAATGAGTTGTGACACTACATCATTTCACGTGAAAGGCTCATTACTTACATCAACTCACACAACGCTCTCTCCTAAGCCTAGACATCATTACAATATTTTTGGGATTTTTTTCTTTAAAAAACATATTTAATGCAAGTAGGGTTTTAACTTTTAATAGCCTGTTATTTTCTTAACATCATTTAAGACTACAATGTTCACTTTATTAAATGATTATGAGTTGAACTCCTGGTACATGACTATACTAAAGCTGTAAGAAATAAAAGTTCTAACACATGTTGGCTCCCTTGCATGTCTCAGGACAAGAGTATCCTTTAAAAGTCCATTTTGTGAACTCCTTCCTCATCATTCCTGTACATGATGAGGCAGAAAAGTAATAAGCCTTAAAATCAGAAGGCTAACAACTTTATTCCAAGATGTAAACAGGTTTTTCTGAGCATAAGTTAGGGGAAGAAATATGTAAATATAATGAAATAACTTGTTCCATATTGATAGATTAACACCTTGAGTGATAGAGATAAATCAATTGTGATTATCTGACAAAGTGTTAGAATAGGTATATAGAATATCTTGTTCCCTTTTTGAAAAAATAGGTAAATGTTTCTGGAGAGTATTCACTTTAGATTTATATCTCTATTCTCTGATGTGGTGATTAGAGAATTTTAGAAAAAATTTGTTGTTTCTTTTAACCTTAATCAGCCACCATAATCAATCAAGTTTTGACAGTTATTCTCAAGTAGTGTATATATATATATGTAGGAAAAATGGTAATGAATATTTATCAAGCACGTATGCTCATGGTAAAGCCCTAAGTGCTTTGCTTATAGAAACTCACTTACTACTTTCCCTCTCTTGCTCTGCTCTCTCTCTCTCTCTCTCTCTCCATCACACACACACACACACACAACCACACACACACACATACTCACACACACACACATACACATGCATACAAACACACACACACACACACAAAATGTTGTGTTTGCTTTTGAATCTATCCTTCATTGTCTGCTTTCTACTAATAGAGGTGAATTCTGTAAGCATTTCTTTTCCTAGAATGCACAGTACTATGTTGTAACAACTGGAAGCACTGGACAGACAAAGGGAATTGATATTGTTTCATGGGTTTCTGGTCTCCTCTCTGTTTCTACTGTATGTTTCCAGTGACATATGAGCTGAGACATCCTGTTGTGCTGCACCTTACAAGCGCTTCTAAGATTACCATTCTGGCTCTGACTTAATGACATCCTCATTGCCAGTATGAACATGATGAACCCTGACTGATATGTAAAGAAATGTGTATGGGTCATTGGTGACAAATATTAGCATATAAGAGATAGATGAGATCGTAGGCAACAACTACTGTAATTCTTCATTTTTTTCTTTCTTTCTTTTTTTTTTTTTTTTGCAGAAATCTTGAGAAGCTCATTCTCTGTATTGCTACATTTTTGTTTTTATTATGCCTTTGGGAATTTTGTATGTTGTATCTTGATCACATGAATTCTCCTCATTCCTTCCAGATACATGCACATACCTTACCCATCCCAACTTTGTGACCTCATTTATTTTTATGTGACAGATGAACATTTTCTTAATCTTTTCTTTAGGAGCTTCTTTTTGAAATAATGACACCATCTGTGTTTATTTAAAACTAGCGTTGTGAAATGTGCATTTTATTTTGGAATTCAGTGTGTAGTTATTGACTTGTTAAATTCCCAAAGTGCTTCATGAAGCATAAGATTGAAAACAGTGTTTTTATAGTCAAGACTAAAGCAACAGTTTAAAACCTTAATGAAACAATAATGTAAGTTGGAATATAATAAGAATGGCAAAACTTGTTTAGAAAGAGACTGAAGTCATATTTGTGGCAAAAGGGAATGATTTTGTAAAGAAAACAGGCATTTAAAGAGGCCTTGAAATATGACCTTGTGGACAGGGTGTAGCAGAAGAGCAGACACAGAAAAAAACTTACTTTAAAATTATTTTTACTTTTATTTATATATATTTTTGTGCTATCTACTGTAGCACATTGTAAATGTCAGAGAACAGTTTGCAGGAGTTGGTTCACTCTTTCTACCAAGTCCTAGGGATTGAACTTTGTCAGATTTGGCATTAAGAACCTTACCCACTGAGACATCTTGTCAACCCTCAAAATATTTTGCTTTAGGGATTAATCTGTTTTATATTTCCATGATAAAACACTCAAGGCAAGCTACTTTGTAAAGAAAAATATGTTTATTTTGTACGTAAGTTATATGGAGGTCCAAGGCCAAAGGCCTGTATTTGGTAATGATGTTTCTGGCAGAATCCTGAGGTATTGCTATGCATCATATGGTAAGAAACAGGGTGCACATGTCTCTGTGGTCTGTGTGTCTGTTTTGGTCTCTCCTTGAAAAGTAAGATTCAACCACTGGATTTCACTCTGATTAATTTACCTGATCTTCATGGTGTTCCCAAGTGCAATTGCTAAATACCATAAATAGGCTCTTTGCATTCCTTTTATACCTGAAAGCAGGGATTAAATTACATGGACCTCTTTGGGGGCTATTGTATAACAATTTTCCTGAGGAGACAGGAACCAATGTCTCCTTGCCCTTGATAGGGATCCTATGACAGAACAAAGTAACAGTACCACCAATGTCCAAATCAATGAAGCGATGGGTTTACTGGGGTTACCTAGAGGGATATAGGTACCTTATAGGAGTGTCAGTGTCTCAAAGGCACATGCACTACCAAAATCCTTCTCTACTCTGGTTGATGACCCAGGAAAGCTGGAACCATGGAGTTCTCTTTATGACTTTTAGGCAGTATGGCGATATGGGCAGTCTCCTTTCCTCAGCAAGTTCCTACTGCTCATGTAGCCTCGAGGAGGAAGAGGCCTTGTGAATCTGCTACATATCAGAGAGTTCCTGAGAGTTGTGAGTTGTCCTTTCTTGAGCATTAATAAATCTCCTTTTAGAACCTGCTGAGTGAGTCTTCAGGAGCCTCTCCTTAGAACTTTCCTAGTCTTTATAAGCTTCTCTCCTATGTTGCGAATCAGAGGATATTGATACACAACACAGACACAATCATATCAAGACACAAATTTTGAGTGAAATAAAACTTGGAACTTTAAATTTGGTAGCAGCACAAAAGGTTGCTAGAATGCTGTTTTGAGATTCTTGTTAACATACTTTGGACACATGGCTTTAAACATGTGTTCATGTTCTGGTCACAGTTTTCTTTCTGTAGTAGAATTACTTACTACACAGTGGCAATTCTAAATGCTGGGATAAATACATTTTTCCAGATCAATTTGTGTTTAATATGTTGTAGCCTAGCTCCTGGCCCAAGGAACTCTGATTCAAGAAATACAGTTATATTGTAAGTTATTTAGGTATTTCTTTATTACAGAAGTTACTGCATATTTCTATGTATTTAGAACTATATATTTCCCTTCTGGTCTAAGCCAGTGTCCCGAGCAGACCTTGGGTGCTGGATAAGCACCCAGTCCTACAAAACCCAGAAGAAGCTCGACTCCTAGGTGCTCTAACACTCCCAGGATCACATGCATGGAGGCTACAACATCTGCCGAGGATCACAGGATTTTAGGATCCTAGGGGCAGCTTGACTTCCAGGAGCTCTGACACACTGAGGATCTCAGGATCATGGGATCCCATAATAACAGGATCATAGAGACAGCTAGACTCTGAGGAGTTCTGACATAACCAGGATCACAGGAGAGATAGGGTTCACCAGAGACAGCAAGGTCAGGTAGCACTAGAGATAACCAGATGGCGAAAGGCAAGTGCAAGAACATAAGCAACAGAAACCAAGGCTACTTTGCATCATCAGAACCTAGTTCTTTCACCAAAGCAAGTCCTGGATACCCCATCACATGGGAAAAGCAAGATTTGGATTTAAAATCACTTCTCATGATCATGATAGAGGACTTTAAGAAGGACATAAATAACTCCCTTAAAGAAATACAGAAGAATACAGGTAAACAGCTCTTAAAGAGGAAACACAAACTCCCTTAAAGAATCACAGGAAAACACAACCAAACAGGTGAAGGAACTGAACAAAACCATCCAGGATCTAAAAATGGAAATAGAAACAAATAAGAAGTCACAAAGGGAGACAGCCCTGTGAAAAAAAAAAAAAAAAAAAAAAAAGAATCACAAAGAGACAGTAGGAAAACTAGGAAACGATCAGGAGTCATAGCCTCAAGCATCACCAACAGAATGCAAGAGATAAGAAGAGAGAATCTCAGGTACAGAAGATACCATAGAAAACATTGACACAACAGTCAAAGAAAATGCAAAATGCAAAAAACTCTAAACCAAAACATCCAGGAAATCCAGGACACAAGAGAAGACCAAACCTAAGGATAATAGGTATGGAAGAGAGCAAAGATTCCACTTAAAGGGCTGGTAAATATCTTCAACAAAATTATAGAAGACAACTTCTACCTAAAGAAAGAGATGCCCATAAACATACAGGAAGCCTAGAGAACTCCAAATAGACCAAATGGACCAGAAAAGAAATTCCACCTGTCACATAATTATCAAATACCAAATGCACAAACAAAGAAAGAATATTAAAAAGGAATAAGGAAAAAAAGTCAAGTAACATATAAAGGTAGACCTATCAGAATTACACCGACTTCTCCCCAGAGACTATGCAGCTAGAAGATCCTGGCAGATGTCATACAGACCCTGAGAGAACACAAATCGAAGCCAGGCTACTATACCCAGCAAAACTCTCAATTACCATAATTGGAGAAACCAAGATATTCCATGACAAAACCAACTTTACACAATTCTTTCCACAAATCCAGCCCTACTAAGGATATAGATGGAATATCCAACACAAGAGGGAAACTACACTCTAGAAAAAGCAAGAAAGCAATCTTCTTTCAACAAACCCAAAAGAAGATAGCCACAAAACATGAAAGTAACAAAAAATAACAGGAAGCAACAATGACTACTCCTTAATATCTCTTAACATCAATGGACTCAATTCCCCAATAAAAAGTCGTAGACTAACAGACTGGATATGTTAATAGGAGTCAGCATTTTGCTGTATACAGGAAAAACTCCTCAGTGTCAAAGACAGACACTACCTCAGAGTAAGTGCTGGAAAACAATTTCCAAGCAAATGATCCCAAGAAACAAGCTGGAGTAGCCAATCTAATATCAAATAAAATCAACCAAAAGTTATCAAAAAAGATAAGGAAGGACATTCATACTCATCAGAGGAAAGATCTACCAAGAAGAACTTTCAATTCTGAACATCTATGCTCCAAGTCAAGGGCACCCACATTCATCCTATCAGATCACCACGGAGTAAGGACTGGTCTTCAATAACAACATAAAAACAATGGAAAGCTCACATACACATGGAAGCTGAACAATGTCCTACTCAATGATAATTTTGTGAAGGAAGAAATAAAGAAATGAAAGACTTTTTATAATTTAATGAAAATGATGGTACAACATACCAAAACTTATGGGATACAATGAAAGCAGTGCTAAGAGGAAAACTCCTAGTTCTGAGTGCCTCCAAAAAGAAACTGGAGAGAGCACATACTAGCAGCTTGGCAGCACACCTGAAAGCTCTAGAACAAAAAGAAGCAAATACACCCAGGAAGAGTAGAAAGCAGGAATAATCAAACTCAGGGCTGAAATCAACCATGAAGAGACAAAAAGAACTATACAAAGAATCAACAAAACCAGGAGCTTGCTCTTTGAAAAAATCAACAAGATAGATAAACCCTTAGCAGTCTAACCAGAGGGTACAGAGACAGTATCCAAATTAACAAAATCAGAAATGAAAAGGGAGATATAACAACAGAAACCAAGGAAATTAAAAACTATCATCAGATCCTACTACAAAAGCCTTATTCAACAAAACTGGAAAATCTGGATGAAATGGACAATTTTCTAGACAGTTACCGAACAATAAAGTTAAATCAGGGTCAGATAAGCCATCTAAAACAGCCCATAACCCCTAAAGAAATAGAAGTAGTCATTAAAAAACTCCCCAGAAAACAAACCCAGGACTAGATGGATTTAGTGAAGAATTCTATCAGACCTTCAAAGAAGACCTAATGTCAATACTCTTCAAACTATTCCACAAATAGAAACAGAAGGAACACTACCCAATTCGTTCAATGAAGCCACAATTATGGTTATACCTAAATCACACAAAGACCAACAAAGAAAGAGAACTTCAGACCAATTTCTCTTATGAATATCAATGCAAAAATACTCAATAAAATTCTTGCAAACTAAATCCAAGAACACATCAAAATAATCATCCTTCATGATCAAGTAGGCTTTATCCTAGGAATGCAGAGATGGCTCAATATACAGAAATCCATCAACATAATCTACTGTATAATCAAACTCAAAGAAAAAAACTACATGATTACCTCATTAGATGCTGAGAAAGCATTTGAAAAAAATTCAATACATCTTCATCGTAAAAGTCTTTAAAAGATCAGGAATTCAAGGCCCATACCTAAACATAGTAAAAGCAGTATACAGCAAGCCAGTAGCCAACATCTAACTTAATGGAGAGAAACTTGAAGCAATCCTACTAATTTCAGGGACTAGACAAGGCTGCCCACTATCTCCCTACTTATTCAATATAGTACTCGAAGTCCTAGCCAGAGAAATTAGACAACAAAAGGAAGTCAAAAGTATACTAATTGGAAAGGAAGAAGCCAAAATATCACTATTTGTAGATGATATGATAGTATACTTAGTGATCCAAAATTTCCCCCAGGAACTCTTTAAACCTGACAAACAACTTCAGCAAGTGGTGGATATAAAATTAACTCAAACAAACAGTAGCCTTCCTCTACTCGAAGGATAAAAAGGCTGAGACAGAAATTAGGGAAACAACACCTTCACAATAGTCACAAACAATATAAAATACCTTGGTGTTTCTCTAACAAGCAAGTGAATATCTGTATGACAAGAACTTCAAGTCTTGAGGAAAGAAATCAGGATCAGAGAAGATGAAATGATCTCCATGTTTCACAGATGACAGAATTAATATAGTAAAAATGGCCTCCTTGCTGAAAGCAATCTACAGTTCAATGCAATCCCCGTCAAAATTACACTCAATTTTATAGAGTTAGAAAGAGCAATTCTCAAGTTCATTTGGGATAAAAAAAACCCAGGATAGCGAAAACTATTCGTAAAAATAAAAGAAAATCTGGGGGAATCACCATCCTGACTCAAGCTGCTTTACAGGGCCATAGTGATAAAAACTGTTTGGTATTGGACAGAGACAGGTAGATAGATTAATGAAGTAGAATTAAAGACCCAGAAATGAACCCACACGCCTATGGTCATTTGATCTTTGAACAAAGGAGCTAAAATCATCCAGTGGAAAAAAGACAACATTTTTCAACAAATTTCTGCTAGTTCAACTGGCATTCAGCATGTAGAAGAATGTAAATCAATCCATTCTTATCTCTTGTACAAAGCTCAAGTCCACGTGGATAAAGGACCTTTACATAAATCCAGATACAATGAAACTAACAGAAGAGAAAGTAGAGAAGAGCTCAAACACACGGGCCGGGGAAGTTTCCTGAACAGAACAATTATGCTCTTTTGCTTTATGCTCTAAGATAAGAATTGACAAAAGGAACCTCATAAAATTGCAAAGCTTCTGTAGGCAAAAGACTTTGTCAATAGGACAAAACAGCAACAAACAGATTGGGAAAAGATTGTTACCAATCCTACATCTGCTAGAAGGCTAATATCCAATATATATGAAGCACTCAAGAAGTTAGTTAGAGAGAGGACTGAAGGAGCTGAAGGGTTTGCAACCCCATAGGAAGAACAACAACAATACAATGAACCAGACACCCAGAGCTCCAGGACTAAACCACCCAAAAAGTAACATGGAGGGACTCATCACTCCAACTGCATATGTAGCAGATGATGGCCTTGTTAGCCATCAATGGGAAGAGAGGCCCTTGGTCCTGTGAAGGCTCGATGCCCCCGTGTAGGGGAATGCCAGGGCAGGGAAGCAGGAGTGGTTGGGTGGATGGGTTGAGGAACACCTCATAGAAGCAGAGTTAAGGGGGATAGGATAGGAAGATTCCAAGGGGGATACTGGGAAATGGGATTGCATTTGAAATGTAAATAAAACAAATATCTAATAAAAATGCAAAAAAATAACTATATTTCAAGAAAGGAAGATGCTCTACTAAAAGTAATAATATTTTCGAGGAATGTATTTATATCTTTTTTTATTATTTTTTATTTTTTTTGCTTATTCACTTTATAACCCGTCCCAGTCACCCCCCCACAATCCTTCCCATCTCTTGTTTTTGAGTAACCCCTCACCAGAGACTATAAAAGCCAGAAGATCCTGGACAGATGTCATACAGACCTAAGAGAACACAAATGCCAGCCCAGGCTACTATACCAAACAAAACTCTATTACCATAGATGGAGAAACCAAGATATTCCATGTCAAAGCCAAATTTACACAATATCTTTCCACAAACCCAGCACTACAAAGAATAATAGCAGGAAAGAACATTACATGAGAGCAATCATACCCTAGAAAGAGCAAGAAAGTAATCCGCGTCCAACAAACCCAAAAGAAGTAGCCACACAAACAATGCCTCCCCTTTTAGCAAAAATAACAGGAAGCAACAGTCTCCTCTCCTTAATATCTTTATGTCAATGGACTCAATTCCCCCAAAAAAAAGACATAGACTAACAGATGGATACGCAAACAGGATCCGACATTTTGCTGCATACAGGAAACCCACTCAGTGACAAGGACAGACATACCTTAGAGTAAAAGGTTGGAAAACAATTTTTCAAGCAAATGGTCCTAGGAAACAAGCTGGAGTAGCCATTCTATATCAAATAAAATTGACTTTCAACTTAAAGATATAAAAAAGGATAAGGAAGGTCTTTCATATTTGTCAAAGGAAAAGTCAAACTCTTGGCCACTCTAACAGAGATGGAAAGTGTAAGTCAGGCCACTGGAGAAGAACCTCCACCCTTGTCCCTGTCTTTCTGTGACAAGTTCTTAACTATGTAACCCTGGCTGGCCTGGAAATCAGGCTGCCCTTCAGCTCACAGAAATTCACCTGTTTCTGCCTCCCAAGTACTGACATTAAAAGTGTGCACCAACATGCTTGGCAGAAGGAAATTTAGTATTTCTCATTTGGAATTTAGAAGAGCTGCTTCTCTGAAGGTTTTCTGATCCATCTGATGTCTCTGGAGGGCAAGGCAATGTACAGTGAGATTTGGGGCCTGAAAAATGGCCCATGAGTAATCATCACTGTTCCATTCCCAGCCTTTAATCTGCTCCCTCGCCTTTCACTGCTGGGGAATTCTATTTTAAGATGACTTTCTCTTTTGGCAAAAATATCACGCTTCCTCACAGTAGTTTTTCCTGAAACAATATCTTAGAAAGCCGACTTTGGGGGAAGTATTATTGCAGAAATGAGTTTCCTTAGCCTCTGGTTACTTTTTAGACTCAGACCACTTTAAAATATGCCTAAGTAAGAGTTGTCCTGGCATGCGGTGTGGGGACTCCAATTTGTGAATCTGTGATGTAGAATGAACGAAATGACAGGATCTCTGCAGCTGATTCTTTTTTCTTTTCAATCACCACTCAAACGCTCGTGGTCCCATACATGCACTAAGATGAAGAATCAGTGCAATTGGGGGAAAAACAATGGTTTAAAACGTTTGGAAGAAAGAAAGTATCCCAATAAATCACTTGTCATTGTGGGTAATGGAATACTGCATCATTTCCTATCAGCCAGAATGAAGGTGAAGATGATGCTTGCCCTGGAAACTCTGGGTTCGTGCTGGCATATTCAATAGCAGATTCCATTATCACTGTCCTTTTGGTAATGGAGACACTTCTCTTTTCTGTAATTGTTTGTAATTCCTGAAGATTCTCGGGGAAGGCCATCCTCTCTAATAAGTAATAAATCCTCTGCTGAATGTGTTGAGAGCCAGTGTAACAGCAAGCAAGCAAGAAATTTCCTTCTCCAGCAAGCATAAAATACGGACAGAATGCTTCACAAATTATTTAAAACATTTTTGCATTAAAAGGAGGAGTTTAGAAAAGAAAGGTTGTCTTGCTCTAAAATTGGATAGGGTTAAAGCACAAGGATGTAGCACTGAAAACTTAATTTGAAAACCTTTAGGTATTCTAGCTGGGCCATTATCAGCAGCCATTAGTTCTTCTGAAGTTTACCTCTTGACTCCAATCATCTCTTGGTACTTTCTCTTTTCTCATTTCCATCTTCTTTTTGAAAAATTGTGAAGACTTTATTTAAATGAAAAATTACATGCATTTCATTTAAAGAACTGAAATGTTCTTTTAGGATTACTATAGAAGCATCAGTCTGCAGACATGCTTTCCACTTTCATCTACCCAATGAGTGAACTCACACCTGACTATTTAGCTATTTATTTGATGCTCCTAATAAAATGTTTATAATGTTGAATTTAGGTGTTCTATTTCAGTTGTCATCTCTTACCTTCCCAGTATAGGATAAAGATATAGCTCTTTTTTTCTTCATGTCTTTATCATATATACTTTTTTCATATACAGACATTCAAACATCTACATTCACATGTTATATATATATATCACATACCACACACACACACACACACACACACACGCGCGCGCGCGCGCGCATGCCTGCACACACACACACTCACTCACACACACACACACACACACACACACACACACACGCACGCACATATGATACACATTCACTGACACCTGTTCAATGGAGTTCTTTTATGAAATTGGATAAATGAATTGCCAGTGATTTCAGTGATCGCTGAGTAGGTTTAGAAAGGAAGTTAGTAAACTACATGTTAGTTTTTCTAAATTGCTTTTCATTTTCTCACAAACATCTCATTCACTTGGTTTGTTCTTGTTCTTCAATGAATCTTTTTAAAAAGTAAATTTAACATCCTCTTTAGTTGCTCACATGATCAGATACTCCACAAATTATTTTTAAAAGATTTATACATTCTTTTTTTTTTTTTTTTTTAATGCATGGGTGTTCTTAATGCATGTATACCTATGTGTGACTTATATGTCTAGTGCCCAAGGAGGGCAGAAGGCAAGTGTCAGATTCTCTAGGATTTGAGTGACAGAGGGTTGTAAGACAACATATGGGTGCTGAGAATTGAACCTGGGTCATCTGGAAGAACGTCCAGTACTCTTATCAACTGAACTATCTTTCTAGCCCCAAATAAATCATTGTTTTTGGAGGCATTTTTTCAGGTTGCTCCAGTATGAGCTGCTGCCCTACACATCTGGATACAATTGTTATATATACTGTAAGTTACACAAAACATTAATAATACTTTTACAAATGTATATGAGTCTTATAAGCCACCCAAGTTAACACATATAACACTTCCATTAGTTAGTTCCCAATACCATTCAGTAAAATACTTTATAGGCTAACATTACTGTGATTATGACATTAATTAATGTTATCTTTAAAAACCTAAAATAATATTAAGTAATATATTATGTATTTTTGCATTTATAGAAATATATATACATATATAAATATATATACATACATACACATATATATGTAAACCTAGTATGTTTTGTAATTGATTTATGTAATACTGATTGCAGTACTTTTCACTTGTTTAATGTCATACATATGACTGGAATATAAAATACCTCACATTTTCTTCTAAAGATTTAAAAATATAAATTACATTTAATACTTGCACCTCTCTAATTGCACATCTCTCTAAAATTATTTTTGAGTGTGACATAAAACAAGGATCAAGACTTTTTTTTTCATATGGATGTCCAATCTCTAGTTGTATTTATGAGAAAAGCATGCTGTGCTCTACTGAATTGCAGTAGCCTTTGAGGTAAATCAGATAGCTACACTGTGGATCTTCATCACTCCTCTCTTTTAGTCTCTTGATCTATTTGTCTGTCTGGACCATTAACAATGTCTTGGTAGCTGTAGATTTATAGTGAGTTTGATGTCTAGACCTATAAACCTTCTGATTTAATTCTTTAAGGCTGTCTTGGTTATTTAGGCTTCCCTGCATGTCACATACGTTTAAAAACTCAGTCTGCAATGTCATCCAACCAAATGACACCAAACCAATCAACCTGAAACCAAACCAGAACAAACCAAACCAGCTACTGACATAACTGAAACAGAATCAGACAAGGTCTTCTGTGGGTAAGAATTTATATTTTAATCTTTTTGATTTTTCATACTCACAAACACCATTTCTCTGAATTAGATATCCTGTTATTTCTGTTACTACTGTTTATGGTTCCTTGCTTAGTGATTTTCTGTAACTTATGCTGACTTTATTATACTTTTGGATTTATTTTATTTAATCTTGTTTTCATTCCATATTTTTAATGTTTTTTAGGGATGCTAATTTTTAAGATGTCATTTGTGAACTATTTGTTGATATTGTATAAAATACAACTAATTTTTATACATTGAGCTATTTTTTTAAATGAATGAGATTTTTTTATTGGATATTTTATTTACATTTCAGATATTCTCCCCTTTCCCCATTTTCCCCCCTCCCTCCCAGGAACCCCCATCCCATCTCCCCTCCTCCTGCTTCTATGAGTGTGTCCCCCCACCTACCCCCCCACACCTCACCTCCTCACCCTTGAATTCCCCCACATGACATCCAGCCTTCATGTGATCAAAGATCTCTTCTCCCACCTATACCTCCCTTGCATATATAGCTAGAGCCATGGGTCCCTCCCTAAGCGCTCCCAGGCTGGTGGTTTAGACCCTGGGGGCTCTGGTTGGTTGGTATTGTTACTCTCCTCATGGGGTCCGTACCCTTTCAACTCCTTCAGTCTTCACTCTATCTTCTCCACTGGGAACCCCATAATCAGTTTAATGGTTAGCTGTGAGCATCTGCCTCTGAATATGTCAGACTCTTGCAGACATTTAAGGAGACAGCTATATCAGACTCCTGTCAGCCTGCACCTCCTGACATCCACATCAGCATCTACCTTTGGTGATTGCACATGGGATGAATACCCAGGTGGAATTGTCTGAAGACGGCCCCTCCTTCAGTTTCTGTCCTGCACTTTGTATCCATATTTGCTCCCTCAAGTATTTTGTTATTCCTTCTAAGAAGGACGAAAGCCCCCCACTTGGTCTTCATTCTTCATGAGCTTTATGTGGTCTGTGAGTTGAATCTTGGTTATTTCAAGCTTCTGGGCTAAAATCCAATAATCAGTGAGTGAATACCATGTGTGTTCTTTTGTGATTGGGTTACTTCACTTAGGATGATATTTTCTAGTTCTTTCCATTTACATAAGAATTTATTGAATTCATTGTTTTTAATAGCTGAGTAATATTCCATTGTGTAAATGTACCATATTTTTTGTATCCATTCCTCTGATGAAGGACATCTCGGTTCTTTCCAGCTTCTGGCTATTATAAATAAAGCTGCTATGAACATAGTGGAGCATATGTCCTTGTTATGTGTTAGAGCATTTTCTGGGTACATGCCCAGGAGTGGTATAGCTGGATACTGAGATAGTGATATGTCCAATTTTCTGAGGAACCGCCAGACTGTTTTCCAGAGTGGTTGTACCAATTTGCAATCCCACCAACAATGGAGGAGTGTTCCTCTCTCTTCACATCCTCGACAGCATCTACTATCACCTGAGTTTTTGATCTTAGCCATTCTGACTGGTGTGAGGTAGAATCTCAGGTTTGTTTTGATTTGCATTTCCCTGATGACTAAGGATGTTGAACATTTCTTTAGGTGCTTCTCGGCCATTCACATTTCCTAAGCTGAGAATTCTTTGTTTAGCTCGGTACCCCATTTTTTAATAGGGTTATTTGGTTGTCTAGAGTCTAATTTCTTGAGTTCTTTGTATATATTGGATATTAGTCCTCTATTGGATGTAGGATTGGTAAAGATCTTTTCAAAATCTGTTGGTTGCTATTTTGTCCTATTGACAGTGTCCTTTGCTTTACAGAAACTTTGCAATTTTTTTTTTGTTAGTCTTCTCCACTTTATTTTTTTTTCCATTTTTTTTTATTGGAAATTTTTTATTGGGAATTTTTTTTTACATTTCAGATGTTCTCTCCTTACCCCATTTCCCCCCCTCCCTCCCAGGAACTCACTATCCCTTCCCCCCTCCTCCTGCCTCCACGTTGGTGTACCCCCTTCCACCCTCCCCTGTACCTCACCTCCCCACCCTCAAGTATCCCCCCCCACGACGTCCAGCCTTCATGGGACCAAGGATCTCTTCTCCCACTTATATATAGCTCCCTTGCGTATATAGCTGGAGCCATGGGTCCCTCCTAAGCGCTCCCAGGCTGGTGGTTTAGACCCTGGGGGCTCTGGTTGGTTGGAATTGTTGCTTTCCTTGAAGCCTGAAATACCCAAGATTCAACTCACAGACCACATAAAGCTCATGAAGAATGATGACCAAATAGGGGAGCCTTCAGTCCTTCTTAGAAGGAGTAACAAAATACTCAAGGGTACAAATATGGAGACACAGTGCAGGACCGAAACTGAAGGAGGGACCGTCTACAGACTATTCCACCTGGATATCCATCCTATGTGCTGTCACCAAAGGTAGAGGTTGATGTGGATGTCAGGATGTACATGCTGACAGGAGCCTGATATAGCTGTCTCCTTAGAGGTCTGCAAGAGTCTGGCATACTCAGAGGCAGATGCTCACAGCTAACCATTAAACTGAACATGGGGTTCCCAATGGAGAAGACAGAGTGAAGGCTGAAGGAGTTGAGAGGATTCGAGAAACTTTGCAATTTTATGAAGTCCCATTTGTCAATTCTTGATCTTAGAGAATAGGCCATTGGTGTTCTGTTCAGGAACTTTCCCCCTGTGCCTAGGTATTTGAGGATCTTCACCACCTTCTCTTCTATTAGTTTCAGTGTGTCTGGTTTTATGTGAAGGTCCTTTATCCACTTGGACTTGAGCTTTGTACAAGGAGATAAGAATGGATAGATTTGCATTCTTCTACATGTTGTCCTCCAGTTGAACCAGCACCACATGTTGAAAATGCTGTCTTTGTTCCTTGTCCTTGCTGGATGGTTTTAGCTCCTTTGTCAAAGATCAAATGACCATAGGTGTGTGGGTTCATTTCTGGGTCTTCAACTCTATTCCACTGATCTTCCTGCCTGTCTCTGTACCAATACCATGCAGTTTTTATCACTATTGCTCTGTAGTACAGCTTGAGGTCAGGGATGGTGATTCCTCCAGAAGTTCTTTTATTGTTGAGAATAGTTTTTGCTATCCTGAGTTTTTGTTGTTCCAAATAAATTTGAGAATTTCTCTTTCTAACTCTGTGAAGAACTGAGTTGGTATTTTAATGGGGATTGCATTGAAGCTGTAGATTGCTTTTGGCAAGATGGCCATTTTTACTATATTAATCCTGCCGATCCATGAGCATGGGAGATCTTTCCATTTCCTGAGATCTTTGATTTCTTTCTTCAGAGAAGAAAGTTCTTGTCATACAGATTTTTCACTTGCTTGGTTAGATTCACATCGAGGTATTTTATATTATTTGTGACTATTGTGAAGGGTGTCATTTCCCTAATTTCTTTTTCAGCCTGTTTATCTTTCACATAGAGGAAGGCTACTGATTTGTTTGAGTTGATTTTATAACCCGCCGCTTTGCTGAAGTTTTTTTTTTTTTTATCAGGTTTAGGAGTTCTCTGGTGGAAGTTTTGGGATCACTTAAGTACACTATCATATCATCTGCAAATAGTGATATTTTGACTTCTTCCATTCCAACTTGTATCCCTTTGACCTCCTTTATTAGTCTAATTGCTCTGGCTAGGACTTCCAGTACTATATTGAGTAGGTAGGGAGAGAGTGGGCAGCCTTGTCTAGTCCCTGATCTTAGTGGGATTGCTTCAAGTTTCTCTCCATTTAGTTTGATATTGGCTACTGGTTTTCTGTATATTGCTTTTACTATGTTTAGGTATGGGCCTTGAATTTCTGATCATTCCAAGACTTTTACCATGAAGGGATGTTGAATTTTGTCAAATGCTTTCTCAGCATCTAAGTGAGATGATCATGTTGTTTTTTTTTCTTTGAATTTGTTTATATTGGATTACATTGATGGATTTCCAAATATTGAACCATCCCTGCATTCCTGGGATAAAGCCCACTTGATCATGATGGATGATTGTTTTGATGTGTTCTTGGATTCGGTTTGCTAGAATTTTATTAAGTATTTTTGCATCAATATTCATAAGAGAGATTGGTCTGAAGTTCTCTTTCTTTGTTGGGTCTTTGTGAGGTTTAGGTATGAGTGTGATTGTAGCTTCATAGAACGAATTGGGTAGTGTTCCTTCTGTTTCTATTTTGTGGAATAGTTTGAAGAGTATTGACATTAGGTCTTCTTTGAAGGTCTGATAGAATTCTGCACTAAATCCATCTAGTCCTGGGCTTGTTTTGGGGGGGAATTTTTTAATGACTACTTCTATTTCCTTGGGGGTTATGGGACTGTTTAGATGGCTTATCTGACCCTGATTTAACTTTATTGTTCGGTAACTGTCTAGAAAATTGTTCATTTCATCCAGATTTTCCAGTTTTGTTGAGTTTAGGCCTTTGTAGTAGGATCTGATGATTTTCTTCAATTTCCTCAGTTTCTGTTGTTATGTCTCCCTTTTCATATCTGATTTTATTAATTTGGATACTGTCTCTGTGCCCCTGGTTAGTCTGGCTAAGGGTTTATCTATCTTGTTGATTTTCTCAAAGAACCAACTCCTGGTTTTGTTGATATTTTGTATAGTTCTTTCTGTTTCTACTCGGTTGATTTCAGCCCTGAGTTTGATTATTTCCTGATGTCTACTCCTCTTGGGTGTATTTTCTTCTTTTTGTTCTAGAGCTTTCAGTTGTGCTGTCAAGTTGTTAATGTATGCTCTCTCCAATTTCTTTTTGTATGCACTTAGAGCTATGAGCTTTCCTCTTAGAACTGCTTTAATGGAGTTCCACAAGTTCTGGTATGATGTTTCCTCATTTTCATTAAATTCTAAAAAGTCTTTTATTTCTTTCTGTATTTCTTCCTTGACTAAGTCATCATTGATTAGGGCATTGTTCAGTTTCCACATGCATGTGGGTTTTCCACTGTTTTTGTCATTATTGATGAGCAGCCTTAATCCATGGTGATGTGATAGGATGTAAGGGATTATTTCATTCTTTTTGTATCTGTTGAGGACTGTTTTGTGACCAATTATATGGTCTATTTTGGAGAAGGTACCATGAGGTGCTGAGAAAAAGGTATATTCTTTTGCTTTAGGATGAAATGTTCTATAGATATCTGTTAAATCCACTTGGTTCATAACTTCTGTTAATTTCAGTGTGTCTTTGTTTAGTTTCTGTTTCCATGATCTGACCATTGCAGAGAGCAGGGTGTTAAAATCCCACACTATTATTGTGTGAGGTGCAATGTGTGCTTTGAGCTTTAGTAAAAAGTTTCTTTTATGTATGTGGGTGCCCTTGCATTTGGATCGTAGATGTTCAGAATTGAGAGTTCATCTTGGTAGATTTTTCCTTTGATGAGTATGAAGTGTTCTTCCTTATCTTTTTTGATTACTTTTGGTTGAAAGTTGATTTTATTTGTTATTAGAATGGCTACTCCAGCTTGTTTCTTGGGACCATTTGCTTGGAAAATTGTTTTCCATCTTTTTACTCTGAGGTAATGTCTGTCTTTGTCACTGAGGTGTGTTTCCTGTATACAGCAAAATTCTGAGTCCTGTTTATGTATCCAGTCTGATAGTCTATGTCTTTTTATTGGAGAATTGAGTCCATTGATGTAAAGAGATATAAGGAAAAATGGTTGTTGCTTCCTATTATTTTTGTTGTTAGAGGTGGAATTATGTTTGTTTAGCTATTTTCTTTTGGGGTTGTTGGAAGATTACTTCCTTGCTTTTTCTAGCTTGTAGTTCCTTCCTTGTGTTGGTGTTTTTCATCAATTATCCTTTGAAATGCTGGGTTTGTGGAGGAGATATTGTACAAATTTGGTTTTGTCGTGGAATATCTTGGTTTCTCCATCTATAGTGATTGAGAGTTTTGCTTCGTATAGTAGTCTGGGTTGACATTTGTGTTCCCTTAGGGTCTGTATGATATCAGTCCATGATCTTCTGGCTTTTATAGTCTCTGGTGAGAAGTCTGGTGTAATTTTTATAGGTCTGCCTTTATATGTTACTTGACCTTTTTTCCTTACTGCTTTTATTATTTTTTCTTTGTTTTGTGCATTTGATGTTTTGATTATTATGTGAAGGGAGGTATTTCTTTTCTGGTCTAGTCTGTTTGGTATTCTGTAGGCTTCTTGTATTTTATGGGCATCTTGTTCTTTAGGTTAGGGAAATTTTCCCCTATAATTTTATTGAAGATATTTACTGGCCCTTTAAATTGGGAATCTTCATTCTCATCTATACCTATTATCCTTAGGTTTGGTCTTCTCATTGTGTCTTGGATTTCTTGGATGTTCTGTGTTAGGAGCTTTTTGCATTTTGCATTTTCTTTGACAGTTGTGTCAATGTTTTCCATGGTATCTTCTGCACATGAGATTCTCTCTTCTATGTCTTGTGTTCTGTTGGTGATGCTTGCGTCTATGACTCCGGATCTCTTTCCTACGTTTTCTATCTCCAGGGTAGTCTCCCTTTGAGATTTCTTTTTTGTTTCTATTTCCATTTTTAGATCCTGGATGATTTTGTTCAATTCCTTCACCTATTTGGTTGTGTTTTCTTACAATTCTTTAAAGGATTTTTGTGTTTCCTCTTTAAGGGCTTCTACCTGTTTACCTGTGTTGTCTTGCAATTCTTTAAAGGATTTTTGTGTTTCCTCTTTAAGGGCTTCTACCTGTTTACCTGTGTTCTCTTGCAATTCTTTAAGGATTTTTGTGTTTCCTCTTTAAGGGCTTCTACCTGTTTACCTGTGTTCTCTTGCAATTCTTTAAGGGATTTTTGTGTTTCCTCTTTAAGGGCTTCTACCTGTTTACCTGTGTTCTCTTGCAATTCTTTAAGGGATTTTTGTGTTTCCTCTTTAAGGGCTTCTACCTGTTTACCTGTGTTCTCTTGCAATTCTTTAAGGGAGTTAGTTATGTCCTTCTTAAATCATCTATCATCATCATGAGAAGTGATTTTAATTCTGAATCCTGTTTTTCCTGTGTGATGGGGTATCCAGGGCTTGCTATGGTGGGGAACTGGGTTCTGATGATGCCAAGTAACTTTGGTTTCTGTTGCTTGTGTTCTTGTGCTTGCCTTTTGCCATCTGGTGTTACCTGTGCTCACTGTGTCTGACTGGAGTCTGTCTTCCAGTTATCTTGCTTGTGTCAGAACTCCTCAGATTCCAGATGTCTCTGTGTTCCTGTGATCCTAAGCTCCTGGGTGGAAGAACTCCTGGGACTCAGGCCACCTTGGGGATCCTGAAATCCTGCTGCTCTGAGTGCAGTGGCTCCTCTAGGATGGCTCAGGATCAGATGTTTCCACAGGAACAAACCAGCCTGGTGTCTGCACCAGTCAAAAGGACCAGGCTCAGGGCAAATGGGAAGTGGTATTCCAGAGGGGCAGGGTTTGGGTGCCTGATGGTTCCTGAGCAGCCCTGGCTCCCAGTTGTAACTCTGGGGCGTGGGGTAGTGGGCAAAGTTTCTTACCCTCTGCTCTGAGTGTAGTGGCTCCACTAGGATGGCTCAGGATCATGTGTCTCCACAGGAGCAGACCAGCTATGTTGTCTGCCCAGCCAAGAGGACCAGGCTCAAGGCAGAAGGTTGAGCTAATTTTTATATGTATCTAATGCTCTTACTTAATTTGGCCACTCAAATAATTTGTTTTCTGTATCATTTTGGATTTTCCACATGCAGAAATTATCATATATAAACAATGACAATTTCAAATGTTGTATTTTAGTTATATGTTCATCTAGTCTTACTATAGTGTAGAATCCCTCAACAGTACTTGGCACATGTAGTGAGAGTGATGAGTCTCATTTGTTTGTTTATTTGTTTATCTTTTTTTTGTCTTTGGAAGACATACAACTTTTCTTTAGTACCTGCACTCAATTTGAGAAATCAGAATTTTCCTAATGCTAGCTTTTTTGGAGATTTTAGTATTAATGTATATTGACTTTTATTTATTGCTTTCTTAGTTTAGTGATATATTGTCTTAATAGGTGTTTTGTTGCTGTAGAGAGATACTATCACTATAGCAACTCTTATAAAAAATCATTTAATTGAAGATTACTTAAAGTTTCAGAGGTTTAGTCTATTCTTGTAATGGTGGGAGCATGAGGCCATAGTGATGAAGAGGTAGCTGAAAGCTCTACATTTTAATCTACAGGGATTGAGAAGAGATCACTGGCCTGGCTTGGGCTCTTGAAAACTTAAAGCCCATCTAGTGACACACTTCCTCCAACAAGATCTCCAACTACACCTTTCAAATAGTGCCACTCCCTGATGACCAAGCATTCAGATCTATAAGCCTATGGAGTGCCATTTTCATTCAAGCCACCACATAAATATTAATATATAATATTAATTTTCCTTTATTCTGTTGATGTAGAAATACATGCTGTTTGTGATTCAAATGTTAAGCCTATCTTGCATTCTGAGAAGGAACATTCTGAGAATGCTGATTGTTACTTGGTTGGTAAACTGTTGTGTTTGATTTGCTGGCATTTAACAGTTTTAACCTATAAGAGATACTACTCAATTGTTACTTTTTGTAATGTCTTTATCAGGTTCTGTTATCAAGATTATAATAGTTTCACACTTCAACAATAGATTAGTTGGTTGCTGAATGCTAGGGTGGAAATAACTTTCCTTAAAAATTTGAACTATTGCCTGACTGTCTTCTAACATCCAATAAGCTCTTGAAGATGGTGAGGTAACTTTATTATATTGTAGTTTACAGCGTCTTCTGAGTTTTCAATTGTCCTGGGGTTTGTTGTGGTTCTGCTTTCATCCTGGTTGTGGAGTGTAACAGTATCTTTTATTCACCTGACTTGACTGTCACCTTGGAGGCTTACTGCTCACCTAGGCCAAGTACTGGAAGCTTCTAGTCTTGTACAATCTAATCTAGGCCTAAAATGTTTTCAGCTTCTGAGACTTAACTGCAGAATAAGCTCATCCTTTCTAGTTATTACTGAACTCTGGCTGGCTGGTTCAACTCAGCTGTTCTTGCTCAACTCTTCTCCAAGCAGATTGATATAATCTGGCTTCTCTCTTTTTGTTCTTCTTGGCCTCAAACTAACAATGGAAATATGTTCTAATCTTCTAGCTCCTTCCCATTTCATGGTTTGTTCTGTCTTTACCTGTGTCTAGCTTGTTCTCTCTTCAACCTGTTTCTGTAAAGCTCTCTCTGCGTTACTCTCTTAAGTAGTCTCTCTGTTCTCTCTAGTCTTGTGAGAGTTTGGCATATCCTATTCTGTCAAATGTTTCTCTGATTCCTCACTTTCTCTACTTCTTAATTAGACATCACTTTCAAACATGGCTGCTTCCTTCTACAAACTAACTTTACCTTCATTGTTTGGAATTAAAGGTGGATACTAAGCATGTCTGTATTCCAACCAGGGAGACTAAAGGTGTGTACTAGAGATGAGTGATACCACAACTGGAAACTGTTTTTTTTCCCAGTAAATAACACAATATCAGGGTTCACAGTGTGATCAAATATTCTGCAACAGTGAAGAGTGAGGTACCTTTCAAGCTTGAAACTAAAACCCTGTGGTTATGGGAACTTTTCATGACTATTTGGAATGATAGTTAATTATGATAATACCCCATGTCACCATGCCAAAGAGTGATGTGTCACTTGATAAAGCAGAAAAGACTTCCCAGATATTTTAAGTTTATATATCTTATGATGAGAAAATTACTCTGGGTTGTATGAATAGACCTGGTGTGACTGGAGGGAAACAGGAGGATTCACAATTACAAAGAAGGCAATATGGTAACAATAATGAATATAAGGTAAAGCTCTTTGAAGTTGAGAGAAAGGTCACTAACCAAAGAGCTTTAGAAGTTTCCATGAGTTGAAAATTGCAAGAAAACTGATTCCTCCCAAGGGCCTCCTGAAGGAGTCAATACATTGCTGTTGGCCTACTAAAATTTACTCTGGACTCCATGCATCTGGAATTATAATAGAATAAACTTGTGTTGGTTTTGGTTATTCAGTTTGACTTATTGTTACAGGCCTTGAGAATTGGTAGCAGTGAGTCTCTGCCTCTCTCTGTCTTCTGTTCTTTCTGTATGAAGTCCTCTCTCACCATCACCCCTAGACCATAACATATTTTTCTCATATTTATTTTATCTCATTTTCTGTCTGCTTTTCTAGAACATTTCCTAAATTCCTCTTTAAGCTCATCCTTTTGAAAATTTTATTTTTTATGACAAATTACTCTTTTTATTTGGTCTTAGAATTTTCTGTTTAAAAATGCTATTATCTTCTTATTCATGGTTGTAGTATTTTATTTCACATTTTCTAAAGAATATTAATAATAATTTCCTTAGCAGTTTTATTCTCCTTGAAACTTCCTAAAATATGTACATACATGAAAATAATTTAAATAGAGTTACTATGATAGGGAATGCAATGGTCCAGCAAATAAGACTTCTGATGCCAGAAATGGGTTATACCCTGTTGAATAGTTGGGAAAAAGGGTCCCACAGACACTTCCTAAACATCTGAGCTATTGCACTTCATAACTTGATAGTAAGGCCCTATTATAAGATACCACTTACTCATTTCATTGAATATGGAGAAATCAAGCTGGTGCTTGACAAGAACTTCACCCCTACATTTGTAGTGCTGGAAGAGACTCTGAGTGCTACCAAAAGAGAAATATAGTATCAATACCACTAAGCTACAAACCCTGTGACCTATAATATTGATCTTCCTGCAAGATATACTGGTGTAACAGTGACAAAATGTTATGGGAGTAACTAACCACTTTCTGGTTTGGTTTAAAGCCACTCCATGAGACAGAACCCATGTCTGACACTGCTAAAGTGGCCAAGAACCTGAGAATAGATGGGTCATGGGCCTAGGAGAAGACCTAATGCTAGTATTCTACTGAAGTAACATAGCAGTAAAATGACTCTGAATGAAATATTGCTATACTCATAGATCAGTGTCTCACTGAATCTTTGGAGAAGTTTCTTCCTGCAGTGGATGGGAATTAACACAGAGATGCACAAATGGACAATGTACAGAGAAGGAGAAACTTCAGATAACTCAGTCTTATGGGGTGCTTTCATCAAACTTCTTTTATCAAGGCTCAGGAAGAGAAAGTGGAAATATTCTAAGAGCCAGAGGTGATGGATGACTTCAAGGAAACAGTGTTTTTCAGAGACAAAAGACTGATTGACACATGAGTGAACTAACAGAAACTGAGGCAGAATGCTGCCTCAACACAGGTTGAAGGCAGATGGGGTGCCAACACTGAAAGGGGAAGTAGATACAGAGTCTCACCCATAGCTAAGAAGCGATTTGCAATTGATACCTGCCTGCAAATGGGAAAATAGTTTTTTCTAATGGAGTGTCAGTTGGTATATTAAGGACACTTTAGGGAAGGCTGTGTGTGTGTGTGTGTGTGTGTGTGTGTGTACTTTCTGTCTTATTGGGGTTTTGTTTGTTTTAATTTGATTTTTCTGTATGGTTTTTGATGGGGGAGAGAGAGAGAGAGAAAGAGAACAAGAGAGAACATGAAGTTGGGTGAGTAGGGAGGTGGGAGTATCTGGGAAGGAAATGTATAATCAAAATATATTGTATGAAAAGATATAAAAAAGAAAAATAAGAGAAAAATTTGTGTGCTTCAAGTCTAACCCAAGTGCTCTAATTTTTTATAGTTTATGGTAGAGATTTTCTCTGTAGCTTCATAATACTTTATTTGTCTGCTAAAACTTAGATTAGCGCTTAAGTTCAAACGAAAGTGATGAATGTGTGGATGGAGCTTTATCCCAACCCTGAGTCTAAAGCGTCTTCAATTCTTCCTGAGCTACATGTTAGGATGGTGCTTATGTTGGTGTGATTCATAGCTAATCTTCAGTAATGGATAAGATTCCAGTGGGTTTATCCCCTCACTCAGCAAGCTGTTTTTGTTCAGATACTTTCTACCGTTCACAGGCCTGTGCAATTTTCTTCTCTTACCTTGCCTATTCTGAGTCTTTTTCAAACAGAAATATTTGTGATCTTAATCATAGCATGATTTATAGTGGGGCTGAAAGTAGACATATATTTAGTTTTCCATTTTGAGTGGAAACACTAAAGATTTTGTTCGTTAGTGCATCATCTTTAAAGTAGGTGCTTTACAGGTACGCAGCATCTGCTCTGTGTTTTCCTCTCCATCCCATGTGCTTACTTCTCAAGCTTATCCATTTCCTCCACACCAACCACTAACTTCCAACTTTGTGTCTACTTTTATTATGAGGTTTGCTTCCTGATGAAATTCTCATTCAGCAATTGACTCTTCTATTGTACACTCAAACCACATATGTTCAAAACTAATATCATTATGCTTCTATAGGCTTATTGCATTTTACCCACACACAGCTTGATGGACTTTTTGGGAGGCAGGCATCCTTTATATTAGCATCACTTGCCATCTAAGATTTAGAACTGGGAACCGTTCTTAACTGTACATATACACTTAGTGCCAATGATCAGTATAGCTGTCAGATTTATCATGTACATATCTTTCAGTGTAGTTTTCATTCCTCACACATTATTTAACACTCCTATCTTGGTTAAAGCTTTCTATGTCCATTGCTATAGACTATGGTGGGAACTAAGTTCATACCTTTCCTTTAATCTTTACCCCCTATTGATGTAAATCACCCAAGAGATACATACAGAATTGGTCTGTGCTATGGATAGTGCACACTGGCAGTATATTGAGAGAGAGATGTGATTATTCTTTTGCTAATAGAAAACATAGTTTCTGGTAAATTATTCCATTTGGGGGAATGTCAAAAGTCTGTCATAATAAGGATGTAGAAGGTACGCTAGTGTAACAGGAAATTCTGAATTCTTGGGGATGTTTAGAAATACTTCCAGATGAAGGTTCCATATTTAGACCCAAAACTACATAATCCACATAAAAATATATCTCCAGATCTAAAGATAACTGAATGGACTGAAAAACTATGACTTGAAAAAGGACATAGTGAGGGAAAGATGGGGAAACGAGGAGTATCAACTCATCTTTCCAATAAGCATTTCAAGAATTTTATTATAGAATTTCAAAACAGATAACAATATTAATTTTTAATTTGCATTTGGGAATGTAATTGTGAGAAATAAAATTAAACAGAGATTAACTGTATAAAGAGAAATGGCTTAGAGAAAAGGTAGTAGATGAGTAAGAGTTAGCTTTAGTGAATGAGCTACATTTTAACATTGTAGATTAATGTAGCGAAGATTGGAAATTAAAACGGTGATGGATTTAAACTAGTAATAGGTTTGATGGTCATGTAATTATGTTAGAAATGTGTACTTGGCACTAGCACATAAGTACGGAATGGTCTAGTGCATTGTTCTGTGCTAAATTACTACTGGTAGTGCAATTGTTGAATGCTAATTTCTCCGACTACTGTCAAACACTCCATTATACTTGATTGATTAACTTGTTTACCATTTACAAAGTAATAATACATTTTATCTAATATATATATTAAATATTATATAAGATAAATGTATACATTATATAATTATTAGTATACAATATATAAATCAATATTTACAGTTTTCATTAAACTGCAATTTATATATTATTAACAAGAATCAAGTACCAAAATTATTTATTATTTCTGTACTCATGCATTGAAACTCATTTAGATCTTAAAAACATTGTTATTTATTTTTTTCTTTAACAGGAAAAGATTGATATCAAAAAATTTGTTAGTGATGCGGTCAATGTTTTATGTATGAGAAGGAAGTATGAACTAAGCTTAACTTTTGTATTATTACATTATTTATTTGCCTTACATCCTAATATTAGCACCCCCCCCAAGATCACTGCACACAGATCTTTCCCCTATTCCGCCCTCTCTTTCTCATATGTTCAGGGGGCCTAGGTCCAGCCTGTGCTTGCTCTTTGGTATGTTGATTCTGCCTCTGAGAACCCCCAAGTGGTTGACTCTGTTGGTCTTCCTATGGAGTCCCTGTCTTTTTTGGGTACCACAGTCCTTCTCCCAACTCTTTCTTAAGACTCCTGAGCTCCCTCTAACGTTTGCCTGTGGGTCCCTGCATCTCTTTCCATTGGCTGCTGGGTGGAGCCTCTCAGAGGACAGTTATGCTAGGTTTCTGTCTGCAAGCATATCAGAGTATAATTAATAGTGTAAAGAATTGGTGGGGGAATATTCCAAACTGGTTAGTCTTGGGGCCCCCAAAGGCTTCCACAGGGAGCAAGATATTCTTGGGGTCTTGCAAGGCTCCTCGGACTGAAGAGCGAGCCCAGAGCTAGACAATGAATTTCTGGTGACCACAAATAACTCACCTCTGCAGGCTGTGTCTCTGGGGGACCTGGCTGGGAAGGTAAGCTTAACATTTTTTTTAATGGAAACTTGTCAGGTATGAACTGAGAATAACAGTAAAAAGGGCTTATATATTTCTATCCCTTAATTTTCTTTGGACCATATAGATTGATTTGTTGATGACCATGTGAAGCAGCTTTTTACATCTTTGTCACCAAGTTTGGGCTAATGTTCTCTTGTAGTCATAGAAATCGAATCAGAGAAGGAGCTTAAATCGATAAAATTAACAGACAAACTGGAAAAGTAGAGCCAGTCACTTAAGAACGTGTAAGATAAAGGGTGTATTGACAATTCTAGTAACTAAGTAGACTGATATTGATAGCAGAAGCCATTATGAAGTGGACACTCACTGGGGAGTGTGTTGACATCAGTTGTCATAGGCAGCAGCTATTTGAATGTGACTTTCACTGTTGTACTATCCTTGGCTCTGATAGGGACCACAGTATTAGCAATTACAGGTACAATTTCTTTAATGCATATTTTAAATTTTGAAACACATTTGCTGACTTCACATGGCGCAGCTCCCTAATGACATGAACTTAGCCTGCACTTCAGAAGGAAGTTTCCATAGAGGCCAATCATAAAGTGGTTTGCTTAAAAATGAGCATATAAATTGAGCTAGATTTCTCCCGTGATTTAGGTTCGTCTTGGTTTTTAAAAAACTTTTGGAAACTGCGTAGTTTTTAAGACCACATATTCTATAATGTCAAGTGTCGGCATGGTTTCTGTTCAGGGGAGAATATAGGTTTTAAGAGACTAAGAATAGGCAAATTCTCGCTTGGATTTTAGGCATTCAACCTGTTAACAACTGGAGCTCTGATGCTACCAGTTATGGGTGTAGTTTCCAACAGAATAAAGGGCAATATTTCACATGAAAGTAACTAGTTGAAATTATGTGCCTCAAGAGCCAGGGTGGCCCATGGCCCAGAGCCAGGGTGGCCAGATTGCATCCAGCCATGCCTGAAAAGTCTGCCTTTCTCTTGCTTACACTCATCTAAGAAGAAAAGAGCACGCTAAGGACATGTTAGCCACTCCATTACTCATCAGCCTTCTACTGTGATGCTCTCCTCTCTCTCTCCTCTGTTTTTTTTTACTTTTCTTCACTGTTCTTTAAAGCATCAACAAGGAGCTAGACAACTCTTCCCAGCAGTTCAGAGATGCTGTAATGTGGCTCAAACACCATGGAACATTGTATTTTAGTGTAACATGGAGTTAAATTTGGGAAAGTAGTTTACCAAGTAAGTCATCTACCATGAAGATCAACCACTATTTCTTTCTTAAAACAAACTCCTTATTTCTGAAAAGATATATCATACAATGACAAGATGGCTTCTTGGCTTCTTGGCTTACTTGGAGGATTCATGAGAATCACCATCTCTGTATGTCACAGACTTGCAGAGGTTATACATACAATCAGATAGAGAAGAGAATGAAATAGAGGGAAAAGAAGGTAAAGAGTGTCAACTTCCATTGACCTATGCAGATCTGTCTTCGAGACCTGGAATTTGAGGACCCTAAAGAATTGGGCCGACTACAGCTAATGCTGCAAACAAATTACTTCAGTTTCAGTGTGCTTTTATACATGAAAGTAAACCAATGATCCAAAGACTGTTGTTTGAGTTCAGAAAAACATGGTCAGTAAAAACATGTAAATAAATGCCAGTAAGCACATATTAACAGAACAGCCCTTTACCAGAACTTTCTCAGGGCAGACCAATTTAAGAACAATTACCTGGCACAGACTGTAGATTATATCTGGGAAAGCACAAAAGCAAGGCAGAAGTGTATATTCAGATGCAGAGTACACCGAGGACCACACTCTGCATATTGTTTCACCAGACTGGGTTCTGTACCTATGCTCTGACTTCCAAGAAGAATGAACATGTCTTATGAATTGAATATAAATATTTAACACAGGAGGCACAAAATCACATCCAAGAACAATTCAGGGAACAAACTGCATCCAAGGTAAAAGGATGTCTGCTTTTCCTTGGAGCCTCTCCCACAGTTACCCAAGGCATTTCTTCACCCATGGATCATTCTTTTGACCATGTTCCCACAAATTCTTCACCATGGATCATTCTTTTGACCATGTTCCCACAAGGAATGTAAAGAAGGAGGGAGTGAATGAAGAATGGAGGGAGGAGGAAGAAGAGGAAGAGGAGAAAGAAGAGGAGGAGGAGATAAAGAAGAGGAGGAGGAAGAAGAGAAGGAGGAAGAAGAGGAGGAGGAAGAAGAGGAGGAGGAAGAGGAGGAGGGAGAGATAGAATAGTTAAGGGGCAATTTAATAAGCTCATTTTATATAACACTGGCCACCAGAAAAAAAAATCTTCAAAATATGGAAATTGGCCAGGGCAGCAAACCTAAGTATAATTTATCATACAACAAGAGAGCAGAACAGGAGAGAATAGTAATTTTCATTCTAATGCTTCTGTGACTCCAAAGCCATTTTTCATTAAGAAAAGTTTTTAGTTATTCACAATATTCATCCTCCCTGAAATTAACAAACTCTTTAATCCCCAAACTTTTAAATGTTCTTTGCTCTAGCTGATCACTTTGTAGTTCTGTTCCAGAAAAGCCCAGAGTAAATAGTCCTTCCGAAGTATTTCTTTGCCTTGTAAAGCAGAGGAGTCTGACAGGCCAAGAAGAACTACAGGAGCTAGAAACCATCCTGGGCTTCCAGAGCCAGCCTCTGAGCCTCTTCCAGTCCTTGAGACAATCTCTATCTAAAGTGCTGGATCTCACAAGAAGCATATTTGAAGTCACTCCTTTATGTGCACTGAACCAACCATGAGAGGATGGCACATCGTATAAGCCTCACGTTTTTGCAGCTGCTGCACTGAATACTGCACACAGACATTCTGAGTCCCCAACTTAGGTTTAGAGAGAAGGAGGGGGATGAGATGAAGAACTTGGGAGAGGGGACCGGAAGGGGGGCAATATTTGGAATGTAAATAAATAAAATAGTTGAAAAATAGAAACAGACCATTCTATTAAGAAACTGTAACTTCTGAAGAACAATAATGGAGACAAGTACTTCTCCATACTCTCCCTCAAATTTATGGTCTCTTTTTAAAAAAGATAGTTATTTCATGCACATATTATATGCATAAACATATATATTTCTAAATACAACAGAGAGTCCATATAATGTTATTCACATGTGTATGTTTTTAGGGATAACCACTCAAACATTAGCTGAACAAAGACGACACCAACAAATGTGGCAGACTGGATGAAGAAAAGTCCATGAGTCCTCAGGCCTTCACAGAGAAGTATAGGTAACCAACTAAAATTGGGAGTGGAATAGGCTCCCCAGAGAAGAGCACACCAATTGGTTGTCCAGTAGCAGATGTTTTATAGAAGATGGGAATAAATGAGAAACCATGGATTTTGGCTAATCACTAGTTACCTGATTACAAAAATAATGTGTATAAGACCGAAACTTCCTCAAGTCCCATAAAATACATGATCAGTTTAATTTTAGAGGTGTATCAGGTGATTCTTAGAGAGAGGAGCTGCAGTTTCCTCTTGGCATTCTTGTTTACTTTTTGTCCTCTGCTGTATTCTATCCCCTGAGTCTTAATAGAAGAGAAAAAAATATTGGTATATCTTCAAAGAGAAAAGAAAGAACTGTTCATGCCCCAGGAAGGCATTTCTATCTCGGATTCAAGTATAGTCTTGTTGACCTCCAGAGTCCTGACTGGACCTGAGTTTTCAGAACATCATATTCAAAGATGAGCTTCTGAAAAGAATAGTTCTAAAAAGAAAAGTTGCTTTTTAATAACTAATGCAGGCGTCTGGATGTTAGACTGACTGTCCCATCTGCTGTGTGGGTAGTACACCTGCCCCATCATCCTGGAGACAGGACAAGAGGTCTTGGCTAGAGTCAGAGAGCTGTCCTATAGTTTAGTTATCTGGGTGGGAATAAACCTGCCAGTCTTCACCAGCTGATCTGTACCTGGCAGACTTCATTACTACATAAAATAGTAATCCACTGTTTCCCGCTAGTCTGTTGCCCACCACCCTTTATTCTCTGCTTCGTTGCCATCTTCACTGCTCTGGTCTCTGGTCTCTTTAGAGTGTCTCTCACTGCTTATTTACATACTGGCTTTTTCTACACTTTTAAGTTCAACAAGGACAGGCTTTGTTTTATCGACATCTCCCACGCATGGTAGGTAAATGTTTGCTGAATAAATTAATTGATTGTGTTTGCCTTGGTGAGAGTGTTTAGAGTGTGGCTTAAATATATATTTTGAATAAATAAATAGGATTACCTTAATAGTTGTGCTATGTAAACACCTGTAAGAATACATAACTGGAGGGAAGTGGCGCATGCAGATAAGATTTAAGTATGAAATTTTAATGTCACCTTAGCAGAGAATATCAAAATGAAATTAAAATAAGAGAGACAGGGCTGTCTCAATGCTTTAAGTCATTTTAGGCACAGAAACAAGGAAACAGCTGCAATTATAAATTATCTTGCATGATGCTTTGCTTTGAAGACACAGCCCATGGATTATAGAGACTAAGGACATATCCAATAAAAGAAGTTCATATATATGTTTTTACTGTATTATTAGCAAAAGCAATCACAGTGGCTTGTCACTTTGTTCAGTTATTGTGAGTGTGTGAAATGGATATTTAAGAAGATTGTTGGAAGAAACGGACATTTTTAGTTTTCTTTATTATAGTAAGGCAGTGCCAAGATAATTTTAAGAGTACAAATTGGAATATGAGTATTTATTGTTTTATTGTTTAATTTGACTTGACTTATTCTTCTTTTATATTTCCATCCTGAACACTTCTTCTTCCTCCTTCCCTTCTAGTGCCTCCCACTGAATGTCCACTTTTATCAGAAGTTATTCTTTGGGAAGCAAAAATTGCAAGTTTTGTCAAATTTAATAAAATGTTCTTTTTGACCAAATCATTTGCAGTATAATCAAAAGATAATTATGTTTTGTAATCAAATTTGGCAAAAAATGAATGATAATTATAAACATCTTAGTTTTTCCATGAGATGAATATAAAATGTAAAGCAGTATCTTAGGATTGTAAACATGTTAGAGCCTTGGGCAAGTTACTTATTTTATAGATAGGTCAAGCACTGAAGTGTTAAACTGTAAATCATTACTGAAGTCATAAATACAGTTACATTTTGATTTCGAAGCAACTTTATAGATATTACAGATTACTTTAGCCTCCCCTTTCAGTCTGACATACCTTGCTGGTATATGAAGTTTGACCTAAAGTGTGCTAGACAATGTGAATCAACCAAAAAAAAAAAAAAAAAAACCCACAGAAAAACAAAAAAACCAAACAAAAACACAAACAAAAAATACCCAAACAAACAAACAAAAAACCCACAAAAAACAAAAGACAAATGTAGCAAACAAACGAGGAAGTTAAAAAAAAAAACACTTTTTTTTTTTACCTATTCTTTGAAAGTTTCATATATTTATACAGTGTAATTTCGTCATATCCACCCACTACTTTCTCTCCCCGTTTTGTGCTCACTGAATCATTTTCTCAGCTTCAGGTCCTCCTTTCTTTAGCATTAGTAACTCTTGAGTACAACTTCTTTTCTGCCCTATGCACATGAACGGCTTACTCAAGTAGCAATGTGCCAAAAGGAGGTTGACTTCTCTCCCTCAGATAGCATCAAGGGCTAATAGTTCTTCCCCAGTGGTGAGGTTCCTTGCCTACCCATGCTGGGAGTTTTGACTTTCTTGATCTTGTGTGGGCGGCCACAGCTGCTGTGAATAGATGTGTGCAATGGCCATACCTGCTAAGAAGTCAGTGTCTCACAGCCCTCTTCCCCACCAGTCTGCTCATGTGTTCTTTCTCCTTGCCCTTCTGCAATGCCCCTAAGCATTGCATGGAGAAAGGTTAACCTAGATGGTCCGTTTGCAGCCAAGCGCCCTTAGTGAGTTATACTCAGTGCTTTGACCATTTATGAGTCTCTGCATTAACCACTTCACATTGCAAAAAGAAGCTTCTCAAATCAGTTTCAAAAGGCACATAAACCTATGGATATAAGCATAAATGTTCAGGAAATAGTTTGATGGCATGACCATGTAGTATAACAACAACTGTAGGATCTTCCACTAGTGTGCTGATCTCCCCAGTCCTAGGCTTTTTGACTGGTTTACAGTACCAGATGTGAAATCCCTGCTGCAAAGTAGCTCTCAATCAGTTAGAAAGCTGTAGGTTTTCTGACATACTCTCAAGCTACTAGTGGTCACATTTTTGCCAGGCAGGTCAGTATTGTAGCACACAGGGTCCTGCACTGGGTGAGACTTCCACAGTCTTTTCTTTCTGAGCAGTTCCATAGTTCCTTCTGGTAGTATGTAAACCAGTCATGAGGAAAAGAGTTTGCTGGTCAGTTGAAGTTGATTTCTATAAGTCCTGAACTGAAAGCGGGTAGTGTCTCAGAAAGAGGGACTTATTACCTAGTTTTAATGGACAGATTAAAAGAGGAATATCAAGACCTGTGTTGTCTGAGTGTCTCTGGGACCTCCCAAGTAATTCATAGGACGTAATTCCTTACTTGGCACTGATGCTTTCATTTAATAACTCATATCATTAAAAATAAAAAGATATTAAAAATTAATTGTCAAAATTTTATACCTACTTCTTGCAGAACATAATTTGTTGGTTGACTTTATGACATTTTATACCAAAAAGAACTGTTTTTGTTTTGTTACAGAAAAGAATTTTCGTTCTTTTCTTCATGGCTTCTATGATTCTTTTATTGCTTAAGAATTTTCCCATCTTTAAGTATTTTCTAAAAATATTCCTTACAGGTTTTAGAAATATACCTTACAAGAGTTATAGTATAAGTTATTATATTTTTAGATATGTGTTTGAATTTTCCATTTTGTTCTATTTATCTATTGGCTATTTTTATGCCAATATTATACTAATTTGATTAACTACTATTATCCTTCCTCTCCCCAATAATTTGATATTGATCACATATTGGTTCTTTCACATGAACTTCACAGTATTCCCTGCTCCTTAGGAAATTCATGAATAATTCCATTAAATGTGGGATTTTACTTGGGATAACTTCTATTTTGTGGCTTACCTGTGCTCCTCCATTTCCTCAATATTTAGTGTATAATTTGTTCTAAAAATTCCCTAAGGTGTGACAGGTTGTCTAAGATGTACTAGCCACTGAGTTCTTGGTGATTCAACAGTGAACTAACAATGCACTGCACCCACGGATGCCGACCCAAGCTTCCTCCCTCCAGCCCAGAACAAAGGGCATGGCTACCCTGGGGCAGAAACAGACGTGAGGTGGCAGTCTCTTCATAGTGTCCCAAATTACCTGAATGTTTGTGGTAGGATTGTTTTAGCTTTCATATTTTTTTTAAAACTGATATTTCTTCTATCCTATCTTCAATGCCTGACATTCTCTCTTTCTCTCTTCCTCTCTTCTGTCTCTTGCATACTGTTGTTGATGCTTCCTGTTTGCTTATCTAGATTTTCCATCCCCAGAATCTTCCCAGTTTGTGTTTTCTTTACTGCTTCTATTTCCACTTTCAGGTCTTCAGCAGTTTTATTTCCTCACACTGTTTTTTTTTCTTTTCTTTTCTTGGCTTTCTTTAAGAGATTTTTTTTATTTCCTTTTGTTTATGTTTTTCTGGATTTCTGTAAGAGATTTATTCATTTTGTCTTAAAATGCCTCTATCATCTTCATAAAGGTGGTCTTAAGGTTATTTCCTTGTGCTTCAGCTGGTTTAGTAGGGCTCATACGCTATTCAGTGCTTATTAGGATAGCTGGGCTATGGTGATGACATATTGCCCTGGCTGTTGTTGATTGTGTTCTTACACTGGCAATTAGCCATCTGGGTTTTGAATGATTATATGTTTAGGTGCTGATTTCTGAGTTTGTCTTTGTTAGATGGGTGTTTTATTTCCAGGTTTCTGTTTCCTCTTTGGTCTTCTGGTCTTGTGGCCTGGATTTCTGGTAGCCCGTGTGACCCTGGTCCAATAGGGAGTCTCTCTGCAAGTTTGGGACTTAGATTCTTGGGACTAGTATAACCTTTGGTCCAGAAGAAGGTCACTGCCTAAGTTTGGGAGGTGGGACATGGTGATGATGAGGGAAGTGGGGATTGAGCATTGCTTCATGGGGGGTACATTGGGATAGTGGATGAGCTCCATGAGTGAGCTGCCTCTCTTAGGCTATGGTGGTGGTGTGGTCTCTGGATCAGCAGGGAGTCTCCACCAGAGTTGGGGCTGGAGTTCTGGTGGCTGAAGTAGCCTTTGATCCAGCAGTGAGTTTTTCCTGAGTTCATCTATCTATTTTTCTTGCTGCTGTGTCCTGTACTTGTTCTTCAAACTGGTGTGGCCTCATATGCTGATTTTTGTTGTTGTTGTTGTTGGGCCAGTGGACCGTGTCAGGAAACTTGGTAAGGTTGAGGGAGTTGGAAGCCCTGGAGCCTCTGAAGAAGATGTTAGGAGCTTCACAAGCTTCTGACCAGGTCCTTGTCACATGACCACAGTACCCTATGGAGAGGATCATGACCATCAGCCAAGTAGGGGCAGTGCCCTAAGCCCCTCCACATGCAGATGAGGCATCCTTAACATTTCAGACCAAGTCAAAAGAAAGCATCTGCTGTCAGAACCCAACCCACCGCAAAATGTGTATAAGATCCTATCCAGAATGAAGGTGTGTGAAAATCACTCCATTGTTTGAGAGCATCTTTCTGGTAAAAGCTGTAACACTTCCTAGCTCCTTTGCACCTTGCTTGTTAGCTCCCCACTCCCCTCTGTGCAGTCTCACTGGCTGGGCCACAGATCTCCCCAGATAATGTCTTCGACACAGACCAGCATTATGTAGCTGAGCTGATATGTGAAACAGAGAAAACACCAATGAAGACAAGAGAAACAATGGAGAAGCTACACATGATCATCATTGCTGTAAAACTAGCAAACTGAGTACACAAGATTGATCAGATTGGAAGATCATAGGCAATTGGTTTTCTGTGAATGAGGCAGCATGGTAGTGCTCATCTTTAGACACTTGGAAACTGTTGAGGTCAGAGTTCAAGAGCCTGAATCATTTCAAAGAGATTCTGGCTCAGCTTCAATAGCTTGTCAGGGGAAACAATACATCAAGGACTGTTTTGTCCTTAAGTAGACTGTCCCAGAGCATCACAGACCTCTGTAATCCTTTGTGGCATTTGCTTCATCTCCATGATCTGAGAACAATGCTTCTACACGGTAGCTTGGCCTTACATGTTCACCAACATTATACCTCTAGTTATCCTGAGAACAAGGTAAATGAATTGATTTCTGGAAAGCTGACAGAAAAAAAAAATTCACAGTTCTATCTGCGCCTGCCATTCTATAGACAGTGTTCCCATGTTCACAATTATGCTCGAGTCCACAAGCTATCCTTTAAACTACCATTAAGTTCTAGCACAACCCACCTTTTTAGAGGCCAATTTATGTTGTACACTAGACTCACAACTGTACCTGCATTCTATTTGGTATGCTAGATGACCAAGATTTTCTGCAACTATTTTGGCATAAAAACAACTTCAAGATTTGAGTAACCCAGTATGAGTGCCCACTTAACCAGTCTCAGTATGTTTGGTAGGTTATGCAGATCAAATTAAGTGTTCATTGTTTTGCCTACCTGTCTACCTGCCTTCTTTCTTCCCCTTTTCCTTCTTTCCTAGCTCCCTTTCTCCCCATCTCCCTCCCTACCACCTCCCTTTCTTTGTGGTGCTGGTGATTGAACTCAGGGCCTTGCTCATGTCAGGAAAATGTTCTCCCTCTGACCTAGCCTCTGGCCTTTACCCTGATTGTTATTGGCTTTAAAGATGAAGTTCAGGTAAGCGGTGTGTAAAAAGGCTTTCTTTTCAAAAATCTAGAAGTAAGAAATCTCAGAGAAAACCATAATGAAAACATGATAAACATCACTGGAAAATAAGCAGGCATAGAAAAACGTGACTCAGTTATTTTTTAAATCAAGACAGAGATTATGGTTGTGACCAGGGATGTCCAAGGTTCAAATAAGTCACAGAAACAACTGGGAAATGGACGACTTTCAAAGATTACTTAATGGGGACTGCTTACTCCTGTCTCCTTTTTTTGAGGGTTTCTTAGTAAACCTTAGCCTGTGCTTCCTAGCTGCTTAGCATAAAAGACACAGCCCAATGCAGTGGCCATGGAGGAGGGCAATGAGAAGGTGCTTGGTTGTGGGCCATCATCCTCACCACTGATCTGGTTAGCGACTATTCACTGTATCACTTCTGGAGCCCATTGTTCCCGGAATCACAAGTAACCCTGAGCAGCTTATGATCTTACCTTATAATATATATTATGGAAACATTGATTATGGCCACATTTCTGTGGCTACAGCTAGTCCACTTAAGAAATGAAACTTTTGCATGACTTTTAGACATGTACAACAGTATTGGTTTAAATATGTGCATGTGTTGTGTTTAGTAGATGATTACACATGTGGTGACCTTGATACTCTGAGAAGTTCAGGAACAAGCCATATTCAACCTAACAAAAATTGGTAAAGTATCTTTATAAGTATTTTAAGTATTTACTGCTGTAATGGGTTTAAAAACTATTGCCTTAAAATAGACTTATATTATAACATACAAAGGAAGGAGTGGGCAGAAAAAAATGCTTAATTAATGAGAAGTATTTTCCAGACTGGATCGCACATACATATGAACAATTTTTGATGAAGTTATAGGATATATGGTGAGAATACTACAGGATTCTAGAAGTATTTATGTTGTGAATCTTAGAAATCTTAATTTTCCTTTGTTGGGCAGATAACATTGGAGCCAATCTGTGAATGGTTAAGAGAAACACACTTCCCAGCTTAGCTGTGCATGTGGGTTACAACACAGGATCTGGTCTGCAGCTGAAGCATCAGAAGACAAGCATCTCTTAGATCCTGGCATTAAGATATCAGTGTGCTTCCCATAACAAGTGGAATGCATCGTGAGGCCCTGCTCTTTCTTATGTCATGTACCTAATGGGATGTAGGCTTATTATCTGAATAAGACAAGGAGTGAGCCTTTCATAGTTCACTCATTCAACATGGTTCTGGTTCAGGAAGTCCAGCTGCTGGGAGAGCTCAGGGAGGTCTGTTTTCTGAATGACAGTATGAGTTTCATGGTTTTCACTAACTGGCAGTAAGAACTGGCTTATCTATGTTGTTGGCCTGCTGTTAAGAAAATGACAAGAAGAGCAGCGTGAATTTTAAGAATGGGTCATTTTCCTATTGGATGGAGTAGACAACTGTAAGAAGTAAATTTGACTGCACTCTTTGTGGCAAACCGAGCTGTATGGCAAACTGTTTTTGTAATGGCAAGATCAGAAAAGTGATAACATCAATTTATACCACTCATACTTGATGGCTTAGTGACTATAGCTGTAGCTACAGAGCCCAGATACTGTTCTGTGTAAATCCAGTATGGTTCACTGGAAAGGTTGATATGGATTTAGATTTTGAGCATAGGTTATGCAGATTTTATATGTAAGAATTTCTTAAACAAGTAACTGTTCTAGTTTCTTTCTGTGTTATAATAAGATATCCCGACAAAAACAACTTGAAGGGGAAAGGGTTTATTCGGCTTACAATTTATGTTCCTGTCTATCATTGAAGGGAAGTCAAAACAAGAACATAAGCATTGTCTTTTCCACTGCCAAGAGCGGGACAAATGAAGGCATAGAAATGTTTGCTTTATTCCCATCTTGCTTTTTCTTGTCCTATATAACTCAGGACCCCATTCCAAGGAACAGTGCCATGCACAATGAGTTGGTCTTACTATATACCAACTAACAATCAAGATAATCCCCACAGACACGCCACAGGCCAACCTGATCGAAATAACAACCCAACTGAAACCTGATCTTAGGTATTGCATCAAGATGACATTTAAAACTAGCTATCACAATGTTTGAGGTTTATTCTTTGTATTTGTATATTGAGGATATGCCTTTTTCCTGAGAACCTCTCATTGAGAGTTTATCTTAAATTAGGTATATAATAGTCATATACTGAACATTATCTACACAATAAGGAGTTGTCCAACATTGAAATGTGTGTGTGTGTTTTAAAATCAACAATATCTAATCAAAACCAAAGCTGACATTCTTTCTTCCCCCAAATTCTTAGTTTTCCCTGTATTTTGACACTGTAAACAATATCTTGTGCCTTATTATGCATGGTATTAAATTTCCAGGCACTTGCTGCATGCAAGTTAAGAAGTTAAGAAGTACCCTGGGCTTTCCCTGAAGGCTGTAAGAACAGTTTTCCTTCTAAATATGAGACTCAGGGGGTTTGTTTCAGGAGTAATCATCCTATAGAAAGAAGTTAGAAAATTCAAGGTCTCAGAACTCCTCTAGATTTAGGATGTTTTCTATGGAAAATACAGATTTCTGCCTGTCTTCAGATTTTTTTATGCCCGTAAAACAAAAATAGCTTAAATCAATTCTAAAATCCCCCCCCAAAACCGTTTTCAATTTTAAAAAAATTTTATCCAAGCAAACCGGGTGACAGGGCGCTGCTCTTTTGCCATCCCCAGGATCTTCCCGCCCCCAGCACAAGCTCCTCAGCCAGGCAATTAAAGTGTTCCGCAGTTTTGGATGGGCTGGAAATCACAAACTCTGCCAAGCAGGCGGCGGGAAACAAAATATCTATTAAAGGGGGCACTCAAAAAAATGTTAGCAACCGTTAAGGGGTTTTTCCCAAAAAAATTCCTCCAAAACCCCTTCTCCCTTTTCCTCCCTTCTCTTTTTTTCCTTCGGTTTGAGTCGTGTTTGTTGGGGCAACGTTTATTCAAATGAAGATGGGTGGTTTAAAAATTGAATCTTATTCAGGAAATTGGGGCCCTTTTAACTTCCGGTTTCAAGCATTTATCGTACAATTTCTTGGAACTGGTGTAAAATTCATCAAAATAGGGGGGGGAGGGGGAAATGGAAAGGATCCACACTTTTACAATTGGAGGCATCTAAGCTGGGGGGGGCCTTAGTTAGGGTTATTCATATTCTCAGAGGGGCTAAGGGCGGGGGGGAATAAAGGCTTTTTTTAGGAACGCGGAGGGGGAATAAAGAGGGAATTTGCCCGGGCTGATTGCACGGGGGTTGGGGGGTTTCACTCACTTGTTCTTTTGGTTCTTGCATTAAAAACTGAATTGCTGGGGGGGGGTTTTCAAAATTCAAATCTTTTGGAGGGTGGTACATGGAAAGGGAGCCAGTTTTACAGTTCAAGCATAAAAATGGGGGAAAATTTTAAAGGGGGGCCTAAATTAAAGGATACATCAATTTTTGTTTTTTTTAAACCTTTATAAATTTGGGAAGGTTTCGGTTTAGGGGGATTTTTTGGGGGTTCTGGAAAAGATAATGGGAGGGGGATTTTGGGGGGGGATTCAACTGTGGGTTTATCAACTTGGACGGTTGGCGGGGGATGGGGAAAGCTATTTTTAAAATTAAATGTAGGTGCCTAGAAGATTTTTTTTAAAAAAGGTTATGGGGCTTTGTTAAGAAACTTTTTATTTTAGGGTTGGATTATTAGGAGGGGATGTGTCTGGGAAAAACTTTTAGTAAGTATTATGGGGGAAATGGGGTAAGGAGAGAACATCTGAAATGTAAAAAAAATTTCCAATGAAAAAAAAGAGAGGAAAGAGCCCTGTGAGTAAAAAGATGCGAAACCAGCTGAAGCTAAGATGCTTTGTCACTTTGGCAGACAATAGATAAGCAAAATGAACTGACCAAATCACTCTTTTTGGTTAGATTGTCCAGCTAGAATAATGCATTTGTTTTTGCAAACAACTCTCTCTCCACACTAGTCCAGCATTTAATTTTTACCTGCAAATATTCCAGGAGCATTATTGTGTATGTGTAATATGGAAATTCTGAACTGCTGATTTACAATCTGATAATTGTAGCTAAACAGCAACCATTTCTGCCTGTTCACTTGTGGGAACCAACTCAAGCTAAGGGAAAGGAGCATTGGAAGAAAGCTTAAAATTTGGAATTTTAAAAATATAATTATTTAACTTGAAGATACTTCGCAGTTGGGTGAGGGCTTGTGTACCTCACAAGGAAAACATCCTTAAGGTGAGATATCATTACATCTATTGTGAAATAATGGACAGACTTATGACCCAAACAGAATGGTAGAATAGAAAAGTATAACTTAAGCATGGACACAGTCAGAGTTTAAAGGGTGTGTGCACTACTGAAAAAATCCACATTGGTTTTTATTTTCTTTGTCCTATCCCATGGAAATGTTTTGCAAGAGAAACGTAAGAGCCAAATCCTCTCCACATTTGGAGGCTGTTTTCTTCAGGGTCTTGAGAGGTGTGTGGACTAAAAAAAGTTTTGTAATGGAGAGGTAAAGTGACCAAGTCTGGGAGTATCGGGGAAGGAAACATTGAATGAGGTTGAGATCAGAAGCAGTTTGGAAGTTTGTGTTCCCCTTTAGCATCTCTCTGGTGGGAGTTGCTGCAGGCCCTTATCCTAACGATATCAGGAAGGATAGCTACATTTCACTGTAAAGTTGTCAAGGATCAGGTAATTTTTAGGGTTCTTTATGAATGCTAACAATTTCATATCCAACAACCTTCCTTTGTGCAAGATTCTAGTATGTCGTACATTTAAAAAAATGAGACATAAATGAGTTAAATAATTTAGACAAGTCAAAAAGTAAGTGACCTTGAATGTGGTGGTTAGAACATGTTTCCATGACTGGAAACTTGAATGATGGCCCTAAGGCCACTGGTGTCTCCCTGTGGACAGTTCAGGGCTCTCAGGGCTGGAAGACCAGTTCTTGATTGCAGTGTGAAGGAGAAGCAGCCACCACAATGTCTGGGGTCAGTATGGGCTGAAGGCCTGGTCTGTTTCTACCTTTCTGGAATAAATATGAGCCTATGGTTCTGGTGCCCAGTGAACAGGAGAGTCATCCTGATGGTGATTGTGCTTGGATTCTCTGCCAGCCAGGCAGGTGGGAGCCTGCAGCTGAGTCTGCCAAGCATACATCTGAATGTCTTCTGGAGCTCCTCACTGGATAACAGGCATGTCGTGCTAAACATGTCCAAAATTAGACTTGTGACCTTCCCTCACACCACTTCCCTCGACAGTCCCTTCCATCTATCAAGCCTTGGCAACTGCATTTCCTACTTGTTAGGCTCTCACACTCCGATTAATCTCCCAGCCCTCTCAGAGTCTGGGCATTCCTCACTGCCCCGTGGATAATGCCTGGTACAAATTGCCATCATGTCTGAATTACTGCAGTAGCTTTTGGAATGGTTCCCCTTCCTTCTATGATGCTGTCAACGAAGCAGCCAGGCTGGTTCTGTTCATCCCAGTCCCTCTCTCCACACTAGTCCAGCATCTTCCTATTTCAAAATGAGAAAAAGCCATTGTCTCAGTTGTGGCCTCAAACCTGTCATCCTGCTCTGGTTTTATCACCGACACTTTCAGCCCTGTCACTCAGCTCTCATGAGATCAGTTTTCTTGCGTCTACCTTTGGGGTCTTCGGACACACTTCCACTTCATTCAGACCTTTTTCATGATTAACTGCTTTCTTCTCATCTCAGCTTAATATTTCAGTTAATGGATTCTATCCCAAATTAAAAACTTCATACTCCAACTCTTCATATCTCTTTTCTCTCCTCATTTTTTCCTCTGGATCCCAAATACTGTCTAACATCTTATTTATTTACCGTGTATAATGCTCACATTGTATCAATTGCTAGCTTTCTATAAAATCCAGGAGTTTGTTGTTGTTACCGTTGTTGTTGCTGTAGAGGCTTGTGTGGCCTAGGCTGTCCGCTAACTTATTACACACAATGTAGCTTAAGCTTCTGATCCTCCTGCCTCCACATCTCAAGTGCTGGGGTTACAGGTGTTTACCACCATGCCCATTTTGCAAGAATTATCTCAATGTCTCCTTTGTCTTTGACACAGAGTCTGGGCATTCCTCACTCACTCATATACTTATATATGCCCCATGACTGTGTCCTGAGTGAGTGAGTTCATAGAAATGAAAGATTTGATATGCCCTGCACCTTAGGCATGTGACAAAGTTACACTTCCTGCAAAGATGTTCAGTGTACAGTGGAAGTTAACTCTGTCACTTAACATGACAGGCAGCCTGATCAGTGAACAGACTGATGGTGTATCCCACCAATTAAATCCCTAAGGCATTTAAAATACATAATGGAAAATAAAAAAGGCTTATTGTTGACTTGTCAGATTGGTCTAGACATAGATCTCTCTCTCTCTCTCTCTCTCTCTCTCTCTCTCTCTCTCTCTCTCTCTCTCTGTGTGTGTGTGTGTGTGTGTGTGTGTGTGTGTGTAAGTGTAGGTGCCTGCAGAGTTCAGAATCAGATGTCAGATACTCAATAACTGTAGTTACAGGTGGTTGTGAACATGTCCTAGGTACTGGGATATTTATGCCCTGACTGTCGATCCAAAGAACCCTTGGTATGAATCAAGAATATTCTCCCAGTTCTATATGTTCTCTTCACATAATTCTATGTATTAATAATACAAAACCTATCACTGTTCTGATTTATAACACTCAGTAGCATCTGAATTTACAAAGTACTTTTTAAACCTAGGCAAATACTAACAACACAGCTTAGGTGACTTTATAGTATTTGTTTAGTTTATCTATGTAATTTCCATCCAGTCAGGTAATAAATAAATAAACAATATCTAATATTTTTGCGATTTTCATTATTGTTAAAACAGCAGTTTCTCAAATACCTCACTCTTGTTATATATAAAACAAGTATAACAGAAACAGGAAACCCAATGCTGTTTGAATTTTGTTTTGAGCCAGAGACTAGAACAGGAACAGCCTAACAGTACAAAGTGTCTGTACTTTTTCTCCAAATCATATTCATTAAGGTCTGAGGACTGTACACATATTGGGCTCCTTCTAGGATAATGTCCTCCCTACTGTCAGAGTTCCTCCAATGAACCCATCTGTGAGCATCTACAGGCTGCTCACGACATGCATTTAAATTGCTCGTTGTGTTCCAGAAACCTCTTCTTCTTACAAACAAGTGTTGACCTCTGTGCTCCATGTTCGTCCAAGGGACAGACACTGGGCATTGGCCCAGGCTGGCAGCCAAATGATGGCCACATCCTGTTCTATGCAAAAGCACACATTTTCATTACACCAAGATAATTAGAAAAAGTAGCATAGAGGAATATGAGTAATTCCATCAGTAATTACAGCAATTACACCCTTAATTGCCATGCCACCTCCAGTGTTACATTATATGTGTGTGTCGGCATTTTACTGAGCAAACACTCATATGCTTCCTGTTAAAAATGTACCTGGTTGTGTCAGTTTCCTCTCTAGGTTAAAAGATAATTGAAGTAAAATGGTTTCGTTGCCATGATCAAAGCAAAATGCATTATACTGTTACGGTCATTGTCACTGAGCCTTTTCAACACAGGGATTTCTGTGATTTTGAGAAAAGTGGTAACAGAAGCCAAAGTACTAAAAAAATATCATTTCAGACAGAGAGGAGCTGAGTAGGAGAAGTGGTTGAATTGGGGGAAGAACTTGGCAAGGCGAAAGGCTGTGCAGGGAGAGGAGCTGTGCAGGGGAGGAGCTGTGCAGGGAGGGCTGTGCAGGGGAGGAGCTGTGCAGGGGAGGGCTGTGCAGGGGAGGAGCTGTGCAGGGAGGGCTGGAGGAGGAGCTGTGCAGGGGAGGAGGCTGTGCAGGGGAGTGGCAGGAGACTGTGCAGGGGGAGGAGGGCTGTGCAGGGGGGAGCTGTGCAGGAGGGAGGGAGAGCTGTGCAGGGGAGGGCTGTGCAGGGGAGGAGCTGTGCAGGGGAGGAGCTGTGCAGGGGAGGGAGCTGTGCAGGGGAGGAGCTGTGCAGGGGAGGAGCTGTGCAGGGGAGGAGCTGTGCAGGGGAGGGCTGTGCAGGAGGAGGAGCTGTGCAGGGGAGGAGCTGTGCAGGGGAGGAGCTGTGCAGGGGAGGGGCTGTGCAGGGGAGGAGCTGTGCAGGGGAGGAGCTGTGCAGGGAGGAGCTGTGCAGGGGAGGGCTGTGCAGGGAGGCTGTGAGGGAGGGCTGTGCAGGCTGGGAGGACTGACTGTGCAGGGGAGGAGCTGTGCAGGGGAGGGAGCTGTGCAGGGGAGGAGCTGTGCAGGGGAGGAGCTGTGCAGGGGAGGAGCTGTGCAGGGGAGGAGCTGTGCAGGGGAGGAGCTGTGCAGGGGAGGAGCTGTGCAGGGGGGAGCGTGCAGGGAGGGCTGTGCAGGGGAGGGCTGTGCAGGGGAGGAGCTGTGCAGGGGAGGAGCTGTGCAGGGGGGAGCTGTGCAGGGGAGGAGCTGTGCAGGGGAGGAGCTGTGCAGGGGAGGAGCTGTGCAGGGGAGGGGCTGTGCAGGGAGGAGCTGTGCAGGGGAGGAGCTGTGCAGGGGAGAGGCTGTGCAGGGGAGGAGCTGTGCAGGGGAGGAGCTGTGCAGGGGAGGAGCTGTGCAGGGAGGAGCTGTGCAGGGGAGGGGCTGTGCAGGGGAGGAGCTGTGCAGGGGAGGAGCTGTGCAGGGAGGAGCTGTGCAGGGGAGGGGCTGTGCAGGGGAGGGCTGTGCAGGGAGGGGCTGTGCAGGGGAGAGCTGTGCAGGGGAGGGGCTGTGCAGGGGAGGAGCTGTGCAGGGAGGAGCTGTGCAGGGGAGGAGCTGTGCAGGGGAGGGGCTGTGCAGGGGGGCTGTGCTGGGGAGGAGCTGTGCAGGGAGGAGCTGTGCAGGGGAGGAGCTGTGCAGGGGAGGAGCTGTGCAGGGGAGGGGCTGTGCAGGGGAGGGGCTGTGCAGGGGAGGGCTGTGCCTGTGGGTGGAGGTTGGAAGAATTTGAAGTTGGTATTGGGGAGAGAAGAACTGGGTAGGGCAGGAATTGTGCAGGGGAAGGTGCTGGGCAGAAAGAATACAATTTGCTTATAGTAAAATACATGGCACTTTTACAGGTAGATTTCGAAATTTCAATAAACTGGAGATGATTTCCACCATTATCCAGGGTGTTTGTGTTTATCTCGTTCTGAATTTGCTCTGTGGGTCCATCATGCACTGTGTTAAACATCTTTGCCTTTGCTCACCATTCTGTCTTTGTGAAATATGCACTCGAGCTCTTCTCTACCTTTGAAATGGACTTGACTTTCTGTCAAGCTCATCGACAGTGAGATATGAGCTACTCGGCACACTTGACCATTGTGAAATTGTCTCCCAGACTGGGCCTTGCTTTTTAATTGTTTTCATGTTTTCTCCCCACCCCGACAAATTTTATTTGGACGGAGTTATTATTTCACAATTAGCACTATTTTGTTTCTTAGGAGATAGTTTCCTACTTCAACTAATGAAAGCATTCATTTTAAGATTCTAAAATCTGGGAGTTCAAGCTGTACACATGCGTGTCTAGTTCATTTCAAATCAGTTTTATGCAGTGGCTGAAGGAGGGGTCAATCTTCTTTCACATGTTTGAAATTACTCCAGATTTGTTTAGTGGCAAGTCTTTCTTCATTGATTCCCCCTTAACTCTGTTTAAGATGCACTGACTATACACACATGGGCCTACGTTTGAATACTATACTATGTCACTTATGCATTTGTCCATCAAGCTTCAGAACTACACTGTCTTGACTTTTGATGCTATACTAAGTAGTATTGATTTTTAACTTACTGCTTCCATCTTTTTAGAAGATATAGATCACTCTTTTTATTTGACCTTATGTAATTCTAAGTTCTAGTAGCTTTTCTATAGACTACCTATGATTTTTGTCTTCAGAATTAGTAACCGTACAAATGAAAACTGCTTGTTTTTTCTTTCTAATCTTGATGCTTTTTGCCTCTCAGTTCCAAGTACTGATTTTGAACAACAACAACATGAAAATGAACTTGAGCTCCTTTAAAAAAATAAATAAATTTTTATCACCTTGTTCTCTTGCTAGTTCTCCAAAAAGGACTCCTAGGACATGCCTGATTTGGATGTACTGTATAAATTGTCATTGGGAATATTTTACCCACAGAAGAATCCTTCAGGATGTGAATATCTAGAAGGGTGAATCCTATTGCTGCTTGTCTGGATTCATTATCCCAGTACCACAAGCGAGGATTTGTTCTGTGAATAGTCAGGGACTGAAATACATGATTACTCGGAGTTCCAGTTTTAAGATTTCACAATTTCACAGTTTTACAAGACTTGTACTTCATAGCTCTTCATATCCCCAGGCCCGACTATCTTTCTACACGTTTTATTAACCACATTCAACACAGAAGAAAATTTCGTAGACCCTACTGAAATTCATTAGCAACACTCAACAAAAGAGATAAAGAATTTCTACCCTGGGTTACACAGACTCAGTGAGATAGATATCTAAGTCAGTCTAAGTGATGACTCTCCCACACCCCAGAAAAGGAAATTAAAAGTTTTAAGTGAAGGAGTGTGTTTTGTCTGTGTGCTGAGGCGCCTCTGGAGGGGAGGTCTTCTGACGCTCTTTCATTATCCTAGACAAACAAGCACCAGGCTTCTGTATGTGCTTCAGCACATCCTGAATTAAGGTGCACTGTTTGCCCAGTTAATGCGTGCTTTGGAGGCACCATTATTTACTTATAAAGCTCCAAAATCCCTTTGCAGATTCATTGTCTTGGGTGACAGCTCTGAGAGGTGGAGGCTGATGGAGCACTTCCTCCAGCAACTCTGTTTGCACTGTCATGGGCACAGCCCACAGGGAGGGGGCTGCTGATGGGCCATGCTTCTTTCTGTCACCCCAGTGATGGTACCGCCAAAAATAGCAGACAGCATGTGAAGAGACGATGATAGAGTATGAAGGAGACCCAGAGTGACAATTACCCAGAGTATGGCAGACCTTCTCCTCGAGTAACTGAGAACTGGCTGAACCACTGTTTACAGAGATGCTCAAAAGTGGGGATCTTTTTATGTCCTGCTTGAAAAAAGCTCTCCCGTATTCAGCAGGAGGGAAACTCTGCTTGTCTTCTTCCCTGTCCTGCTCAGTCTCCCAAAGAATCACAGGGAAGAGAGCTGTTGCTTTGTGCGGAATTATGGACATCTGGCTACTCCAAGTGCAGACATAATCACGACTCCCTTTTTCCTCACTTCCAAAGGTTGGCATGTTGCAATCTGGGCTGATGGCTTTGCATTTGAAAGCCTGACAGATGTATTTAACATCTTCCTATATCAAGAAGTGTGACCTCAGAATAGCACTGCACGTGTTCCATGCAGATAAATGATTTCTAGATTATGTGGTTTGAATGTGAAATGTCCCCCATAGGTTCATTGATTTGAATATTTGGTCCTAAGTTGGTGACACTGCTTGGGAAGTGTGTGGAACCTTTACCAGGTAGAGTCTTGCTGCACAAAGTGAGTTTTGGGGGCTAGATTTAAGGTTAATCCCACAGCTGTCTCCTTTCTGCTATTTGATTGTAGGCACCCTTGTGACTCACACAACTGTTTACACGCCTTTTCTACTATGATGGGCTATAACCCCACACCCCCATCAGTTAGCCAAGATAAGCCCTTTTCCCTTAAGATGCTTTCTGCCAGGTATTGACTGAATCACAGCAAGCAAGAGAGTAAGTAGTACAGGCTGTAATCAGGAACTTGATTCCACACAGCTAAATGTCATCTTGACATTAGTTAGGAGCACTAGGTGTTTCCTAGGAATGGACAGAAAACTGCAAGTCAGAAGTGCTCAGAGCAAAGCCCTCTCAGTGCTTAGTTGATGTGCATCTAACGATAAAACAGCCCATTAAGTGAGTTGTACAGACACATCTCCTAATCTCATTTCTGTTTATTCTGGTTCAAGAGGAAGTACACGAATACAGAGGCACAAAAAGTCAGGAGTTGGAATGAAAATTTAGTGATTAAAACAGAAGCTTATGCTATAACATTTTCTGAGGAAAATATATTTGACTTTTGTCCATTCTTACAGAGCTAGTGTATAGGAGAGGGAATCATAGAATCAAAAGTTTTGAAAGGCCTGGGGAAATGGCTCAGTCATTAAAGTACTTGTCATACAAAGATAAGGACCTGAGTGTGAACTCTGGTAGCACAGTTGTAAGCTCAGCATTGGTGACACAGAGACTGCTAGTCTAGGCTATTCAGTGAGCCCCAGATCCAATGTAGAGCCCCAGTCTCAAAGAGTAAGGTGGACTCCTGAGGATGACACCAGAGGTTTACCTCTGGCCTCTGCAGAAACACACACACACACACACACACACACACAACACACACGCGTCACACACACACACTCACACATACACATACACATACACCCGTTGACGTGTGATAGCACATGAATGTATAAGTGAACTTTCTCTATAACATAAAGCTCAACTGCTCAAATGCACACAGCCAAGCTTCTGTGCCTGCCATTTCCTTGAGGTTGTCCTGTTGCTTTCATAAAACTAAACTGTGGCATAGTCTTTGGCAGACAGGAGCATGAGGGTCCCCATTGTGGACATAGTCCATCTGAAAGCCATTAAGAATCTGCTCTGTCAGCCCCATGTCATTCTCATTAAACACTAATCAAAAGGCTGGGCTCATCCTTTGCCGTGTCCCCTATTTCTTTTAATGCACCTGCAAATAAAACGAAATAGACTTAATAGACTGAGCCTTTGACTGATTCTCATAGCTCAGCTGCATGGTCACAAGTTGCTTCTCCTGGTAATTTACAAGGTTTCCTGCTGTATGATAAAACACAGGTGCTCAGCCTGTCATCCAGAGCGATGATTTATTAGCTTTAGTGGTACCACAGACCTCAGGCAGCAGGCACTAAATCAAGAGAATATATACTGAAATAATGTGTTTTCCAATGGCGACCCATGGAGACTCTTTAGCTGTTCATGCCCTCTACCCACTGTGGTTGGTTTTGCCATTTCTCCTCATTATTTCAAAGCCCACAGGATTCACTTCCTGTCTTAATTTCTCACCTGCCAGGATGGTCTCGGCACTGGCTTTATTGCTATAGATTTCTAGTTGATCTCTCAGACCACCAAAGAGTCCCAGCTAATGAGTAGGAGAAAGGGGACTTCAGGGGCTTTGGGGCCTCTGGGACTCAGGATCTGTGTTCTGGCTTCACTTTGATATAGTTACCAGACAACAAATACTTGCATTGGCCTTTCAAATAACTCTTCTTTGAGTTTAATATATCTGGACATTTATTCAAAATTTTTGATATACTAAATTTCATGGATATTTGTTAAGAGAGGCCTGGCTTTCTGTTATCACAACAGTGGCTATCAATCAAATGTGACTTCTTGATTATCAGAGAGTCCTCTGAACATAGTAGAGAAATCGTTAATTACTATGAAATGGCTGCCAAACCTGCAACAGGGAAAATAAAAATCACCCAGTCAATCAAAATGGAAGCACGGTGTGGGTTCTGAATTTTTAGCGAAGGGATAGAGTAGAGCAGCAAAGAGAGTCTTAGGTAAGAAAGTAAACACAGTGGGGTAGGGAATGGACACTACTCCAAGCCCTAGGGAGATCTGAAAAGAGTAGATCTATGACAAGAAAGTCAGAAATCTACATTTTCAAACAAGGAGCTAAGAAGGCAGACACTAGTTTCATTCACAAGCCATGAATCCAGAACTTAAATAGTCTTATATTATTAATGCACAGGCAAAGCCTGGCCAGACCTCAGCTTCCTTGTGTGAACTTCACAGGCAGATCTTCTTTACTAACAAAGCTCATCCAAGTCTTACTTTATTGGAGAATGTAGGAAGAGCCAAAGCTCTGAGTTGGTGAGTTTGCCTTTTGTGTAGCTGAAGGTGACAAGAGTCAAACAGATTTCCTAGAGCGGGGGACATGGAGGTGTGCAGCTTTGGGGAGATGCAAGCACTAAAGTGAAATATGTCGTGGGGAAGTTGGAAGAGACAGCTGAGGAGACTCAGACTTAGCAGTATTCAGTTACTTAAAGAGAAAACACATATGGTTTTCAAGGGACCTTCAAAATGTCCAGCACTTAGTGAGTTAGTGCTATGACCCTTTGGAAGGACAGCCATAGAAGCAGGAGACAAGCCCTGGGTTCCAAGACTTACATTGTGGACATGGAGGTGGCTGTGTGGCCAGGTCAGTGAGCAGGGCTTGTGAGTTTGAAAATTCCAGTTTTAACAGGCTGATGCTTCTTCAACTGAACCAGTACATACCAGCTCTTTCTGGTCTTCTTTGTTAACTCATAATGTTGCAGAAATCTTCTTTTAGTTTTCCCTTTAAATTTTGCAATTGAGAAAAAAGGGGAGAATTGTGACTTTTAAATTTTAATTAATTAAGTTTTGAAATGACAGAGTCTCATGTGACTCAGGCTGGTTGTAAACTCTCTGCAGTTATGGATGACTTCGTAATTCTAATCCTGACTTTAGCTCCTGAGAACTAGAATTACAGGCATGTGGCACCATGCCAGTTCATGTAGTACTAGGGAACAAACCCAGAACTTGTGCATACTAGATCAGCTCTATACCAACTAAAGGACAATCCTTACTTCAAGAATGTGGACCTTTGAGATCAATAAACATGGTGGTCTTTCCTCTTCAACTCCTTGTGTATCCAGTCAAAGGCAACTTGTGTACTGTGTTCTTAGCCAGCTCCATCACAGATCGTCTCGAGCCACGTGGGGCTACTTCCCCTGCTTAGCTCCTTCCTGGTGAGTTTTGGATTGTAGCTGAACTCTGAAATGCCAAAGAAGTCACTGTCTCAGATTTTCCTAAATAACAAGAGTCATTGCACTTACTATATTTGGAAAGGAAGTAAAGTCAGAGGGTACCTTGTATAGCTACACAACTTATCTTTCAAGATAGCACACTAAAAATAATTGTGGACTAGATGGGGATGGAATGAATTCAGTGGAATTGTACCTAGATTATACAACCAGGAAAAACCAATCAGTGCATGTAGCATTCATTTATCTCCTGTTAGCCATCTATCATAATCATCACCATCAAACTCATCTTGTTATTCTTGGCAATTTGAAATCACAACAAGCAAGTAATAAAATGTGTGAGAAATGTCTTTCTTTCCATCTTTTGACTATACAGTTTTTATTGGTCAGAAGTTTGATTTCTATAACCTAATTCTCACAGGTGGATAATTTATTTTTTCAGTTATTAGCAAGTCTATAATATTTAATTAAAAAAAGCTTGTTCAAGGTTTTCTCTCAGATACATCTTAGGAGAAGTATATGCACATTTCAAACTGTAATTCATATTGCCAGATCACTGTGAAATTTTATACTAATTTATTCTTTTATTCAAAATTGATGAGTCTTCAACTCCCCATTTTCAGCAAATATTGATGGTGCAGTTTTTCAAGATTGTCAATTTGCAAAGTTAAGAATTTACCTCATTGATTACTTTAAGTCTTCCCAGTTAATGGAGAAACCAAACATCATTTTATCTTAGTAGCACATTTTCTACAAGCATTTCTACCTTATGTCTTTTGCTTCTTCATTGCAGTGCTTACAATGAACTGTTTCTCTTATTTCTATAGTGTGTGTGTGTGTGTGTGTGTGTGTGTGTGTGTGTGTGTGTGTGTGTGTGTGAAGCAAATCTCAGATGTCATTCTTTAGGAGATGTCCACTTTGTTGGTTGGGACCGTTTTGCACTGGGACTTAGGGATCACTGGTTAGGCTATGCTTGCTGGCCAGGTGGCTCCAGGCATCTTCCCAACCCCATGAGTCCATTGTGTTCTGTGGCTGCACACTGTTGAGTAGCCACTCTAATTATGGAGTCATCTTCTCAGCCCATTTGTATTCCTCAAAGTTTACTTTTCAACTTTGTTTCTGTTGTATTATGTGGTATTTTTCTGTGTAGAATTTTGGATTTACACTATTATTTTTTTTGTAATGGATTTTGTGTTGTGTTTAGAAAAACTACCTTCCAAATTAGACTAAGCATGACTGTGGGTCTCTATTAGTCCTTACATGTTTTTATGATTTTCATGTTATTCTTTATTTTATTTAAGCTTAAAGAGTTCTAGAGAAAAGCTAGTAGAATATTTAATAGCACAGCAATAGGAAACTTCAGGATTCAATGGCAAGTGGGTTACATTGTTGGAATAAATGTCCAGCTTCTGCTGATTTTGTGCATAAAGAGGTACAGATATGCCATCCATTTTTCTATGAGTATCAATATGTTTTCTTGCCCACTTTGGCCTCTCTCTGAATTTTTTGCAAAGCTCCTGGCACCGTACTGCCTGTCCAGGGCTTTGGCCATCTGCTTTCCTTTGCTCTGTGATAGTCATACCTTCCTGTTGTTGGCCTGCCTGCTTGACTTCTGACCCTATATTTGTCTGACTCTCCAGGAGCTGTGAACCTCTGCCTTCCTTGTGTCTCCTTAATTCCTCCCTCATTGCTTCTCCCTGCCCTTTGATGATCAGTCATTCCAGATGCCTATGTGAACAACTGCCTGCTTTCCTGTCTGTCTGCTTCCCTTTTTTCTGCATGTTTGCTTACCTGCCTGTTTGCTTCTTTATCTGCTCATCTGTCTGTCTGCCCACATGCATTCCTGTCTGTCTGCTGCTTGCTAGTCTGTCTATCTGCTTGTGTGTTTGTCTGCCTGTTGGCTTATCACACTTTAACTTCAGTGAATTCTTGGTTTCAGACTCTCACCACTGAAACTCTCTACATTCCGCTCTAGCACAAAACCCAAGCATGATGTTTAGGGGCCAAGACTACTTTTTACTTTTATATATTTTAGATATGAGTGTACAACAGCAAAGGCATGAGGGCTGGTCAGGGAGAAAAGTCACACACGAGTCATTTACCCATGGGAACGCTTTACGTGGTTCCTTTTACTCAGGCATATGCTCTGTGCATAGCAGTACATTTTCTGATTGCTTCTGTTAAGATTCCCCCCAATTCCTGAGTGCATTATCTGAATAAGAAAATGTGTCCAAATCTTTCTTGAAATCTTAGGAATCTTTAGATGGTAGCATATCTTTAGATGGTAGCATATGGTCTGAGAGCCACCATTTCAGTTCCAAATCAAAACAATTCTATTTAAACTTATCCAGCTCAAGCCAGTCTGTGAACATTCTGCCAACACATCATCTCTGAACACTTGGTGTCCTCTCTGTGTTTTCTTCAGCTCACACTGCAGCTTTAAATTCTATCATCTGCCTTGACTGTAAGTTCTTTCCTTCCATTCCCATTTCATCCTTCGATGAACCCACAAGTCCCCAGGGAGCTAGGCTTCTTCGTAGCTTTGGTCACAGCACTGTCAGCTTCCTAGTGAGAGGTTCAGGATCTCCATGATTCTTAAACTCTTTGCTTTCCACATGCCCAGGACTCATAGTCAAGATGAACTTTAGCTTCTCTGAATCTCTCCTTCATCTCTGAGGTGACTGCTGGAATGCTAGGTGTGGCTAGAACCTTTACCGAATGGCGACTTCCTCATGCTTCCCACCAACATGCTTGCTTATTTCATTTCATTTTGTTTTAGGAAATGAATTAAAAATGGACTCCATTACTTTGTTTTTATAGAAAATGTGTTTTTAGTCAAATACTCCATTCAAAATGTTATATACACAACATAGAAAACTGCAGAAAGGAAAGTTGAACTCCCTTCTATTGACTAAGTATTATAAACATGTATGTTCTATGCAAAATTTAGAGAAGTAATCGGTAATTATCACTGATACCTTAAAGGTGTGTTTTCTTTCTAATGTATACATGCTCTTAGCAATTATTTTACTCTACTTTATTTTGTTTCTTTGGATCCACGTTCTCAGCCTCCTCACCTTGGTATCTCTTAAGGTAGCACTGTCCTGATACAGAAAGAAGAGTCTAGTCATGGTGTGTAAGTGTCAGGGCCAGAATTGCAGCTGCTGAGTGTGTGCTTCACTGTGGATCCCAGTAGAACCCTTTAGTAGCCAGGTAAATCCAGTTGAATCCCACACATTGAGCTTGCAGATGGGAGATTAGAGCCTTTTTAGTTGCTGTTCTCCAGGGAAAGGGCAGCAACCTATATCAGCTACTTGCTGGACAGATCTGAAAAGCATAGCTTGAGCTTAGTGGTGACACAAGTATGCAGAATCAATTCACAGGCAGGACAGCAGCATCAGAGCTATTTAGAGCTAGAATTCATCTCATTTATTTAATGTCTTGGATAGGAATTTGCTCCAGATTTACATCAATTGCTTCAGATGGCAAAAAGAAAAACCACACCTATATCGTAAATTTAAGAGCACTGCAACTCAGTTAGGTAATATATGCAATGTGCTTATAACAGGCAGGCACAGTACTCAATAGACTGCATGTATTATCTTTGTTATTTTATTGTCATTTAAAGTTGAAGCTCCATGCCCAGGCACAGAGCTGTGACGGTGAGTTTTATCAGTGGAGTGTTTTGTCACCTTAGCCTCTACGGGAAAGTCTTTAGAGTGGTATTTACCCTCAGATAGGTAACAGTGTTTTATCAATAGCTACTTAGAGAAGCTCTCTAAGATTTAACATTAGGCTTGGTTCCCCAAAGCTCAGCAAAGTGACCAAAAGTGTGTAAGGTTGGGGTTACATGAGAAGCATCTGGCCTTTAAGTCAGTTAAAACAAGCTATGCTTTAGCACATTTGATTCCAGATCCAGAGTAGAGGTGTTGTTCAATAGCTGCAAGGGCAGAGACTCATAGAGCAGATGCAGAGACACACAGGTAGCCCGAAGTTTCCTTTAGTAACTGCGCAACTTCTATAATCCCTTTCTCTTCTATCACTGTTAATTGAGAAAATAGGGCATTGCACATCTTGATGCAAAATAAGCTCTCACCTTAAAGGAACATGAGATGTTTTATTCTGGAGCCAAATGTGAGCAACCATGACTAATGAACATGGGTTTAGCTTGTTTCAAATACCATATTCCGACTTGGCAGCAGTTTCAAAATTATAGGGCAAAAACTCATAAATCATGGTACTTTTCTAATAGGTAGAACCATAAAATAGATGGGTTACCCCAAAGTGAGGGAAACCCTTGCTATAGATCTCAGATGAAGATATTTCTAGACATTGGGTTGGTAGAAGCTAGAGGTCTGTTTGCACATCCAGGAGAATTTACCTAATAGTCCCGAGAAAGGATGTCAGGTCAGACATAGAGGTGAGAAATGAACAGCTAAGAAGGGGGTTAAAGGCAATGCAAGGTAATTTAGCTCAGAACCTGCAACATTTCAGTTCTGTGCAATGACAGAAGATCTAATTAGTCAATCAGCCTTTGAAAATTGTACAATTTTTAACCTCGATTTGGATGTTTTTGGGTAGGTGATCAGTTTGTTTACAGACAAATTCAGAGTGCTCCTAGACTTCATATGCTCTTAAAGGAAGCAAAAATGTGTACAAATGTATCAGAAAACAAATATTTCCCCTGTTCTCTATTATGGTGGAAAGCGATAGATTCAAAGAGATTTTGTAAGGAACAGGACATTGAAAGGAACAGTTAGTTAGGCTGTAATGGCTCTTCGGACAACCATTATGACCATTCTTGTTATATTTATATTACTTAGGACTAAGGCAGAAAGGCCCAGCAGAAACAAGAAAGAAGCTGACATGCTCTGAATTTTAACCAAGGCAATAGCTTATGCAATTCCCCTTATGGATCACATATAGGGGGAAAAGTTGACATGAAGGCCAACCTCCAGGAAGACTCCCTGCTGGGGCTGTCTTCTGCCTTAAAGGACTGGGCAGGAAATTAGTCCCTTAGAATGAGGAGCATGGAGTGCAGAATGGTAACCAGCTGTCTGGCAAACAGCCAGTGGAGGCCAGAGGCAGGAGGTGGCTGAAATGATCTAGAAAGGCCAGCTATGTGGCATGAGGTATATGAGGTAAAACTTTCTCTTTTGTTCGGTGAATATGTAATTAAATACAGATTACTCTCACTACTAGTGCTTTCGGAATTGGGATTTGGGAGTAGTTACAGGGGTAGGCAGATGAAATACAGAGTCTAGCCACAGGTAAAAAGGCTAGGAGCAAAGGCTGCCCAGTGGTGTCAGATCCACTTGACATTCACAGTGGAGTATCAGCTAAGTACAGAAGAAGCCAGTCTGCTGGCTGTCTGGAGAGGAAAGGGAAAGATAAGCAAATGGTGTCAGTTGGATTGGGCTTTGGTAGATATCATGGTAGACACTGTTTCATTCCAAAGTATCTAATATCCCAGATGAGTGTCAAAAACATGTGCAGAGTGTCCATGACTTTCTGAGGGATTGTCTCTGAGATGGACAGGGCCATTCTAACTGTACCAAGTAGTAAGAGGAAGTAGCTGGGGGCTTCTGGGAAGAAGGACCACCTCTCCTCTTGTTAGGTAAAAATAGCAATATGTTGAGCCCAATTTGATGCTGTCAGGGCCCTTCCAGCCCCCCAGGAAAACTGATCTTCCTTAGAGGGCAGATGGAGCACAAGAAAAAGCCTGCTTCTCTGCTGAGAGTGAAGACCATGGAACCCTAGAGCTTTGTGGGGTGAAAACAAAGGCAGGTGGGAAAGCTCCAGGTATGTACAGGAGCAGCCAGGTTTCTCCACCAGCTCTTCTTTCTACACCCACTGGTCAGGTCCACACAACATCTAGAAACACCAGTCAACTGTTTTGCTATTTTGGGAAAAATTGCTATTTAAGTTTATGCTTGTATTTAACATTGGCCTTTAATTTTATAATTTAGAATATGTAGGGAAAATAACCTGTTTGATAATAACTCACTTTTATTAATGGTAGCATAATTTGCTGTGTCTTAAAGGGCTGTATCAGTAGCTTTGTTGAGTTCAATTGCAATTTTTTTTAATCTAGAACTTTATTCTGTAACAAGGTGTTGTGGGAAGAGCTTTAGAGAGAATTGCCCATAGCTTTGAACCCTGAATTTGGTGATGCTGTTGATAACTTCCTTTTTTTCTCTTCTTCTTTTTTTTTTTATTGGAAATTTTATTTACATTTCAGATGTTCTCTCCTTACCCCATTTACCCCCTCCCTCCCAGGAACTCACTATTCCTTCCCACCTCCTCCCGCCTCCACGTTGGTGTACCCCCACCCACCCTCCCCTGTACCTCACCTTCCCACCCTCGAATATCCCCCCCCCACGATGTCCAGCCTTCATGGGACCAAGGATCTCTTCTCCCACTTATATATAGCTCCCTTGCATATATAGCTGGAGCCATGGGTCCCTCCCTAAGCACTCTCAGGCTGGTGGTTTAGACCCTGGGGGCTCTGGTTGGTTGGGATTGTTGCTTTCCTCATGGTGTCGCAAATCCTCTCAACTCCTTTAGCCTTCACTCTATCTTCTCCATTGGGAACCCCGTGATCAGTTTAATGGTTAGCTGTGAGCATCTGCCTCTGAGTATGTCAGACTCTTGCAGACCTCTAAGGAGACAGCTATATCAGGCTCCTGTCAGCATGTACATCCTGACATCCACATCAACCTCTACCTTTGGTGACTGCCATAGGATGAATATCCAGGTGGAATGGTCTGTAGATGGCCCCTCCTTCAGTTTCTGTCCTGCACTGTGTCTCCATATTTGCACCCTTGAGTATTTTGTTACTCATTCTAAGAAGGACTGAAGTCCCCCCCCCCCACTTGGTCATCATTCTTCATGAGCTTTATACAAAGAACTCAAAAAATTAGACTCTAGACAACCAAATAACCCTATTAAAAATGGGGTACAGAGCTAAACAAAGAATTCTCAACTGAGGAAATGCGAATGGCCGAGAAACACCTAAAGAAATGTTCAGCATCCTTAGTCATCAGGGAAATGCAAATCAAAACAACCCTGAGATTCCACTTCACACCAGTCAGAATGGCTAAAATAAAAAACTCAGGTGATAGCAGATGCTGTCGAGGATGTGGAGAAAGAGGAACATTCCTCCATTGTTGGTGGGATTGCAAGATGGTGCAACCACTATGGAAAACAGTCTGGCGGTTCCTCAGAAAATTGGACATATCACTACCTGAGGACCCAGCTATACCACTCCTGGGTATATATCCAGAAGATGCTCTAACACATAACAAGGACATATGCTCCACTATGTTCATAGCAGCTTTATTTATAATAGCCAGAAACTGGAAAGAACCCAGATGCCCTTCAACAGAGGAATGGATACAAAAAATGTGATACATTTATGCAATGGAATATTACTCAGCTATTAAAAACAATGAATTTGAGAAATTTTTAGGTAGATGGATGGAACTAGAAAATATCATCCTGAGTGAAGTAACCCAATCACAAAAGAACATACATGGTATTCACTCACTGATTATTGGATTTTAGCCCAGAAGCCTGAAATACCCAAGATACAACTCACAGACCACATAAAGCTCATGTTGATAACTTCTAAAGTCATTTCTTCTATCGTGCCTTAGAAATCCTTTCTGTTAAATGACATGGAAACTTGCTCACCTTATAAACCTCCTACACTTCTGGAATCTTGACCTATAGTTTTTTAGAGAGAATAGCAACACTCTGTCTTCCACTGTAGTCAGAAAGAAACGACAAAGACAGGTCTATGAGGGCCAGGTGAACAACGATGACTACTCTGCTGCACAGGCCAAATTCTGTCTGGAAGTTTGCATCCTATCTTCCAAGGATGTATACTAATGTTTGAAACTAATTGTGTTCAAGTGGGTAACTAATTGTGTCAAGTGGGTACATACTTCCTTCTTGCGCTTTATTCTTTGTTTTAATGGAGTGGTGCTGCTTAGCTGGACTATAAGTTTCCTGAAGAGTAGAGAAAGCTGTCTCGAAAAACAAAAAAAAAAAAAAAAAAGTTTCCTGAAGAGAAGACGTTTTCCTGGTGTCCTTCTTGGAAGAGTTGTGGAAATATAACATCAGGAGTCTGATGTGTCGCTGAACGAAATGCTCAGCTCCATTACTCCTGCATAGGAAAGCTCTGGACTTCATTTTGGGAAGTTATATATATATATATATTTACTATATTTTTGACATAATGGATTTGATTAGATACTTACTGAAAGTTATTTTGTAAAACAAAAATAGTTGTATGAAGTCTGAGTATTTAAAATTAGGTCATATAATCTTTCTGCTTAATAAATCCTAAGATAAATGCAGACTTTGAAAATAATCCTATAAACTACATACTCCTTGTTAACAGGAGGCTAATGGGCTGCTTGATCTCTCTGAACATGTTTTGATCTTTTATAAAGAACAAAATAAAATAAGTTAAATTTCCTCAATTTTTCCCATGCTTAATATGAGTATAATTAATTTTTATTAGGTGTTATGATCATGCTGACATGGGATTCAAATGAATCAGAGAAGAGACTATCAATTCAGCAAATTGAGGCTCGTCACTTGTCTCAGATGGAGAGGGGACAGCCCAACAACAGCAACAATTACTGTAGCAATGAAAACAAGAAGGAAAACAAAAGTCACAAGTCTCCAGTGGCAATCTGACTGAAACAAAACCACTTGAAACAATTGGCTCAGCAACTTACCTGCACACTGTTTTCTTGCTGCAAGCCAATCGCTGCACTGAGCAAGAGTAATTTTACACGACTGTAACTGAGAGGCGTGCATGGGGAAGGCACGTGCCTTTTTCCCTTTATAGGTTTTATGACAAGGTCTGATGTAGTACAGGATGACCTCAGATTTGCTGCCTAGATAAGGAAGACCTGGAACTTCTCATCTTGCGTTTCCCTACGGAGTGCTGGATTACAGACATGCCCCTCTATGCTTAAATTATTATTTGTTATGTAGTTCTGGAGACCAGACTCAGGACATCCTGCATGCTAGGTAAGCATTCTACCTATGGAGCTACATCCTGAGCCCTGAGGCGCATGTCTTGATGGGAAATAGGAAACAAGAACATAATGAGATTCAACCAGGAAAGACTTGGGACTCAACTCCTGTTCATATTGGCATGAAACCAGACACATAGCAGTAGGAGGGCCTCATAAACATAATTCACTGAAATGAGAGGGTGATAAAAGGCCTTTTTTGTTGCCTTTTGCAGAGATAAATTGCACCCAAGCTGCAGAAATCTTCCTCTCCAATCTCAGATTGAATGTGCTTGTATAATAAACATTTCTGTAACATTCGGGTTCTTTAACCTAGACAGCTCAATTAGGGCTGTGCGATAAAATACAGCTTCTGTACTTTGTGAGCACTTACTGCAGCTGAGAGCCTGTTAGCAAGAATCTCATAGAAAATAGGTCTTGTCAAGTGTTTAAGGAAGTTAAATGGACATTGAGTTTAATGAACATGCATGTGCATATGCATCTCTACATATATTTATACTCAGGAAAATTATTTCTGATTCTGCATAATTTACTTATTTATTCATGTTCTTCTTGTGTGAAAAATCTTGTGTTTATTATCTTGCTGCTTACTGGAAAAAAACGATGAAAGCTCTTGGGGAAATTGTTACATGTAGATGCAGATATTCAAAAGCCAGAAACTTTCTTTTATTTTAAAGATTATTTTTATTTTATATATGAAATGTGTTATGTGTTTTATATATATTGTCCTTGTGTTGTGTGTGTATGGTTATTGCATATGTACCTGGTGCCCTCATCTGAAGAGAGTTGCTCATTCCTGGGACTTGAGTGATAGATGAAATGTTGCCATTTGGGTGCTGGGAACCAAACTCAGGTCCTCTGCAAGGGTAGCAAATGCTGTTAACTGCTGAGCCATCTCTCCAGTTCCAGGAACTCTTCTTTAAAATAGTTCATGTTTGTTGGACAAAGCAATGGGTTTGTCAATAGCACTTTTGTTTAGCTTATGATGTGCTTTGACCACGTTCATTCCACACTACCCTCTTCTGTTCCTGACATCCCTTCCCCCAGCTAGTGCCTCCCTCTTCCCCAGTGGTCCTGAGTGTTAGAGAAAACCAATCACGCGGATTATTTGGGGGCCCAATTTATTTCACTTAGCACGATAATCTCTCATTCCATCCATTTTGTTCTTTTTTAATGGTGTGACAAACTCTATTTTGTATGTATACTACTCTATTTTGTATATATACTTTCTAAAAAATCTATTCACATATTGATAGACTCTGATTCCATAACTTTGAAACCAGGAACTCTGAAGACTCATACAGAGCACATGAGTGAAGGCACAAAGAATGAGGGGGACTATTGAGTTGGAGTTGCTTTGGTCCACTGATTTGTACAGTTCTTTCCTTTGGAAAACACATGTTAAGTTTTCCACTGGACTGGCTTACAGGAGAAGAGCACATAGTACTGTAGTCAGGGCACAATCCACAGTCACTCACTGTCCATAAAACACAGAAGCTTCTTCCAGACCACAGTTCCAGCCTCTGCCAGGTATCATAATGATGCCATAAATACATCATCGTTATATGTCAAATGGAGTATTGTCTTAGTTGGGGTTTCTATTGCTATGATGAAAATCATGACCAAAGCAAGTTGGAGAGAAAAGGGTTTATTTGACTTCTGCTTCCACATCACTATTCATTACTGAAGAAAATCAGGACAGGAACTCAAACAGGACAGGAACCTGGAGGCAGAGTCAACTTCTGTGACAAATGGTGTTCTCTTGTGTGTCAATTCTTTACCTCTTTTTTTGCAAGCTTCCTTCTATCCTGCTCTGTGTCCTCTGCCCCCAGAAATCTTTCCCCTAGGCTTCTCTGTGGTCCATTTTTAATTCTCTTATGACACACCAATTTCTGCTTATATTACTATTATCTATATGCCTGTCTGCTCTCCTCGATTCTTTGTTATGCTCGGGACTAGCACTGTGTATCCTATTCTCAGTTTTTCATTTACCTAGAGCAGATTTATAAACAGGACCTGCCTTCCAAGAACAATGATAATAGTATTTTTTAAAAGATATATAAATGGTTTTCAAGTGTCTATAATAATATTGTAAGGAGAAATGGGCCATCGTGGTTAGAATACAAAGTAGCTCTTATAGTGTATTCATCCCACGCCCAAAAGAAAACCCAGTCATCATCTAGCTTAAAAGAGCATCCTCACTGAATAGACACAGAAAGTTACAGAACATCAGAAGGTGAAAGATTAATTTTTAATGTTACATGATGTTTCTGAAAGTGGGTATTTCAGATAAGGTGGATGTATATTTCCTTTCCTGGATTCGTTTGTCTTCATGCAGAGGAGGAGGCAGGAGAAAATACCTGATTCTTTTACGTGTTTCACAGGCTTGCTTAGCAGCCTTCTGATCCACCAGACAAGTGGGACTGTAGGGAATTCCTAGTTTACACTTCTAATTGTATCCTTAAATGTGACAGTAAAAATTCATTCAGAAAATGGCAGCAGATTTAGGAGATAAAATAAGGCCTCAGACGGCTGTTAGTAATACAAATAACTTGAAATGTTTTTGCCAAATGCATGTCAGCTGCAATTAGCAATACAATGTTTATTTTGGTGAGGATGGATCCCGTGTAGGCAGTCTCTCCCTGTACATCAACAGTTCTTTTGTAATGCCTTCCTAATTGAGACAGTCTGTATGGGAGAAGGCAGATGGGCATGCAGAAAGTGTCCACGGTGCTAGCATTTCTGAGCATATAATTCACTGATGCCAGCTCATTGTGGCCTGTGAGCCAGGGATGCCCTTGGTGGAAGGGTGAGACACTCTCCAAGGAGCTTGGGTTATAGTTACCATACACTAACTTTTTTGCCAGATTGTAGCAATTTTGGCACTACCCCATTCAAATGTAGTGAGATCCTGGGAAGATCTTGAACAGATACTGATTTGTGAGAAGCAGATGAGTGTCACGGTTCCCATTTTACTATTGCCTTTTACTCACTCAGTATATTTTTTTTCTACCCTCATGAGAAGAAGTAAATAAGGTATGGGAATGTTGGCAGACTCAGAGGAAGCGAGACTCATGTTTTCTTCTGTACCACAGAATGTTTTCTGGTGTGTGTCAAAATTGCTTGTGTGCTCTGGTGCCTGATTCTTGATGCTAGCAAGCTCACACTTGGTTTCAATAAAAAAAAAAAAATCAGCATTTGCAAGCTAATTGAGATGGATTTAAAAGCCAGTCTGTTAGCCCAGTATTAATCTGCCACCCTTCTCTTGCCCTGCTACAATAATTCTAATCATAAACTATGACTGAACTGGCAGCATCCCTCTCCTGATGAGGCATTGCCTTAATAATAATGATTTTATCTCTTTAGGGGTGTTCTTGTTCCTATACTCAATCATCCAGAGGTTTTGCTATTACCGTAACCATTGAGCGTTGCTATATTGGGAATATTATGTAACAAACACATTTTAATTTGCATGATAGTTATGGATGCTAGTGCCATGGTGAAAATGGACCCCCTCACTTCCATGTTAAAAGTTATGAGGAATGTCTTCCATGGGAGACTTATAAACAGGGATACTGCCCCATGAGTTAATAAGGGTGTTGGCCACAAATAACATAAACTTTGCTATGATATTTGAATCTATTTTGCTATTATTTGTGTATAGGACAACAAATTCTGGTGGGAAGTTAGTAGCTGTGTCTTCAGGACACTTTCCGGAGCCCAGGCTGGAGGAGGAAGGAAGCACAGAGGACTGTGAACATGGAAAGAAGGCATCTTCTGAATATCTTAGTTCATAGTTTGGTAACCACAGAGACACTGGTGTTGACCCAGAATCTAGGGAATCATCACACTTAAGTTAGACTCAAACTTCTCTCTCTCTCTCTCTCTCTCTCTCTCTCTCTCTCTCTCTCTCTCTCTCTGTGTCTCTGTCTCTCTTAACCATTTAGCCATCTCTCTAGTCCCAAAGATTTATTTATTTATTTATTTATTTATTTAATGTATATGAGTACACTGTTGCTGTCTTCAGACACACCAGAAGAGAGCATCAGATTATCTCTGTCTCTCTGTCTCTGTCTCTGTCTCTCTTTGTCTCTCTCTCTCTGTCTCTCTCTGTCTCTCTGTCTCTCTCTCTCTGTATATGTCTGTGGGGTTGGGTGTGTACTGAAATATATACAAGTAGAAAAAGTCAGAGGTCAACTTTGGGTGTCTTCCTTAGTTGATCTTGTTTTTGAAGCAGGCTCTCTTGCTTTTCTTGGTGTTCACTGGTTTGGCTAGATTGGCTGCCCAGCAGTCCACAGATCTGGAGTTATAAGTGTGAACCTCCAGCCATGACTTTTTAAATTTCTGAGTTCTGGGGATTGAACTCAGAGTTTCATGTTTGTGCAGCAAGCACCCAGTTCTCAGATCTCAATTCTACATTGAATGGGGATGAAATAAAATGATGTAGAGCCCGCTGATAGTAACTATTCCACTTGCACATGATTTTTGAAATGAATGGGGCAGGTGACTGCTGATGACTGCTTTTCTGTGTTTCAGAAGCTTCTTCAATCTATTGGCCTAAGTATTTCCAGAGAATGGCCCGGGCTGAGTATTTTCAGAGAGAGGACTGGGCTGAGGAACATAAGAAAGAACTAGAAACTGGAGCTGGTTGGTTTTCATAGTTCCCAGTTCAAGTGGCATAGAAGTCAAGGAAACAGAAAGACTTATGGTGACTGAAATATGACTTCCTCCTTATTTTCATCTTTTGTCCTTATTATATACCTTAGCTGTCTCCTCAACATGGAGACACTTGTGAAAATCACTCCATTCCCCATGAAGATAGACACTTGGAGAAGAGAGTAGCATTCAGAAAAGAAATGCCCAGACCAATACCTTCTGTAGAAGAAAAGAAAGGAGGGGAAGATATATGGAGAAATCAAAACAAAAAAAATCTTGAAATACCAGCAAATGAAATGTGCCCAGAAACTCATGTTCATAAACTTTGCCTGGTTTTATTTTCATTGCTTATTATTTCACTAAGGTTATAGAACCCTGGACATTAGGTTTTGTGTTCCTGAGTGGTGTCTAAGGGAATGGTGGGTGTGTGATTAATGACTTTAGATAAAAGTCATTCACTGGTATCCCTGGTATCACAAGATCTTCATGGCTGATTTCATGTCCTGACAATTACATAAATTAAGCCAGTAAAGCCTTCAAAGCTCACCAATATTTGTCTGGATTTGTCATGAACATTACGGTCTCATCAGCATACATGGTAATTTATTCTGCTTTTGCTTAGAAGTAATCCTCCATCTCCTCTGAGGATCTGATATCCACAGCTAATGATGCTAACACAAAAGTAAACAGCTGAGGATATGAGGTCCACCTCTACTCTGCAGCTTCTGAAAGTAGGCTGGGGTGTGTAGAATATTTTTTGTGAATTATAAAGATATATCAATTGCTAATTCTCATTTTAAATGAAGATGTTTCAATAGAATGTAGAATATGTTTTATCCTATGAGTATACATTTGTGTTTGGTAAAATCTTGACTAGATTGAATATAGCAAATATTTAGAATGGCCACCATAACTTAAATAAACCATGGCTGTAATCTTGACATATAAGATTTAGTTTATTGTTTATTGACTAGTTTTATTACTATAATATGGAGAGATAATTGTGACAGGACTGCCATCTTACAGGTCTATGTCTGAGATAAATCTAGGGGCTAGAGGTATTATGCAGTGCTGAACAGTGCATTATTGCTCTTGCAGAGGATTCACATTCAGTTCTGAGCACAGAAAATGGACAGCTCACAACCTCCTGTAACTCCAGATTTAAGAGACCTGAGATTATCTGGCCCCTGTGAACACCTGCACTCATGTGTATATGCCACCTCCCACAATACAGATAATTAAAATAAAATAAATATAAAAATATGCCTAGGTGTATGTGCTGGCTTATTTTTATGTCATCTTGACACAAAAAAATGGTCATTTGGGAAAAAGAAATCTTAATCAAGGAATACTTTCATAGGATTGGCCTGTAACAACTCTGCAGGGCATTTTCTTGATTGATCGTTAATGTGGGTGGGCAATCTCATTGTAACTGGTGCCATTTCTGGACAGGAGATTCTGGATGGTATAAGAAAGCAGGCTGAGAAAGTTATCAGCAACAAGACAGTAACCATGGCCTCTGGACCAGTTCCTGCCCACTGGTTCCTACCTTTAGTTCCTTCCCTGACTTCAATGGATGATGGACTATATGATGAAATAAACCCTTTTCTTTTTGTCATGATGTTTTATCACAGTAATAGAAACTTAGCCTAGACAGTAGTTTAAGCTGTGACAAGTTGGCTGTCAAAACTTGTGTTGCTTGTTAGTGCCTGACCTGCACTCTGTGCAGAGAACCTTCATGATTTGAGAATCTGGTCTGAATAGTAAGGTTCTAATTACAAAGCATGAGTGGAATATCATGAGAGGAGTGAGTGTCAAGAGTGCACATCTGAGTAACTTTCCTGAACGGATCATAGATATGTGAAGCAGCTGATTCTTTATTTTCTATGTTCAACCATATAGGAATTTTGATGTTGAAAAGCTAATTAGAGGTTTTCCCCTATTTTGAACTTTACCTTATAGATGAAGATATATTAATTTATTTTTTAAATTTCATGTGCATTGGCTTTTGCCTGCAATATGTCTGTGTGAGGTGTCAGATCCTCTGCAACTGGAGTTACAGACAGTTGTGAACGGCCATGTGAGTAGCGGGAATTAACCCAGGTCCTCTGGAAGAACAGCCACTGCATTTAAGCACTAAGCCAGCTCTCCAGACTTAAACATTCATTTTTAATTAGTAACATGCTAGAAACTCTATGGACAATTCCCATGATTACATATGATAGGCTGTATTTTAGAGATAACAATGAACTAAATGATGTGAACAGGACAGGGTTAACCATTAGGTCCGGATGCTTCCAAGGCTCTGCTTCCTAGGGCCTCCAGGATCAGCCACAGAGATGACCTCTTAGTTCTTGAGCAGTCTCCTTGAAAATTGCATCTTTGTGTGCTTGAGATCTTGGGGTATACAAGATAGTTCCTATGTACATATGTTTTTGAAGGAATATCTCTATTTGTATGCCAGAATAGTTGGGCTATCATGTATCAGTCTAATCTCTGGAAGCCTGTAGACTAAGGAGATGAAATTATGCTAACATGAACATTAGCAGACATGAAATTTTGCAGGAACTTTGGATGTCTTCTTTTTGGAAGCCCTGCCTTTGTGGTAGAGTCACTTACATTTTGCTTTTTACATTTCTGCAGTTTCTGTAACTTTGTAGCTATCTCACAGATGAGGTCCGTTTGTGTACATTTCCACCACTTGTTCTTTTAATATTTCCATTGGTTCCAAAGTAACCAATTGGTGTGCATTAAATTCATGACAACTTGAAATGTATAGTCTCTGTTTTTTTTTTCTGGCTGAATATGGACAGAGAGAGTGTTTGATGCTAGTAGTGGTTCCACAGACCAAACCATCAATGGATAATAGTCAGTGAAGAAGAAAGCAAGAAGACCTTTCTCCTCACTTCCTGACTGGAGAAAAATTGTGGACCAGGTTGTAAGAAACTCCCACTAGAAGAGAGAAGATTCATAATGTAGAGGATCCAGTTCTTGAACATTGGCAGATTGTGGTAGGTAGGAATTTTAAGCAATATTCTAGAAAAGGAAATTAGATGGAGACAAGATCCAGATTTATATGCAAGAATTTTCAACAGTCTTTGCTTGAATACTCAGTCTTTCTTCATAGCATGACTCTCTATTATATTGGGCAGTGAAAAACCAATAAAAATTTCTCAATAGCAGATTCTGTAGAGCTCACACAGGGTGTAATAGTTTGTGTTTTGAGAAATGACAGGGCATGGTCTTTTTCTAACAGTCAAAGGATTCATCTTAAAAAACAGACATTAAAAGGATCAGACTGATATGAAAACATCTTGAGAAAATAAGACCCAACACTTTTTAAAGAAAATGAACAACATCCAGATTCTGGACTGCCTAGTAATCATGTCTGGCATTCAGTAAAAATTACCAGTTATGTGAAGAACCAGTACATCAAAGAAAAGGAAATAGTAGAAACTTGTCTTGAAGTAGTAGAGAAAATTAACTTTCAGAGAAGAGGTTAAAACAGCTACTAGAGTTCTTTCCAAAGATTTAAAGAGAAACAAACATTATTATGAGAGAAATGGAAGATATAAATGTGATAACCATTCTAGGGCTAAAAGTATAATACAGAAATAAAGATTTAAGAAAATCCTGGGTGACCTGAAGTGACAAGACAGTGTAGAATTTAAAGCATAGAATGTAGTCAAATAATTACAACTCAACCGAAGACACAAAGGAAATATTGTGGTGGATTGACTGAGAATGGAGGCCCTAGGCTCATATATTTGAATGCTTGATCCCCAGTTGGTGGAACTGTTTGGAAAGGAACTATTAGCAGGCTTGACCTTGTTGGAGGAGGAGTGTCATAGGGGAGGGTGCTGAGGCTTAAAATGCTGATGCCATTTTCAGGTAGTGCTCTCTTTTCTGCCTCCTGTTGTTATCTCAGATGCGATCTCTCAGCTACTGCTCCAGCACCATGCCTACATGTCTGTGGCCATGGTCTCTGTCATGATGATAATGGACTTTATCCCTCTGAAGTTGTAAGCTCCAATAAATTCGTTCTTCTAAAGTTGCTTGGTCATGGTGTTTTGGCACAGCAATAGAAAAGCAACGAGACAAACATGAAGCCAAGGAGGGTGGGAAGAAGACCCTTAGTTTTATATTGTGGGGCATTATAGATATATAAAAGAGTATAAAATATTAAACCAGATTTCAGGAAGCAGGCAGAAAATATTTAAGGAAATTTTAAACCCAAATCATCCTGGACAACTATAAAACCACACACCCAAGAAATTCAACAAGCAAGAAGCAAAGTTGAAAATAAGGACAAATACTTAAAAAACTTTAAATCATTTTCTGAAAGCTGATAAAGAAAATCTTAAATACCCATATTAGTCATCATATAAAAAAAATCTATAGGCCTGTCACTTATCATGAGAAGTAGAACATGCCAGAAACCTATGGAGGAATATTTTTAAGCTACTGAAAGGAGACTCGTTTCTCTCAATGTAGAAGTTTCTTTCACAAATATATTTATTTTATTGATTCATGTGTTATTTGTGTTTGCATATTTGTTGGGGTACTGTATACATCCTTTGTGCTCACACAGGACATAGAAGGTGTCAGATCCCCTGGACTGGAGCTACAGATGGTTGTGAGCTGCCATGTGGATACTGGACATTAAGCCCAGATCCTCTGGAAGAGCACTCAGTGCTCCCTACTGCTGGACCATTTCCTAAACCCCACAAAATATATTTTTAAACTATAAAGACAACTGAAAATTATTTTAGAGCACTAGATGAGAATTTTTGTTATAGCAAGTAGTTCAGCAATACAGAAATAGTGAAAAGACATTCTTTATAATATAAACACAATTTTTGTTACTTTTAAAGTATTCTAAACTGTAGCTCCAGGTTAAAGAAAAACATACAGCAACAATTCAACTTTGAGATTCAGGTAATATTTAGATGAAAGACAAAGTATTTAAAAAATAGGAACTTGGGAGAAGAGGGTTCACCTCATGTGGGACATGTCATGATATTACTCCAAGGCCCACAATGAAAGGTGAATGGTAAAGATGCATACCACACAATTCTCTAGAGAAAGAACAGAGAGAATGGGAAGCAGAGAAGGAGAGGATGATGGGAAGGGGAGGAAGAGGAAGGAGACAGAGCTAAACCACAAAGAGCTCATGGCAGAGGGGATGATATTAAAAACTTAAAAACTGCTCAGCAACCTCAAAACAAAGAAAAGACTAGCAAATAAAAACTCAGATATCACAAATAATAGGTGAGAACTACATAGCAAGAAGATAGATTTAAAACCAATTATAATGATGACAATCTCTCACCCATTGGCTTAAAAACATGTTTCAGAAAGGAGAGAAAAAAACAAAATAGTTGAAGATTGAAGGGCCGAGGAGACACATGGCTATTATTAGAAAGCAGGTGCCTCTGTGTCAGTACCAGAGAAATGAAGCACACAGTGAAAATGTCTATGGAGGTGAGGGGAGTGCTTCATAGTCATATAATATCCATCAGAACTTCAAAATACACAAAGCAAGAAAAATCACAGAACTGAAAGGAATAATTGGAAAATTTTACATTATAATTAATAATTTTAATACCTACTCTTCATAATGAATAAAACAGTAAAATCAATAACAGTATGGAAGGCTTTAGCCAGTTTCACCTAACTGGCTTTATTGAACACTAGCTATTTCAGCTCTAACTGACAACATACTCCTTTCAAGTACAAATGAAACAAATATAGAAAATATCATAAAACAAATCTCAATTTTCCAGAAAGAAAACTCACCAAATGTCTGGTAAATGAAAACAGTATTGTGTTAACTCTTTCTGAAAATAGGAGAAGTTTATTCTCCATCAATCTGTGATGTTTCCAGGTCCCCTTTGTATGCAAACTAGAAATATAGATGATGAAAAGCAAAGTTAACAATAAATATCCTACACAAATATACCACAAAAATTCTCAGCAAAATGGAGGCAAACAAATACTAGCAATGTAGAGAATGACAATAAGCCATGACCAAGCAGAATTCATCTCAGTGAAACAGCATCAGTTCAATATTTTAAAACCTACTAATACCACTGATGAGATTAAAAGAGAAAAGGAGAAAACATACATTATTATCTCAATAGATAGTAGAAAAGAACCTTGATATAATTTAGCCCACATGGTGACTATCAATTTAGGAACTATAAAAGGTCTTCTTCAAGGACTCATAAAAACCCATTACTAACACGATGCTTAATAGGGAATATTTTCATGTGGAAAACAGGAACATGGCGAAGCCCTTGTGTTTCCTATGATTACACTAGTAGATATAGGCAGTATATTAAAATTTAAAAAGTAATGAAAACTCATAAGGTTACCAAATAAAATATTAGAAGATATTAAAATATCAATTTTAAAGTTGGTGCAATGAATATAGTTACCAGAATATGTTACAGATTAAAAAAGCCAATTTTGTTTTTATATATCAGCAACAAAAACTAAACATAACAATTAAGAATATAATGAAAATAGTATCAAAACTAAAACTATGGATCATTTTTTAACAATATGTCTAAAATATTTATATTGGAAACAAGAGAATACTGTACAGCATTACTACCACGATTTAACGTTTTGCTGGGGATTTAGTCAGATCAGCTGGGCAGGAGGAAAAAATGTCAACTAAATTGGAAAGAAAAATAGATAACAATATAATGTTCTCCACCAGCTACCACAACTGTTGTATAGAATAAACAACAATTGTTAGCAAAGTTTCAGGGAACATGCCGAATACACGAAAACCAGTTGTGTTTCTGCACATTAGTAATAACCAATTAATGAATCGTCTTAAGAAAACAATTCAATTTACAAAAGAACCTAAAAGACTAAAATGCTTCGGAACATATTTACCTAGGGTTGGGCAAGATTTTCACATGAAAAACTATGAAACATTAACAAGATAAAAGGATTAAGGTCATATCAAGTGGAAAGATATCTTTTGATAGGCTTGTAGGTTTACTATTGCTAAAATAGTTATAAAGCTTCCCAAGCAATCTTCAGAATCATTTTAATTTCTATCAAAATCTCATTTTTTTTAGAAATAGAAAAGCTAATCTTACATTTTGTTTGGGATTATAAGAAGTCACCAATAGTTTTCATTACAAACACCTACACCTCTCACACGACAAAACACTGTTCTGGGCTGTGATATTGATGATGGATTGTGGGTTAGATTGGGAAAGCAGAAAACAGAATTAATATAAATGACTCAAAAGCCTCATCAAGCTTGACGAGGCTCACCTGTGATGAAAGGTTTGGAGACTTTTGCATCTGGGAGTGTTGAGGACTCCCCTTCAAGATGCAAGAGGAGTTAGGAGTGCACACACCCTTTAAGGCAAGAAAGTGAATCTTCAGCATGTTTCCTTGCAGCCCACAAGTAAATTTGTTTGCTTTGTCATCTGTGTTTTGATTCTGTGATTTGAGGTCTTAGATCACAAGGGAGAAATGTTTCTCAAAGGGAACGCAACACTAATTCCATGGACTTGAATTTGACATTGACATATTTGGGATACTCAGGCCAATTATCTACTAGGCAAAAAAAGATTGTCAATATGCTAATAGATAACTGGTTCTGACTAATGCATACGATGTTGGCACTTTCTGATTAAGCTTCTAAGCAAGTGTGTGTGTGTGTGTGTGGTGTGTGTGTGTGTGTGTGTGTGTGTGTAAATGCAAGTGTTACATTTGTGCAGAGGTCAGAAACAACTGCATGTATTGTTCCTCGGGTACCTCCCATTTTCTTTTTGAGACAAGGTCTCTCACTGGTAAGTCAGCATCCAAGGCAGGTCTATTGGTCAGTGAGCCACAGGGACCCTTTCTCTTCTGCCTCCTCAGGTTTGGAATTACAAGTTCATGGTATCAGCCTGGATTTTTTAAAAATGTGAATTATGAGGATCCAACTCAGATCTTCAAACTTTTAAGGAAAGGATTTCATCAGCTCTTCCTTCCAAAGGTAATTCAGCTTCATGTGGTGTTCTAAAATGCAGTATGAGATGAACCTTCAGTCCTAAAGTATATATCAGTGACTAATGGGCCTATTCAATCCTGTCCTATTGAGTAATTCTAAGGTAATTCTAGGAAAGTTTACTACTGACTAGTCCTTAAGTGAAAGCTAAAAATACATAGGCATGAAAGTGATAATTATAAGATATGCAAATTATCAAGGTAAGATCATAATGGAAAGACCAGATTCAGATCAGGAAGTCAGAAGGGACACCAGGATGTAAAACCTAACATGAGATTTGGGTGACGTGTTTGAGCTTCTGAAGGGAGTGTAGAAGAAAGAACATTCTCTGCAGTATGAAAGGCTCTGTGAACTTGATTGAACTCTTACGTGCCTATAGTTATACGTTAGAGAAGAGGAGAAAGACTCAGGCATGCAGACCTCATGCATGATGCTAAGGATTTTCTATGTATTTTATTAGCTGTGGGGAGTACAAGGATGATACATTAGCTGTTTTCTGCCACTGTGACCAAATCCCTGACAAGAATCAATTTAAGGAAGGACAGGTTGATTCTGGCTTACAGCTAGGGGATAGTCTGTAACAATAGGGAAGGGAAGAACATGAGGTGGCAGATCCCTCTGCATCCACAGTTTCTATGGCTTTTCCTTTGTATTCAGTTCAGAAACCTAGTCCATGAGACTGTGCTATTGACATTTAGAGTGTGTCTTCTCTACTCTGTAAAATCCTCCCTGGAAAGACCCTTACAAACACATTCAGATGTATTTCTTAGATGATTCAAATCCAGTCGAGTTGAACAGGATTAACTCTCATAGATGGCAAGAAGGAATTTAAGTTCCAGTAAATATTTTGCTGCTGAGAAGAGAGGGATATTGGTTGTATTAGAAGTTATAATAAAAGAAAGAAAGTCAGTTATGGGATGATTTCAATAAACCAACAGAGAGCTTGTTGATTTCAGCTAGGACAATGGAGGACTTTGTGTGAAAGGACAAGCAGAATTTGTGGAGACCTCAGTTTTCCTCCATTTCAACAGAATCAGTGAGGTTCGCTTCTGACACTGGCATTTGTGTATGAGTTTCAGCAATAGCCAGATTCTTACATTCTTGTTTCTTCCTTTCTATAATTATGCAGTTTTTATTTTTACTTTTGAAGTTATAATTACATCATTTCTCTTCCCCTTTCTCCCTCCAAACACTCCCATATAACCTTCCCTGCTTTCTTTCAAATTCATAGCCTTTTTTTCCATTAATTGTTGTTATATACATAGATTCTTATATTTAGAAAGAAATCTTTTTTCTCTTTTATTTATCACTTTACCTCCTGATTGCAGCCCCCAAGATGGTTGCTCCTTCCACAATTCCTCCCCCTCCTTTCTCCTCTGAAAAATGGAGCCCCTCCCTATCTCCCCATCCCATATCTCCCTGGCACATCAAGTCTCTGGAGGGCTAGGCACTTCATCTCCCACTGAGGTCAGAAAAGGCAGTCCAGCTAGAAGAACATATCCCACGGACAGGCAACAGCTTTGGGGATAGCCCCCACTCCAGTTGTTCAGGACCCACATGAAGACCAAGCTGCATATCTGCTATATATGTGCAGGGTGTGGTGGTGGTAGGTCCAGCCCATGTATGCTCTTTGGTTGGTGAATCAGTCTCTGAGAACTCCTAAAGTGTCCAGGTTAGTTGAATCTGTTGCTCTTCCGTGGACTCTGTCTTCTTCGGAGCCCACAATCCTTCCCCTAACTCTCTCATAAAAGTCCCTAAGTTCCATCCACTGGCTGTGGGTGTCTCCGTCTGTCTGAGTCAGCTGCTGGGTGGATCCTCTCAGAGGACAACCTTGCTAGACTCCTGTCTGTAACATAACAAGTATCGTAATAGTTCAGGATTGGTGCTTGCCTGTGGGATCCAGTCTAGTTGGGCTAGTTATTCCTTTGGCATTCCCTCTGCTTCTACTCCATCCTTCATCTCTGCATTTCTTGTAGACAGGATAGATTTTGGGTTGGAAATTTTGTGAATGGGTTGATGTTCCACTAGGTTGAAGAGCTACTGGCTTTCCTGCCTGGCTCGGGGGGGGGGGTAGCCTCCTCAGGAACCACATCCCTAAAGCTGTGAGGTGAGCTAAGGTGACACTCATAGATTCATGAGCGCCTCCCCTATTTCAGGTCTCTGGCATATCCTCGAGATGCCCCTCTCCTTACCACCCCTTCCAGTTGCAAATTTCCATTCATTTTCATTGCTATCTGTCTCTTTTGTCCCTTCCCACACCTGATCCTGAATAACCCCCATTTCCTCCCCATCTGATCTCCCACCCAGTTCCCTCCCTCCATCTGCCTCCTAAGACTATTTCATTCTCCCATCTAAGTGAGATTCAAACATTCTCACTTGTGCTTTCCCTCTTGTCCAGCTTCTTTGGGTCTGTGGAGTAGAGCACGGTATCCTGTGTTTTGTGGCAAATATCCACTTATGAGTGAGTACTTTCTATGCATGATTAGTTTTTGGGTCTGGGGTACCTCACTCAGAATGATATCTCCAGTTCCATCCATTTCCCTGCAAAATTCATATGTCTTTGTTTTTAATAGCTGAATAGTATTCTATTGTGTAGATGTACATTTTCTTTATCCATTTTTTAGTTGAGGGATATCTAGGTTGTTTCCAGTTTCTGACTATTATGGACACAGCTGCTTTGAACATAGTTGAGCAAGTTGGCTATTGGATTGCTATTATGTTTAGGTAGACACCTTGTATGCCTGATCACACTAAGAGTTTTAACATGAAGGGGTTGGATTTTGTCAAAGGCTTTTTCAGCATTTAATGAGATAATCAATCATGCAATGTTTTCTTCCAGTTTGTTTATATGGTGGAATATATTGGTGGATTTTTGTATATTGAACCATCCCTGTGTCCCTGGAATTTAGCCTTTGATCATGTGGATGATAGTTTTGATGTGTTCTTAATCAGCTTGTGAGTATTTTATTGAGTATTTTTGCATCAATGTTCATAAGAGAAATTGGTCTGAGACTGTCTTTCTTTGTCTTGGTGTGGTTTAGGTGTCATGGTGACAGTGGCTTCTTAGAATGAGTTTGGTATGTACATTCTGTTTCTGTTTTGTAGAATGGTTTGAAGAGTGTTGGTATTAGCTCTTCTTTGAAAGTCTGATAGAATTCTGCTCTAAAACCATCTGTCCTGTTTTGTTTTGTTGTTTGTGGCATTACTGTTGTTGTTGGGAGACTTTTAATGACTGCTTCTATTTCCTCATGGGGTTATGGGGCTGTTTAAATATTTACCTGACATTGATTTAACTTTGGTAAGTGGTATCTGTCTAGAATATCATCCATTTCGTTGGAATTTTCCAATTTTGTGGAGTACAGGTTTTTGAAGTAAAATCTAATGATTCTTTGAATTTCCTCAGTGTCTATTATTTTTCTCCCTTTTCATTTCTGATTTTGTTTATTTGGGTTCTCTCTCTCTCTCTCTCTCTCCCTCTCTCTCTCTCTCTCTCTCTCTCTCTCCTCTCTGCCTTTTAGTTAGTTTGGCTAAGGGTTTGTCTATCTTGTTGATTTTCTCAAGGAACCAGCTCTTGTTTCATTGATTCTTTGTATTGTTTTCTTTGTTTCTAACTGATTTATTTCAGCTCGATTTTGATTATTTTCTGCTTTCTTTGGTGTGCTTGCATATTATTTTTTTCTAGAGCTTTCAGGTATACTTTTAAACCACTGGTATGAGAACTTTCTAATTTCTTTATGAAGGCATTTAATGCTATGCTCTTAGCACTGCTCTCATTGTATCCCATAAATTTGGATTTGTTGGCCTTTCATTTTCATTGAATTCTAGAAAGTCTTTAATTTTCTTATTTTTTTTCCTGACCCAAAGATCATTGAGTAGAGAGTTGTTCAGCTTCCATGAGTTTTCCAATAGGTTTTATGGTGTTTCTATTGTTGTTGTTAAAGTCCAACTTTAAGCCACAGTGATCTCATAAGATACAAGGCATTATTTCAACTTTCTTTTATCTGCCAAGGCTTGCTTTGATTATATGGTCAGTGGTCAGTTTTGGAGAAAGATCCATGAGGTTCTGAGAAGAAGGCATATTTTATTATGTTTGGGTGAAATAGTCTATTGATGTCTATTAGGCCCATTTGATTAATAATGTCAGTTAGTTTCATTATTTCTCTGTTTAGTTTTTAAGTTTTAGCTATGTTTTTTTTAATAAATGTGGATTCCCTTGTGTTTGAGGCATAAATATTAAGAATTGAGATATCATCTTGGTAGATTTTTCTTTTGATGAGTATGAAGTGTCCTTCCCTGTTTCTTTTGATCTATTTTGATTGAAAGTCTATTTTATTAGATATTAACATTCCAGCTTGCTTCTTGGATCTGTTTGTTTGGAAAATTCTAATCCAGACTTATACTCTGAGGTAATGCCTATCTTTATTGCTGAGGTGGGTTTATTATATGTAGCAGAATAATGGATTCAGTTTTTGGATCTATTCTGTTAGCTTGTGTCTATTTATTCGATAATTGAATCCATTGATACTGAGAGTTATTAATGACCAGTAATTGTTACTTCCTGTTATTTTGATGTTGATGATGTTTGTGTGCATGCTCTCTTGCTCGCTCACATGTGTGTATGTGTCTGTGTGTATGTATGTTTGTGTGTGCTTCTCTTGCTTTTGTTGGTATGTAATTACTTATTTCTTGTGGTTTTCTTGGATGTAGTTTTCCTCCTTGTGTTGCAGTTTTCCTTCTAGTATTTTCTGTAGGGCTGCATTTGTGGATAGATATTGTTTAAATTTGTATTTGTCTTGAAATATTTTGTTTTCTCCATATATGGTGATTGTGAGTTTTACTGGGTATAATACTCTTGATTGGTGCCTGTGGGTATTTTTTTTTTAATTTTATTTATTTAGTTATTAAATCACATCATAATTTACTTATTTACACAGAGGCTATAAACACAAAAAGGCAGGATGTGGGGAAGGGAATGTCACTGGAGCATAGATGTTCAGGGGGAGTACAGATACCTTTCAGAACAGGGTATCAGCTGGGTGTAGGTTCAGGGGACAGGTCACTATGGCTCTGCCTATGATTCACTTGTCCTTATCTAAGTTGGTACTGTCTACTGAGGCTGCCTATTTATAAGACCTATGACTACTAGGTCTGGTAAATTTCCACAGAAGCTGCTTGTTTACAATAGCTTATAGCCTTCTGTTTTCAGTGTTTTTCCACAGAGACCCAAGACTTTGTGTTAGCATGTATGTATGTCAGGCCTATTGCTGACTTTAGGCCTATGGCTGATTTTAGGCCTTTAGTGCATATGCAGGGCTGCTCCTGACATCTCCTCCCTTCTCTAAGTATAGAAGGGCCTTGGCGATTCTATTCTTGAGAAGGTAGGGATAGAGGCCTGACCTCCAATAATTGAAGGGGACCTTGTAATGGCTCCAGTCCTCCTGTCGTTGTCCAGTGAGGCATGAGGGCCATACCCTTCCCAATGTCTTTTTCCTGGAGAGGGGATACTTTTGACATCAACCCCTATGCAGTCAGGCTTGTTCCTCAGGGAACCCAGATAGATATTTTTAAGTTTTGTTTATATTCCCTTGCAGTGCTTAGCCTCACAGCCTAAGCAAGAATTCAGATCACCAGTCAGAGAGGGTTCTGGGTAGCCTCTCTCTGCTTGGTCTAGGGGCGGAAGTCCCCTCTTTTAGGTTGGGTGGAGATGGGTTTGAGGAACAGCCTGTGGGTATTTTTTAAAGGTTGTAATATATCTGTCCAGGCCTTTCTAGCTTTTAGTCTCTGTTGAGAAGTCAGGTTAATTCTGATAGGCTTGCCTTTATATGTCACCTGTCTTTTTTCCATTGCTACTTTTAATAGGTTTTTTTTTGTTTTGTAAATTTTGTGTTTATTATGTGGTGGGAGGATTTTCAGTTTTGGTCCAGTCTAATTGGTGTTCTATAAGCTTCTCATATGTTTATAGGCATCTATTTCTTCTTGGTTGGGTATGTTTTCTTTATGATTTTTGTTGAAAAAATTTGCTGGTCTTTTGAACTGGGACTCTTCACCTTCTTCTATTCCTAAATTCTTAGGTTAGGTCTTTTCATGGCATTCCAGATTTCCTGGATGTTTTGTGTCAGAAATTTATTAAATTTGACATTTTTTTTTTACTGATGTATCAATTTCTTGTATTGCATCTTCTATACCTGAGATTCTTTCTTCTATCTCTTATATTCTGTTGGTGATGTTTGCATCTGTTGTTCCTGTTCTCTTCCCTAAGTTTTTCATCTCCAGTATTCCTCCAGTTTGTATTTTCTTTATTGCTTCTATTTCCATTTTTTTGGTCTTGCATAGTTTTATTTATTTCCTTGAACTGATTAACTATATTTTCCTGTATTTCTTTAAGAGATTTATTTGTTCCCTCTTTAAACACCTCTATCATCTTTTTAAGATTGGTTTTAAAGTCATTGTCTTGTATTTCCATTGTGTTAGGTTATCCAGGGCTTGCCATAGTGGGATAGCTGTGCTTTGGAGGTGTCATATTGGTTTTGTTGATTGTGTCCTTTCAAGGGCCATTAGCTGTTTGGCTTGGCTTTGGTCCCTGGATGTTCCTGTTGTAGTAGGAGCTAAGTACTTACCAAAGACCCTTTCTCTTAATACCATTATCCTATTGACTTTGATTTCAACATATGAATTTTGGAGAGAGTCAAACCTTCTTATGTCAGAAATCATCATTCTATTGTGTATCACTATATGCCCATATATAACATAATGCCCATCATGTATTAGGTGCTAATAAATAATTGCTTGAGTATATGAATGGTTATTGCCACCCTTTGGAGTTCCTGATAAATAACTGTTCAGGTAACTAATTGTACTGCTGCATGTGACACACAGAACAATACATAATAGCTACTCAATGCATCTTTTGAGTGAAACAATGCATGAATAAATTGAATACTCCATCACTCAATACAACTTTCCAGACTCAATGTCTCCAACAATTAAGATTACATTCTTTGTTCTGTAGAGATGGCTCAGTTAAGAGTACTCACTGTACTTCCAAAGGACCCACATTCAGCTCCTAGAACATCCATCAGTCAGCTCACAATTGCCTGTGACTCCAGCTTCTGGAAACTCTGTATCTCTGATCTCCACAGATACCTGCACACAAGTGCCCATACCCACACACAGACACCACATCTATACATAACTTTAAATAACTAAAACAGACGAAAAAGATTATATCATCACAAAATATAAATAACATCACAATAATATAAATACTGGGAAAAAAAGCATCAAACATATAAATACTTAAAATCACTGTGTTACACGTTAAAGTATGAAACCCAATTATATCCTAATTAGGAGCGCTTTGAAAGCACAAGGAGGTTTTTGACTTTTCTATCTCTGTGTCCCAGTTGTGTCATGAAGGGACACGTGCAGGGCATCTTCCTCTTCAGCTTTGAGTAAAGAGAAAGCACAACTGTTATGAAACCCAACTCAGAAGCATTTCTTCTCCAAACCAGTTGTCTTTGAGCAATCAGCAAACATGTTGACCTACATTTTCTTGCTTCTCACTTTGTGATTGTCATACAGACAATGTGTCCTTCCACAGGGCAGATAAACTGCAAAGGAGACTTCCTCCTCATGGGCTGACACCTGATGGGTATAAAGCATTTAAAATTAAGTGATTGTGGTGAAAGAAAAGATTCCAAATTAAAACCTACACCTGAGCATAGATTTAGACAGTTGCCTACACTGACTTGTACTTTATAGCATGTGTCGTGATGACTGTAACCAATGTTTCTTGGTTTTATTTAACAGGATAGCAGAATTTCTTGTGTGAGAATTTATTTTACATCTCTCTCTGGGGCACAGTTGCTTTCCTCTCAAAACTAAATTCAAGTGTACCTGGGATTTCTTTGACTTAAAAGGCTAGAGTGTGTTTAAAATTTTATAGCTTCTGCTAGAATTTTAGGATTCTCTGAGATGTAAGTCTCTGATTCTGGCCTCTGTGTCTGTAATTTTTTTCCCTGCTAGGAGAAGAGCACCCAGTCTCAGTCTGCCCTTCAGTGACAGGTCTGCTCTGAGGAGTAGTGATAATGTTTAAGAAATACAGGCTTCTGTAGATGAAATACGCTTTTTTGCTTCTAACATTAGTGACTGAGGTGACACTTTCTGGTTATAAAAATTGAATCAAACATGTTTATCACAATGGTTTTTTGTTTTTCCTTTGTGAATGCTTCCCATTTGTTTCACAGAACAAGTATATGCATAACTTATTAGAACATCTTACAGTTACCATTGGATGAACATGATATGGTTGAAATTTAGTAAAACTTAATATGCCAGTAGTAGCAGAAAGGATTCCCCCAAACTATTTGGTGTATTTAGTAATAGTAGTGTGCTAATAGACCAAAATCTTCTAGATAATTTAATCCTTTTCTGTCATTCTTGACAGAAGTTCTGTCTTTCCATGACAATGTTGTTACTTGGTGTTAAGAGCAATATCTATAATGACTGCCTGAGTGTAAGGCACTGATTGTGGGTCTTGCCCATGTATTTCGATTCATATACTGCTGGTGTTTTCTGCATGAGTCCCATGCTTTATTTCACTTGTGCCACACAAGGCTGTGCTTCTTTATATCCTGAAAACCAAGAAATTTTTGTTTGTTTGTTTGTTTTTGGTTGGTTGTAGTTATTTAGCAAAGCATTATGCATACAAGCTGGAGGTTATTGGCATCTGTCTGGAATTAAGCCAGCTGGTGGCTGTCTCAAGTTACATAGCTAATTAATATGCACAAGTGCTAATTTACTAATGATGCTGGGTGCTGTCCACCTTGAATAGACTCACAGTGAAATATTTTGGAAAATTTTGTTTATAGTTTACATGTTTCCTTCAGGATGGAGGAGATTTTTTTTTCTAGTCTGAAAGAACTGAGATACTTTACAGCGTAAATATTTGGAGGGGATTGTTTTCTATGAGGGTCAGGATCAATTAATTTTTTGATGAACATTTTGGTCATTAGATAAGAAAAATTATATGTGAATAATTATTTAAACGTCCAAAATGTATGGAAACAAGAAAATAAGTACCTAAAAAGGAAGTTAGATCATTAACGAGAATAAACCAAAAGAGAAATAAAAATCATGTTTCAATCCTTCTGTCCACAGCCCATTTGTCTTAGGTACTGGGTTAACAAAGTCTGGTTTGGTTTGCTTTTAATAAAATGTTTGTACTGAACCTGTAAAGTAGTTTAGATCATTAAATAGCATTATCATACTTAATAATATCATCAAATATTTATTGAGTTTCTTGCATAATTCTTGGCATATGGGAACCATTAAACAAATGATTCTTGAATTCATTAAATTATATTGAATAAAATGAATTTTTAATATAGAAAGTTAGCACCGAGGTGTGTTCAGAGCAAAGTGCAAACAATGCATCTAAAATTAAAGTCGGCCACGTCTACCTGTTTATTCTAGACCACACTCTATTCTAAACAGTTGTGTTTTGGATCCAAATGCAGTCCATTTTTATTCTTACTTCAGATTTTAAAAAAGGCATAAAACTATAGCCCAGTTAGGCCTAGAACTCATTATGTAGCCTAGGCTAGTCTTAAGTATATGGCACTTCACCTGCTTCAGCCTTACCTGCACCACCATGCTTGGCTTTATTCAGTCTCCCCAGGTCATCTTAACTTACACCTGTGTAGAATGAAGCCAGGAGCTTGAGTCAGGGCCTCCTGAGTGCATGGATACAGAGTCAGCCTCAGTACTTGGAGGAGTTGCAGAAGACTCAAGAGAAAGACTGTTTATACGTTTGACACACTTCTATCTTACAAGGAATCTTCCTGATTGTCTTTACTAGAATTCAGAGTACTGAACTTCTGTTTAGTGTGGTGAGTCAAGCATTGGGGAGAAAATCAACTGTAGTCAATTTTTTTCTGGTATAGGTTTTTTCTACTGAGTCATCATGTACATAAATACATTTAGGCTCAAATGACTAAAACAATGTTTTCCACAAGTATCTTGAAATCTATTTGACCATGGAAGCCTTCCTTCACCATCTCTAATTAAGACCCATTAGTATGCCAAGGATATAATATTCTCTTCAGCAGATTTTGGGCAACATTGTCAGAAGTTGCTATCAGTAATTTATACTGGTCATGAAATCAAGGTGAAGACAAAGAAAACAGAGATTTGGAATATTAGGAAAAGTTGGAGAGAGAAAGAGAGAGAGAGAGAGAGAGAGAGAGAGAGAGAGAGAGAGATCCAGGAGGAAGAAAGAATGAGGAAATGATGGAGGTGACCGTGACCCTCCATAATGTTGCACAGTAGTGGCCGGCCGTTTCATAACTCCTGACAAGTAGCACATGCAAATACTTGGGATTACTCAGTGCAGAGACGATTGTCTGTGGTGATTCAGAAATAAAATGCATTTGAGGCAAGGAGGCAGAACGTATTAAGATAATTTAATTTGAAACATAAATGGAATCTATGTGAGATAAAAATCAATGAAGAAAAAAGGCACAATGTGGGAATGGTGAAAAACGGTGAAACAGCCCTTGAAAGTCTGATCCCCTGTTATTCCACCTCAGAAGCTCCCCACTTAAGATAAAGCACACTCAATACTTTGTTGATAAGCTTTCCAATTTTCCTAAGTGTTATGTCATAAAATTCTATATTGTGCCATTTAAAATTGGAGCCTGTTTCCTCATGCCTTGAAAGATTATGCAGCTTGTAGAATTTTGCCATCTCTCAACTAAATTCTTTAAGTCTTTCTCTTTTCCAGGAAGAGGGATTTAAGCCGTGCTTAGTTCGGCTCCTGGCTGCAATATCTTCCTCATTTCTGAACACATCATCTTCAGAGCTTTCCACACTGGGCAAGGAGAAGCTCCACATAAGTGCTGATTTACTGAGAAGAGAACAAAAGAGGGCTTTCTGTAATGTCTTGGAGAAGGGGCTATGATAAGCACAAAGGTAATCTGTGCAGCTAGTTAGTGATAGATAACTGCTTCAGTAGAGAGAGTCAGGCAGCATGTGGATTTTTCTATTCTCTTTCAAGTGAAGTTGCTGGTTAGAAAAGAGGATCTTTATTAGCATTGGGTGCTTCTTTAAGGACAGCAAAATCAGCTTGGGAAGCAGGTGCCCATGCTCAGAAGGGATTCTGGATTGTGACTTTGCTTCCTGAGTGCTTTTGAACACACATGAAGAATGTATTCATCTACCTTCAGTTCAATAATTAATGTGGCTGTCCCTCCAGCTACTGTTAGAATAACAAATACAGACGACTCCAGACTCTAAAGGGATTTCACTGAAGATATTTTATCTCATGTGTATTTTGGCCTTGGTGAGTATATCATTATAAATTTCATAGTGGCACAAAGCAGAGAGGCTCTTTTAATTTATGGAAATCTTTGTGACCTCTACAAAACAAGAAATAATAGACAGTTGGGCAGACTATCTTATTGTACTTTTATTTTTCATCAGAGAGCAAAGCAGGGCAATAATGATTCTTACAGTGCTGTGGAACAAGGTCCAATTGTAAGCCAGGCGCTTAGCACTCATTGCGGGAGATCACTTTTCTTTCAAAACTCTGGTTATTCTATGCAGAGCTTGCTCTCTCTGAGAGGGAGTTAAGTCCAGAGTATCACCTGAATTCAAAAGAAACTGAAATGGAAGCAATTTCATGAGAGAAGAACACAGACAGATACACAAATACACAGATTCACAGACATACACAGAAATACACATGGATACACATGAACACACACATGTACATGCACACTCACATGTATAAATGTCCATATGCATACAGGTTCTTAGGGTTTTAGAGAACAAATCTGTTGTGTGAATTTTCACTTTTATTTCCTTAGATAGAGGGATGAGATGAGATCGTTTCTTTCTCTTCTAACTATCCCTAGGCCAAGGCCCAAAATCTTCTAGCCTCTGTACAAAGTAGTCTTCCAAGCTGACTGATTCAATATGGTTCTTTTTGGCTTCTCACTGAGTTCTCATACTAATTTTGCAATCTGTTCTAATCTTTTGGCTCCTTCTCATTCTCTGTTCTCTGGCTCTTTCTGTCTTCACCTGTGTCTACCTTGTTCTCATTGCTACCTGTCGTTGTAAAACTGTTCCAATAAAACTGACACACACCACACACACACACACACACACACACACACACTTCTCTCCCTTTTTCCTCTCTTTCCTCTGCTGTTCTCATGAGAGTTGGGTGTATCCTATCTTTGACTCATTCTGTCAAATCTTTGATTCATCACTTTGTCTGTCCTTTAATTAGATGTCACTTTCAAACAAGGCTGCTTCCTTCTAGAAACTAATTTTATCTTCATTGTTTAGGATTAAAGGTGTGTACTAAAGGTGTATCTCTCTTCCAACCAGAGGCTTTAAAGGTGTGTCATTCCAGTGAGATCACACAGACCTAGAGGTCCTTAGATGTGATCTCTTTTGCCAGAGCAGCCATGATGCCAGATTAAAATTCTTTTACTCTATTGTGGCTGCCACTGTTGAGGATAGTGCTGCTATCTGTTATATTGTTGTGTAGTTCAACTTCTGTTGAGGATCAACAATGGTTGCTCATTAAATAAAGTCTCAGATGTGCATTTCACTGTATATATATTCACTGTAAAATATTTTATTTTGTAGGAAAAGGAAATTTCAATAGTACATGGAATATGCAAATTTCTACCACCCATCATTTTTTCTGCCTCCTTGTTAAATTCAGTTTTCATTAAGAAAATTTGCATTGGCTCTGTCATTATAGTTGTAACTTGAGCTTGAATCTATCTGTCTTCTTAACTGATAGAGAAAATATGAATTTTCAAATGCCTGTTCAGGTCATGTGCTCAAACTGCCATTTTTTCCCCTCAAGTTGATAAACATCTCAACTTGTTTTCGGCCACATAATAGGTCTTGGAAAGAGCAGAAATTACAATTCAAAGAACCAAACGTCATGAGTGATTCAACTTCTGGAATGTTGATTATGAGGCTAAGAAACAGTTTCAAAAGTCACTAATTATGATTCTGAAGTGCACTGTAAGCTTCCACAGCTTGTTTGTGTGTTGACTGGAATGAATACTAAGGCTTGAATTATGGCTAACTAAATCATGACTTTTGTGCACATAATTAATATTAAAGTTGTATCCTATTTACTTATTTTCTGCATTTATTGATAAATCTACCTTTTTTCTGTATAAGTTTTAAAATTTCCTTTGAATGAGAAAAAAAAGACCAACAGTCTTCTGCTCTCAATTCAAGTAAATTATGTATCAAATGTTCATTACATTTGTCTGGGGCTGTTTGGGATGACATATTCACTTATAAGTATGAAAATGAGCTCTGATAGAGTTGGGAGGAGGTATTATTTTACATTAGAAAAACCTAAATACCAGCTAGTTCTGTATTGATACCTGGAATTTTGTTGAAGCTCATATCATCTTTTTTTTATATGTTTTAATAAAAAATTCTCAAAACTAGTTTTAAATCACAAGTCTATATTTTTGATTCATAAATATCTAAAAACATAGTGCCAGGAAATCATAGTTTACTGTTGGTAGGGCACAATTATCATTACATTAATGACATTTAAGGCTTAAATAGGCCTCTTCTGCTGTTAACTAATATCTACTACAACGAGCAAAGGAGCTTACGTTGTTTGCCTACTTATAGGAAGTTTTATATATCCACCAAAGATACAGCATTTATTATTTAAATGCAAGCTAGATAAGTTGATATGATTACAAGAGAGGAACTATTTACCCTACATTATTGTCTATGTGAGGATATTTATACATGCTGTAATAAAGAGGGACAGTTTAAAGATGTGTCCATTTTAGTAATATTTTAGTGGGATGCGTGCTGTCTTATTTGTTTAATCCCACCTGATTCTTAAAATCTTTCTGCCAATATCCTGACAACTCACTCTAAGTCTCTTCGCTTTTAAACTTTTAAAATATAATTTTCTCTCAAACAGTATTTATTGTCTCTCAAACTATCTCTGTTACAACACCAACTGGTTTTGCTTTTAACCATTAAAAATATAATATTCTCTCAAAGTGTATTTATTTTCTCTCAGATCTCCTTACTACATCCCCCCCCCTCCCGTTATCAGGATCAAAACGGAGACAGGCTATCCCATGCTTAATTTGCTCATTTTCAGTTGGAATGAATGCTACTGCTGCTTTCAAGTTCTTTATACCTTACTCTGCCATTCTTTCTCATTTTCACATAAACTGGTGCCCAAGCTCTGAAATAGATCCTGTTATGTGGAAAGAGTCAATTAATTCACACTTTGATCTAATAAGATAGGTTCTATCCTTGGACAGGATTTGTGGGCATGACTGTAAAGTCTCTCACTCTGGCCCTAGTGGAATCCTCCCATCCAGCAAATGTCTAGACATGTGGAAATCTTTGCTGACTTTCTATATATGGCTTTCCAGCCTAGCTGCCCCCAATTCCATGGTGTAAATTATCCTTTTTAAAAATCTAAACTGTGTTGGAGGTATTTTGGAAACTGTTTCTCCATATAGAGAGTGTTTAATTGAAGATGGAGCTGAACACCACATGTGTTTGCCTTGATTGTCATCAGGTGGCTCAAAAGCAGGCAGTAAATGACTTTCTCATCTAAATGCTCATAAAAGCTATTGGCTATCTCTGTTACAAAACCAGCTGGTTGGAATGAAGCCATTCTCAACAGTTATCAATCATATATACTATAATTTTCTCCCACTAGTTCTGAGCAGTAATCTCATTGAAGTTTTCTTTTAAAAATTAGCCAAAAAACATCCCCTTGTAGTATCTTCTCTTGAGTATTTGATGTACAGAAGTACAGTTTCCTATTTATATAGATTATATTTTGAATGAAAGTAGATCTGTAAGTCATAAATTTCCCACCAACAAGAATTCTTTGTTACTCAGCTTCCTCCAGTTTATTTGTTAATCATGAACTGTAACACAGTGCCTGGTACAGAGTAGGTATTAAGCAAAATTGTGAAATTCATGGCTAAATGCAATGCTTATGCCGGAAAATCAACTGGAACCAAATGAGTTCAGTGTTCTATTATGTTGTGGTTCCAAGGTTATACACATGTATGCACTGCATGAGAACGAATTCTTCATCTGTTTCCCTCTATGGAGAGGATAGAAACATCTCTGGTTTTTGGAGGTGTCTTCCTCAGGGCTCCTTCTGCTTCAGGTTTTGTTTTCCCCCTCTGGTGGGCAGAGAGTTGGCTCCTTGTTCTTGCAGCTCTCCTAGGTTGCTTTTACACATTTTATTTGAACTACCATCCCTGATATAAGAAGAAAACCCCATTTCCCAAATCTACCCTTTATGAGAACTACAGAAAAACACAGCAAATATTTTCAAAAGGGGAAAAAATAACCACAAAGGCCTGAAGACGCTCTTATAGTTCATAATTTCCATTCTGGCTTTTTGTGACAAAGGAATAAAATGTTATACAAATTCCAAACACTCTTTTCACTGATAGAATGATGAAAATATTTTTTTCTATATAAAATGTAAGTAGTTAGGCTTTCATTGGTACTGACCAGGCTTGGGTCAGGGTCTAGAACCTTGTAGGTTTTCATAGATTGTACCACAGCTAATCAGCTTTCATGAAAACAATGATGATTACAACCTGCTTGGAAACCTTATGAGCAACGGTGACAATTCTCTTTTCTTCCCACGTTTGAGCTTTGACTTCGGCTACACTATGTCTATGGAGAATGACCTTGGCAGAAAGCTGAAAACAAGGCCTGTTGGCTTCTGTTGTCTCGCTCGGGATCAGTGTGCAACTCAGAATGTGTTCGAATATGTTCCTGGAGAAACGTGCAAGAACCAAACCAGCTACTCAAGTCTTGGCTTACTCTTGTCTCATTGGCTAATAAAATCATCTGACCTAGCCACAAATGAGAGACTGGAAAGGGAACCTCCTCATCTTAAAGGAGGAACTGCAGGCTTACATGGCAAAGGGTAGACCTAAGGGAAGGTGGGGTGAAAAGCTACAGGCTACAGGAGATAGCCTCTTCAGTCTCCATATCCCCTGCTGGTAGGAATCTAGATAGGATCACCATCTCCCCTTAGCTTTCCCAGTTCCAGGTTTCCAGCTAGTCCCAGAGATGCTCCCCACCAATTTCTATTCTCACTTCCTATAGCCAGGTGGGACTTCCAGTGGAAGAAAGTAGCTATCAACCCACGTACAAAATCTTCAACCCAGAATTTGTCCTGCCTTACAAGATGTGCAGGGATAAAGATGGAGTAGAGACAAAGGGAATGGCCAACCAATGGATTCCTCAACTTGAGACCCATCTCATGTGAGAGAGCCAAGTCCTGAAGCAATTTATGATACTCTGCTATGCTTATAGACAGGAACCTAGCATAACTGTCTACTGAGAGGCTTTATCCAGTAGCAGATGGAAACAGATGTAGAGACTCACAGTAAAACATCAGGTGGAGTTTGGGAGTGTTGTGGAAGAGTGGGAGATAGAATTGAGTGAGTCAGAGAGGTCAAGAACATGACAAGAAGACCTACAGAGTCAAAAAACATGGTGCCCTGGAGGCTCACAGAGACTGAACCATCAGTCAAAATGTGTGCAAGGGCTGAACCTAGGTCCCCTACACAGATGTGTAACTTAGTATTCATGTGGGTCCCCTAACAATTGAAGCGGGGACTATTTCTATCTCTGACTCTATTGCCTGCCATTGGATACCCTTCCCCTAAGTGGGACTGCCTGGTTGGGCCTCAGTGGGAGAGGATGTGTTTAGTTCTGCTGCGACTGGATATCCCAGGGTGGCATGGTACCTATGAGGGGCTTTGCCTTCTCCCCAGAGAAGGGGAGGGGGTATTGGAGGGAAGGCTTTATGAATGGGACAGGGAGGAGAGAGGGAGGGGGGCTGTGATCCAGATGCAAAGTGAATAAATAAATTAATGAAGTAAAAAAATGTATTAAAAAAAAGCTGCAGGCAGTTAAGGATCATGTCTCTAGCCCTTGTAATTCAGATAGTTCCCAAACTTTCAGACACGTTGTGATGATTGTTTTCTTTGAAGGGGCTACCCTTTCTTGACTCTGGCTTGCTTTCTTGTAACCTCTCCTCTTCCCGTTCCTTGTCATGTCAAAATTCCTTGAATTTGGTGGGTGTGTGGGTGAGCACCCTCATAGAAGCAGGGAGAGGGAGAATGCGATAGGGGTCTCCGGAGAGGAAACCTGGAAAAGGGATAACATTTGAAATGTAATTAAATAAAATATCCAATAAAAAAAAGAAAAAGAAAAAATACATTTTAAAATAAGTATGTTCTTCCTATCTCTCTGTGGACAACCCAGAGCCCGAGTTGGCCAAAACTGGTGCTAGCTACTTGTTTCTATTCAGTAGCATTGCATCTCTGTGCTTGTTTGTGGAACAACAGGATGCCCCACCGGAGCCTTCCCTTCAGTCTCATGGCTGCTACTTCTCTCTTGGCCCCTCTGACTTCTGTTTTCTTATCTCTTGACTTCTTAGCTGACTTCATCGGACCTACTGTCATTAAATAAAGACTGAAGGTGGACGTTTCCAAAGTTGCTTTCCAGGCTGAGGTGTCCTATATGTTTTAGAACTTCGATCTAACTGCTGATGCCTGTTTTGATGACAAATAGGTGACTCAGGTAGCATTTCTTAGGCTTATTTTAGGATTGAACTACTGTTTTTCTTTCTTTCTTTTTTCTTAACTAGTGTGTGTGTGTGTCTATGTGTGTGTGTGTGTGTGTATCCCTCACACCCTAATGATTTAAAAAACATCATTTTGGTACATTCCTATTCAGCATGTCTCAGAACAGTTCCATCTCTCTCTGGATTACTAATACCCTAGCCATGGTGTTTCCTTTCTTAGGTTACTACAGCATCTCTCATTCAATTCTCAGCTTTTTTTTTCTTGTCCTATCAGCATCAACTCACCATAGATCAATCAGAGAACCATTTGAAAATATTTCCATGTCTATAGGACCATGCTATCTCCTCCTTAAATCTTTCAGCAAACTGTAGGCATTTGCTGCATCTCTCGACTATTTCTTAGATGCTGCCGAGTAACATGTAAATTGATCTAATTAGTTTTGTAGTTGCTAGACTCTTATTTATTTGGAGAAGGCTCCATGCTGTGGCTTGCTTCTGGACAAAGTGCAAATTGGCCTGGATTAATTTAGGATACCATTATCATAACCAGGAATGTTTATACTGGTGACCTGAGGAACTTAAGTAGGGCAGGAACTCAAATAGTGGCTGTTCTCTTATTATCATTGGAGCTTGCTTGATTTTATCTTTAGGTTGAAATTCGAAAGGAATGTAATTTCAGAAACTTACAAACTCATAAAGGAAGTAATATATAAATAAAAGTCTCTTTCAGTGATCATGATACCACATGCCATGCTATTTATGTTTTGTTTAGTCTTTAAGATTTCCATACAATGTATTTTGATCATATTCACTCTCTCCCCATCTCATCTCAGATCCAAGTGCCTACACATTTGGCTGCAATGTTCTTTCTCTCTGTCTCTGTCTCCATCTTTCCATCTCTCTCTTTCTCTCTCACCCTCCTCTCAACCCTCCAAACTCATAGAGTACAGTTTGTGTTGGCTACCTATTCTTGGATTTGGAGCCTGATCTGGCAAAGCCACACTATTTTTTACATTTTGTGATCTTGGATAAATACATATATTTATAAATGTTAATAAAAATAATACTGATGCTTATAACAGTTTCTAAATAAAGTCAGCTAATGACAGACATATCATTCAGGGTTATGTTCTATTTGACCATGTCTGATTCTGGAATGTTTAAAAAAAAAATGTATATGAGAAAAAAGTCACAAAAGAGAAGCTGATTATTGGTCAAAGATGTTATTATTTAGTGGTGACTCTATTAGTTGTAATTACTTTTTAAGAAATTGGTATCTTGATAAATGTTTGTCTAATTTTCCTTCATGAGAAGCAGACTTTTAGCTAGGAATTTGAGTTTATTAATAAATGATACAACATCATGTTTTTTGAGAAATTAACGATGAAATGTAGAGATTTTGGGGTTTCCTTGTTTGTTGTGCCTCAGAAACTTTAAGTATTTCTGAGATAGTACGAGTAAGCAAGCCTTGCGCATATCCAGCATTTCCTGCGTGTGACCAGCATTCCAAGTTTTGAGCAACAGACCTGTGGCTTGTCCTCCTCTAAGATGCAAATGTAATGTTCCCTGAACCTCCATCACCTTTTGCGTCCAAACAGCCCAAAATGAGTGGTGATGGCTCTGCTTTTAATATCTCAGAACAACTGGTCTCTGAAATGTCACTACTGGAGATTTCATGGTGTCACTGAAGGTGAAATAAAACATGAAGGAATTTCAGTGGAGACATCCCTGTATGTGGGATGTGACAGGGCTGTTCGGCCATTGAAGGCCTGGGGCTGCTGTGGTGCACCTTGTCAGGTTCGTCTGCCTGGCTGTCTCTCTTGATCTTCTTTACCCCTCAGAGACTCATGCTCCTGAATTCATATTGGATTAATATTCCAGGAGTTTGTTATTCCTTTAAACTTGGCTTGGAAGGAGATAAAATATTAAATACAACACTTTATTTTAAAAGTACATGTCTACAGACTTTTTATTCAGTAAGTGAATCATCTAACATCATCTATACTTCAAATGTCCTTTAGTACATTAAATGTATACTAAATTTTATTGTAAAATATAGGTTGTAAATTAATATAATTGATGGAAGAAAATATTCAAAAGCATGAACATGGGGGACTGGGGAGATTGCTCAGGTGGTGAAGGACCTGCTCATAGATATGCAGATGAAATTTCCAGTGTCCAGCACCCTATTAAAATCTGACCTAGTGGCCAGTGTCTGCACCTGTAGAGCTGAGGGTAGGTGGTGACAGTGGAAACAAGCAGATCTCCTGAACTTGCTGGCCTTTCAGTCCAACCAGCTGGTGAGCTCCAGACTTGGTGAGAAACCTTGTCTCAAAAAGTAAGGTGGGAACAGGAAGACCCCAACTTATTCAACCTCTGCCCTCCATATGCATACAGGTATCCCCAAACCTGCACGTGTACAACATACATGCAAACAATGTGTGTGTCTGTTGTGTGTGTGTGTGTGTGTGTGTGCATAAAGTGTAGACGTAAGTGTTTATAGAGGGCACTGATGAAAAATGTCCATGACTAGGCCAATATAAGATAGACTAGACAATCTGACATGGGCCAAGGACAAGGAAAGGGGCTGCTTGGCAGGAATATGACAATGGCCAAGGACAAGGAAGTAGGCTTCAGGCAGGAATCTAAATATTTGGGTAGAACAAAGAAGTTAATTTCAGACAGGAATCCAAATTTTAGGCTAGAACAAGGAAGTAGGCTTCAGACATGAAAATGACTTTGGGCTAGGACAGGGAAGTAGGCTCAGATATTTTGGTCATCCTGATAAGCCCTTAGAAACAGTGATTATGGGAGCGTTCAGTAGTGTTTGATGCCTTCCTTGTTCTCTGACTATTTGTGTTTATTGTCTTGCTTGTTCCTTGACTATTTGCATCTATTGTATTGCTAGACCCTCAACCTAGAACTGACCTTAATACATGCATGTAATTAAAATGTATAAAAGCAAAAAGGAGGAAGGGGGATAGGGTAGGGGATTCTAGGGAGGGGAAATGGGGGAAGGGGATGACATCTTAAATGTAAATAAATAAAATATCCAATAAAAAGAAAAAAATATTGCAAGGAAAAATAAAAGATGTCTTAGACAGCAAAGATGCCATAGAGCCTTATGGGTTGAGTTTGATCCCTGGGATTCCCCTGGTAGAAGGATAGAACTAACTCCCACAGGTTGTGCTCAGTCCTACACGTGTGCACTGCGGTGTGTATGTGAACACACAGTAAAGAAATGTAAAAATTTAAAAAGAAAAAAAGAGAAACAAACACATAAACTGAGACAAGATTTATGATATTAAATATCTAGTAATATGGTGAGGTTTAACATTGTTGAGGGGAGTATAATCACTCTGTGGTGAGAGTCCCCATGTCCATGCTCTGGACTCAGAGTCCAGAGGTGGGAGGACATGTTCTGATATGAAGAGGTCAGGCCATTTCTCAACAACACACCAGGAAATGTGTTATTTGACCAGGTGCTAGATCTCAGTCAGAGACTGAGGATGGGGTGTGGCTTTGCAGAGATGGGGTACCACAGTGAAGATAACTCTGGAGTCTTTTCCTCACAGATGTTACAGTGAAGAAAATGGTCATGTCTGTGTTGGATGCTTTAGCAGTGACTTGGGCAGACACTGACCCATGGGTTGTTTTGTTTCCTTTGGCAATGACCTATTCCAGGTACCAATGTCAGAAGGGAAGGAAACAGGAGTGACTTCCTGCAATGAGGAGGTCTGGGCTTCTTCTCTGAGTCGTTGGTGACTTGGGGTGAGACTATTTATTTCTCATCTACAAAGTAAAATTGTTAGGTAGGATGACCTTTGAGGCCATTTCCAATTCAGAGATTCAAGCAGGTATAAAAATGGAATGGTAAAAAAAGGTTTTTTAGATAGGCAGACTTCTTGACAACTTTTAATTCATGCTGCCTCGGTCACCCTGAGTCATCTCACTCTGGAAGGACCGTGGATATCCTCAGGGACAGTACATTTGTTATTTCAGAACATCCAGACCCTTAAGTGTGGAAAGTTGATCTAAGCGATTTCCCCTTTGGTTACACTGCAAGGAGAATAAGTTACTTTTATTCTGTTATATGATAACCCTTTGAGAGTAAAATGGCTTTAATGTTTCATGGAGTCAAATAATTTTGAAAAGCCTGGAGAACATTATTCTTATCATGGCTTAGCAGGTGTCCCTGGGTCAGAAGATTCTCTAAATATTTAATACAAATTTCACAAAGGTTTTGTCTGTCTTTTCCTTTTAAGTCAGTTGCACACTTAATGTTGATTAAGAAATATGTATGCATCTGAGTTTATAAAACTTAGTAATCTTAATTTGGCTCTTCTGTCAGCATCTGTTAACATTTATTAGGTCCTTGCTGCTTCTGGGATATTGTATTGTTCATAAGGGACTTGGTATATTAAGCTTTTCCCCCTCAAGAACTCTGCAACCATCCTTTCAGTGGTAGCAATAGGAGTTTAAGCTGCAGAGAACAGTTAACACACAATGACACAATAGGTCAATGCAAGGTTTGCATTCTTTTATTGCCTTTGATACACTGTATTTATCTACATACCTACAATCATCATATTATACATACCTTTTCTTCTCTTCTTTACTTAAGTGTGGCAGCCAAGCCAATTTGCATATCAACCACCTGCTGAGGTATGCACATCTCTATAAAACTTTATTCTACAATCTTGGATAGATCTAAAAATGTTGGAAAGTAAACACATCATTATTAACCTGTCATATCCAATGGCAGCCTCTCAGAAATACAAACAGGAACCAAAATGAGTGAACCATGATACTGTGATTCTAAATTAGCCTCTAATGTGCTCACAGCCTGGAGGAAGGAGAACACAGGTGGCCAGGGTTGATTTTCCTCACACATGTCTTTGTGTTACCACAGAGTACATGCAGTGCTTCAAAGAAATAGCCTATTTGGGAGTTCAAAGCTTCTAGTAGAACCAGATAGAAAGTAGAATTTGCTCTTGTTTGAGGGATGGTACCATGAGGTAACCTCTATGCATGAAATGTAACTACGTTGTTCTAAGACTATGTCCAAAGCAATACATATAGGTTACTATTACCATGATGAAATACCATGACCAAAGCAATTAGGAAGGGAAAGGTTTATTGGGTTACAAGTTGTGGTTCAGCTTGTCCAACAATGGCTGTCTATCACTGAAAGTCCAAGAATTCATTAGTCATTCAGTCTATAAGGTTGAATGTCTCAGCTATTCTTCAGTATACCCTGGAATCCTGAAGACGTAGGCTCTAATGTCAATGAAGCAATGGACTTGCAGTGAGAGTGAAACCCAGGCAGAGACTGAGTTCCTTCTTCCAAGTTCTTTATACAGGCTCCCAGAAGAAGATGTGGCCCAGATTAAAGGTGATCTTCCCACCTAAAAAGAGCCAGATTAAAAGTGAGTCTTCCTACTTCCAGTGATTTAATTTAAAAAAAAAAAAAATCTTCACAGGTGTACCTAGACCCTTGGATTTTAGCTAATTCCAGATTGACAACTGGGAATAGCCATCACAAATTTCAAAGTGGCTGTTCATCCTTAGTATGGTGCCATTCTTCCATGAATCATTGATAAGTGTTCCAATAGGAGAATTCCATTCCGTTGTCTCTTATTTTTTTAATCCTCTTACTGATATCCCTTTCATTAAGCCTCTCAATACTATTAGTCATCCTTTCGTTTTAAAAAAAAATTCACTTTTAAAAATCTTTCACACTTATCAAAATCAATATGAAATAGAAAGAAAATGTAAAAGAAAATCACCTGTGAGGTTACTATTCCAAGGAAAACCCACTTTAACACTGGTCCAGTCTTTGCTTTCAAAGCATATGACATTTTAAAAATGGTTCACACTATATACGATTTTTAAACTAGTTTTTAGCACTGTAAGTGTTATAAGCGAATATCCACAATAGCTAGAAATTTGTGCATGTGCATATGTGCATGTGTATATGAGACACATTACACATTACAGTTGGGAAATTTTTTCATGTGTCTGGGGATTGAAACTGTGCTTTGTATACTTTATGGACTGACTTATCCATCTTTCCAGACCAAGATCTGTAACTTGAACATGCCTAATAAGATGTGTGCAAAATAGAAATATTCTAAATATTTCAAGGATTTTCCGTGCATCTCCATGCATATGTTTTGTTTAGCAGCAGAAGAACTTAATAAGTCATCATCAAGCTATTCTTGTCTCTTTTCGTTTGAAACTCAGTGCTTTCTTCTTGGAATCTTCTGATACGTAGAGCTTTGATGAGACCCTTGCTGCTCACAGATGTCTTGATGACAAATCAGTAGAAAAATACAGGCTGCTTCCTAACATTCTGTACTTTCCCTGATAACAGCTCAAGTTCATCCAGTGTATAAAATGGAGAATTCTGATTTCTCTGTATAGAATATGCCAGCAAGAAGGCAGAACAGAGTCATAGGCGAGGTCATATTTAGTCACAGGTAGACAGGTGGTAGCTGGAAGGCAAGATTCTAAAGAGGGACGATGACATCATCTTAACTCTATGAGACTAGAAGTGAAGGCTAAGTGAGTTTATCTTGCCTCAAGAAAAACGTGGTTAGAGAATGGATTAGGCTAACCAAATCATGGACTCAGCTGTGGGAGCTGAGAAATCACAGACAGAAAAATAATTTCCCACTCAAACCTACTTACCTGCCAGTAACCTGATTTCTGTTATATATTGAATCCTCTACTCACTCAGTGGTGAAACCCTAGCTTCTTTCTTGTTTCCACTAGACCTCCAATTGGTCCAAGCAATCCAACTCTTAAATGCCTCCAGATATTTCCCAACTTGGTCTCTGCTGTCACCAATTGAAATCCACATTTCTTTTTATCTCTTGCTTAATCTAGCAGTCTTTTAATGGGTCTGCTGATCTCAAATGCATTTTTCATAGACTATTGTATTTTATATAACACTATTACTCCAGTGCTCATCAAATAAAGATTTAACCTTAGCATTTCCTTGTTAATGATCATGATGTCTTTCCTCTTAATCGAATCTTCCCACCTTCAACAGCTAGAATTCTCCATCTATGTTTAAATCTGGCCACATCTTCAGGACTAACTTAAACCATCATTTCTTAGTCCACTGGGTTTTATTTTTATTCTTTTAACTCAGGCTTTACCTCTCCTGTGAGACTGAGATATGAGGTAGGAATTCCGAGAGCATAGGCTCTGTCTCAACTGCTTGATTTATGAATGGTTTGACCCCATGGAAATAAAGCCTAAGTGTTCTAATCCCTGGTATTGTATACGTACAAGGATCTTATCCCAGCCATTGTCTCTGGAGAAGTAACTCACAGACTAAGAAATGCAACCTTCCTGCTATGAGTGCTGAGTTTCATTCCTGAACTACTGTAATCAATAGATATTAAGTTGATTGAGACCAAATTTCAAGTCTGATTTAAGGGTTGCTAGATATCATCTTTAGCATAGTCAAATATAGTCAAATATCAAAATGAAGCTGGAACAATGAAGGTTTTGAAGAAAATTTGATGTACACACACAAAACATTTTTAAAACAAGAATTTTTTTTTTTTCTGAGATTGGATCAGGAGTGTTGTAAAATATTGCCTTTCAATTTGATTACTTTGAAGAAAGTTAATTCCCCTTCAGGTCAGTTTTGACATGGTTCTTAAAAATAAAATAATGACATATAAATGTGAGTCTGAGATGTTAAGATTGTTGGTAACTTTGCCCTGCATTTTTTTTATTGGATATTTTATTTACATACATTTCAGATGTTCTCCCCTTACCCCATTTTCCCCACCTCCCTCCCAGGAACCCCCTATCCCATCCACCCTCCTCTTGCTTCTATGGGGGTGTGCCCCCACCTAACCCCCCACCTCACCTCCCCACCCTCAAATTTCCCCACACACGGAGTCCAGCCTTCATGGGAACAAGGATCTCTTCTCCTACATATACCCCCCTTGCATATACAGCTGGAGCCATGGGTCCCTCCCTAAGTGCTCCAGGCTGGTGGTTGCTCTGGGGGCTCTGGTTGGTTGGTATTGTTGCTCTCCTCATGGGGTCACGAACCCTTTAATTCCTTCAGTCTTCACTCTAACTCCTCCATTGGGAACCCATGATCAGTTTATGGTTAGCTGTGAGCATCTGCCTCTGAATATGTCAGACAATTGCAGATCTCTAAGGAGAAGCTATGTCAGGCTCCTGTCAGCACGCACCTCCTGACATCCACATCAGCATCTACCTTTGGTGACTGCACATGGAATGGATACCCAGGTGGAATGGTCTGCAGACGGCCCCTCCTTCAGCTTCTGTCCTGCACTTTGTATCCATATTTGCTCCCTTGAGTATTTTGTTACACCTTCTAAGAAGGACCAAAGCCCCCCCCCTTGGTCTTCATTTTTCATGAGCTTTATGTGGTCTGTGAGTTGAATCATTTCAAGCTTCTGGGCTAAAATCCAATAATCAGTGAGTGAATACCATGTGTGTTCTTTTGTGATTGAGTTACCTCACTCAGGATGATATTTTCTAGTTCCATCCATTTACATAAGAATTTATCGAATTCATTGTTTTTAATAGCTGAGTAATATTCCATTGTGTAAATGTACACCTTTAAAAAATGGGGTATCGAGCTAAACAAAGAATTCTCAACTGAGGAAATGTGAATGGCCGAGAAGCACCTAAAGAAATGTTCAGCATCCTTAGTCATTAGGGAAATGCAAATCAAAACAATCCTAAGATTCCACCTCATACCAGTCAGAATGGCTAAGATCAAAAACTCAGGTGATAGTAGATGCTGGCAAGGATGTGGAGAAAGAGGAACACTCCTCCATTGTTGGTGGGATTGCAAGATGGTGCAACCACTCTGGAAACAGTCTGGCAGTTCCTCAGAAAATTGGACATATCATTACCCAGCTATACCACTTCTGGGCATATACCCAGAAGATGCTCTAACATATAACAAGGATATATGCTCCATTATGTTCATAACAGCTTTATTTATAATTGTCCTGCATTTTTTATAGTATTTTTCTGAAATTTCTGCTGTGCTCCATGTGCTTTACTTATCAAGCTGTTTAAAAATCTGGGTTTATTATTTCTCAATACAGGTAGTAATGTTTTCCTCCTGCTACTGTATCAGAAAGGCAATTCTATATAGTTTCAATGGAACAGTATGCATCTTTCTTAGCAGGTGCACAAGAAATAGGCCTGAGGTGACCTAGCATACAGATAGCAGCCCAATGGTATGTATGGTTGTATATATATATATATATATATATATATATATATATATATTACAAGTTATTCCAATCTGCCTCTCATCCCATGCAGCAGAATGTACTTCTCATCAAAGATTTGGGATAATCACTTTTCATTTTTGCAGCTGTAATCTTTATATGCATATAATTATATGTAATTGAGCACTTGATTCTTGAAATGTCATAATAGTGATTTAGCCTTACTATAGAACCTATAAATATACCTTGTAAAGTATTTATTAAATGTTGGAAAGCACTCATTTGCTTTCCCATCAAATCCTTCAATATGTTAGTTATTGTTCAAATTTGGAGGCTAAACAATCAATAAAATAGATAAAGATTTCTATTCATATGTGGTGCTATGAAGTACTGCAGTAGAAGAATTCATAGTAAGAAGATTAAATGATATGTGAAGATGAATGGATTGAGGGTTGTCAAGAAGGCTTAGCAGATAAAGGTGTTTGCTACCAAGCCTAATGACCTGAGTTCAGTCCCTGGGATTCCCAAGATGAAAGGAGAGAACTGATTCTTTCAAGTTATCCTCTGACCTTTATGTGTGTGTTGTGGAACAGGCATATTTGCCCCACCAACAGTAATAAATATGAATGGTTTAAAATAAGGTGTGTTGTCTCACAGCTGTTGTAATCACAGTACTCTGGAGGACAACACAGGAGGATCAGTCAATGTCATCCTCAGCCACACAGCAATTCCAAGGACCAGTCTGGAATAGAAAGATCCTGTCTGGGAAAAAAAAGAGAGAAATTGTGACAAATATTATAAAGAGAAATAATGCAGAAAAACATACATGGAAAGGTCTCAGCTGTCAGCAGTGGTTAGTACTCCCTACTGCTAGCTGAGTAAAATGCAAAGGAGATGATTAGAGGAAATGATATGACTAAAAGGGAAAGAGAATCTCAATTCCAGGCAATGAGAAAACCATGTCAGAGGGCCTGTATGTACCCAGTATTCATGAGGCAACAGTGTTGGACAGACATGATGGTGTCGGTTTAAGAAAGAGGTTTGCTGAGACTATTTATATTAGGTAGATATATCATGTGAGACTACCAGGCAGGGAGCCTGCTCTCTCCATGCATTCATTTGCAGCAGTGCTGCGTGGCATAGGTAGAGACTTGCTGTCAGCCATGATCATGGTTTAGCAGAATAGATCTGTTGAAATGCAGGAGAGGTAGAAGATCGAGGCAATTAAAAGGAATTATAATAATCTACCATGAAAAATTAAAACTGGATCAAGAGAGAAGGATAGCTTTTGTATATATAACCTGTGTCTGGGTAAATAGGGGTCAGGCTGTGAGCACAAGGACAATTGAATAAATACTGTCAGCAGGAAATCAGAGGGCTTAAGCTACAGAGAGAGAGAGTGTGTTGAATCGAGAGAGGAAGTTTGAAATTCTGAGTTTTGCAGTTTGCTAGTGACCAGATTTAGGGTATGACATGGAAAGTGGTTAAGATTAGGTAGAGGATAAATCAAGTGAGAATGTCAGGCACAGGAGCACTCATTTATACAGATATCTAAGCCATGTGAATTACAGGATTAATGTAGTTGGTATCTGTTTACTGTGTGTCCATTATCAGGATGGATTCATCCCAGGAATGCAGACTTTGGTAAACACAGCAGATTAATGACACAGGTCACATGACTGGAAGGAGTTAGGAAAGACAGATCATTTTAATAAATAAGAGAAATAAATGTGTTAAATATACCATGAAAATTAGGTATAGGAGAAATACAGCTACATACAATAAAATACCACTTACAATTCAGCAGCCAATAGTATACTAAGTGAGGAAAAGCTGACTAATTTTTCTCTAAGGCTTGGAATAAAACAAGGAAGCTCTTCACTGGAAAGTCCATCCAGAGCAATCAAGAAGATAAAGGCATCCAGACTGGAAAAGAAGAGGGCAAATTGTCATTGTTTATACATAATACCACAGAAAAGATCAATACCCAGAATATAATAGGAGCTCCAAAAACTAAAATTGAAAAAACAAAAACAACAGCAACCCTGTTAAAAAGTTACAAATATAAGCAACAGAATGAAATAAATGTTTTCCAAAAGAAGACACACAACTGGCCAAGGTATATGAGTAAGTTCTCAGCATTCCAAAAAAACAAATCAAAACCACAGTGAGATATTACTTCATACCAAGAACGACGGTTAGTGTAAATAAACTAAAGATACAAGTGTTAGTGAGGATATGGAGAAAAGGAATGTCTTGTGCACTGTGGGTAAGGATGAACATTAATATCGAGAATAACATAGAACTACCATACAATCCAGCTATATCATTACTGGGTATAAATATCCTTGAGAAACAAAATCAATGTGTCAAAAAGACATGTTTGTTGCAAGTACTATTCACAGTAGTCCAGAAATGGAAAGAATTTCTCTATCAGATGTGAATTTATAAATGAAATAGAGGCACACGCACAGTGGAATCTGAGTCAGATGTGAATAGTTCTGTCATTTGTCACAGTATGGATGGATTGAAGTAGAGATCCTTATGCTGAGCGGAGTAAGCCAGGCATAGAAGGTGGAGTTCCTCATGGTCTCATCCATGCCTGGATTCTACAGTGGTTGAGAATGGAAGAGTGCTTCCAGAGCCTTTGGACAGTGAGGGAGGCAAGGGTGGGGAAGGTTGACCAATGAATAGTCAGTTAGAACCTGGGAGTCTCTGCGTGATACTGAAAAGAAGGGCAGGTATAGACAAGAGCGATATACTATGTATTCTAGAAGTCTGAGAGAAAACATTTTGGAAAATTTTAACATGAGCAATGATAGGCACTGGAGGAAGTAAATATTGTTAACCTGATTTAAACATTGAAACATCACTTAATCTCATTAATACTACCACATTTTTACTAATATTTCTATTTTTGCTAATACTAATAGTTTTTAATGTATCAGCTAAAAATAAATTTCATGACGATGGTCTATAGCTTTTATTTGCATGGAAGTTGAATGAAATGTTTTTAAATTCTTAGTTGTATATATGTTGGCTAGTTTTAAAAGTCAACTTGACACAACCTAGAATCATCTAGGAGGAGAGTCTTTGATGTTCTTTCAGCAACCTTTCACTTATTTTAGACAAAAGATTGCTTTTTCCCTCTCCACATCCCCTTCAGTATTTTCGAAAAATATCTTATTTATTTTTAATTATTCTTTTATTTTTGAAATTATAATATAATCATATAAAGTTTTCCCTTCTCTTTCCTCCCTCTGAACCCTCCCGTATATCTTTTTTCTCTTTCAAACTCATGGTCCCTGTTTTCATTGTTATTGCATGTATCTGTGTGTGTGTATGTGTATCCATGCCTGGATTCCAAAAAATGAATATCTCTATCTCTATCTCTATCTCTATCTCTATCTCTATCTCTATCTCTATCTCTATCTCTATCTCTATCTATCTATCTCATATCTATTCTATCTCTATCTCTATCTCTATCTCTATCTCTATCTCTATCTCTATCTCTATCTCTATCTCTATATCTCATATCTATATCTATATCTCCTGCCCTGTCTGTTAAGTGTTACTTGTATGTATATGATTTTAGTGCTGATCACTTGGTATTAGATGGACAACTAATGTGCTCTTCTTCTCCGGAGAAGACTATTTTTTCCACTCTCAGCATTCCTTAGTAACCTGTAGTTATTATCCATGTAGGGCTGAGGCCTCCTGGGTTTTCCCTGTCCACATTTGCATGTCTTTTGTTGTTCTTGTTCAGCTCATGTTTAGGCAGTCATGTTGGTGACACTTTATGTGTGTAGCTTCTGACATTAGTAGGGGATACGAAAATTCAGTCTAAATGTGGCCACACAATTTTATGGGCCGGGCCCTGAACTTTATAGGACACAGGAAAGCTGGATGAAAATCAAGAAAACAGGCAGCATAGGTTAAATTTTTTTCTTCTCTTGATCATGGATATAATGTGATTAGCTCCTTTCGCTCCTGTCTGGACTTCCCTCAGTGATGGACTGTAACCTGGGATTGTACGCCGAATAAAACGTATCCTCCCTTAAGTTGCTTTTTTTCAGGTTGTATTATCATAGCAAGAGGAGTTGAGAGGAAATACACAATTCTACTGAGTTTGCGCCCTGGTGCCCCACTGTGTGGTTGCCGATGATGCATGTGAGCTCATGTTTTATGACTTTGTGATGTGATATTTAAAGCTTTAGTTGAGAAAAGTCAATCATAGAAGGATGATACTAGATTTGCTTCTGGCAGAGCCAGGACTGTGGAATCAACCTAAGACTGGAGCTGAGATAAGAGTGAGGCAAGAGTAGCTGTCCAGGGACAGATGTTAAGGAGATCCTGAATATCAGAGTCATAAAAGAGTCTTTTTAGATCTGCCCTCTAAGAACTGTGTTTGCCGTATCCTAGATCTGGTCCTACCAGCAACTAGTTCAATTTAATTGAAAGTGACTTATTCATCATGGGTTTGGGGCTTACCTTCCGTCTAATCCAAGTTAGTCTCTTGTAACTTCTGTCTAGGTTTCTGACATCAAAGCCCAGATTCAGGATGTTAATGACATAAGAATCTCTGCTTTTGGTCCCTTGGCTCTGATCACTCATGGCACATAATTTCTTCTTAGACTGAGGACCTTCTAAATTACTTTGTTTTAGGCTCTCTTCCTTTTATCACAACTTATCAATTTATTTAAATGTTACTTAATCAGAATTTAATTTTATTAGAAGGAACTGTCATAATATGTAACCTATGGCATATCTAAAACTGCTACCCCCCCTTTTTTTTTAAAGATCAGAATTTTCATGTCAGATCTGATTAGAAAAAATAGACATAAAATATTTAATAGCAGAATCTATTTCCCCTAGAATGATTAGTACATAGACAAATGGAAACAAGAGCCCAAGTAGTAAGTAATGCCAAAATGATTAGTTTGACCTTCAATAACAGAATAATATTTATTTTGACTCATTCAATGTTCCTGATCCTCAAAATAGTACTGTTAAGTGCTTGGTGATTTTTCTGTCCCCGTTGTGATTAAGCCCCTGCTAAGCAGGTGAGCCTAGCCAGGCTCAGAAAATACTGATTTGCTTTGCAGCAGAACTTTGCTCACAAATAAGGCTTTTGGACGTGCTGTATGTTTTGAAGCCAAGAAAAATGAAAAGTGGGAGTCTTACAAGATGGAAGAGAAAGTTATAATTTCACACTAAACCTCTGGTGAACAAACACTAATTATTATGTGTTCTACTTCAGTGATACTGGAGATGAGAAATGATTGATATAATTAAGCAACAAAAGTATATTTTCTGAGAAATTTGAATTGCTGTTAAAAGGTACCAGGAGGAAGACACTTCAAGTGATCTTATGTCATTTCAAGGGCAAAGACAGAATCAACCGGCATGGGTTTTAGTTCAGCTTAAAAACAACATAGGGCTCCTCTGGGACCTAGTGAACCTCATGCAGAAAATGATGTTGGACCAGAAGGTGTCAAAGGCAACATCTGCCAAGGCCGTTTGTATGCTGTCTTGCAGGTGTCAAGAAACTGTTGAGAGACAAACAAGCACAGGCTGAAATCAAAGTTCTGCCACTACTACTTGGATTGGCTTCGCAGCACAGCTATGAAACAGCATATGAAAACAGGCATGATAACCATATTTACCTCATTAGGATGTTTGAGTTCTGAGTGAATCTTGCACAGCATATGTTTATTGGACTGATTGATACTTACTAGATGCTGAATAAATACATTAATATTTGTGTTGCTCTCTGCCTTGTTTACAAAAAATACGCCTTCTTAGTTATAAACATAGATCTCCATCCTCCCTTTCTATGTAGCTCTATTTATCTTAATTGAACAAGAGAAACAGGACAGTATAAAATTTCCTAGAGCAGCTAAAATCTGAATATTCATTACGGGTGTTGTATTGCAGCCATTACATGGACACATAATCTCAGTGGTTTAATTCGAGTAGCAATCTCTGCAGTTATAATTTGTCCACTCAAATTACAATGAGTCATACAGAATACCTTCACATTGGGTCAGCACTGTTCCTGATGCACACATCAGAACTGAGTGCTGGGCTTAAGTGATTGAGAACACCAACTCTGTTCTAATCACATTTCTCATCTTAAATAAGTAAAAGAACTTACCGTATATACATTACCCTGTTCTCCTAGTTTATCAAAGGCCTATTTCCTATACAATATGTGTGAATCTTTTGTTCATTTCCCAATGCCACTTGGTGGCTAGAATTGAATAATAGGTTTAGCCTGGACACTTACATTCATCTAAAGACTCCATGAAGCTTGAGAGAAATATTTTAAAAAATGTTCTGAAAAGAAAAGTGTTAGAATGGCAATTTTTATGTCCCTGGGTAAGCATATAATAAAGATATTCATATTTATGTATGACATCATCATCTCTCTATGTATAAAGTAAGTCTGCTTTTGTAATAACAAGCACAAAGTAACCAGGAGACTTGTGTAATATCAGGTCACTTAGGGGCTAGGACAAATTACATTAATTGAGTTGATCAAAAATAATGGTCTCAAATCACCACTGTACTGTGTGAGCAATTACCTTAGGAAGGAACATAATGCAGTGATTAAGAATCCAGTTCTATATCATAGCTACCCAGTTGTTCTTGCTTGCTAAGCGAGACAACCTCAAGTGTAAGCATAAGCCTAGCAGCTAACATTGCATTATTGATTCTGTAGATTGGAAAAGAGGAAACATCATATTAGCCCATGAAAATATTATGTAGTGTTAGAGTTTAGAGTCCTAAAAGATTGGCAGATCAGACATTTAATGAGGATGTGTGAGGCAATGTGTGGGGGAATCAGTGGGGGAGTGACACCTAATTCTGTAACAGCTATCTTTTAAGACAGCTCTTAACATGTATTTTGAAATAGTTTCTTTTCACTCAGAATTCTCATGGCTTCCAGACATCTCATGGACCTTGGACATCTTCACATACAAGTCGTAATAAGTTTGTTTTCTTTTCAACAATTAAAAATGCCATTCTGACCAGAGAGGCACATGCACATCCTCTGAATGTGAAGGTGTGGGGTGTGTGTGTGTGTGTGTGTGTGTGTGTGTGTATCTATTTTTCCCACCTGCTCCTCTCCCTGCATACTCCATTCCTCATGACTAGAGTGTGCCTTGGCTTCCAGTAATCTGGCCTGCCCAGGGTTCCGATGAGCTTCTTGGAAGCCTGCCAGCTAAGTGATAAGGCAACTTAGCCTTTAGGATGTAGGACCCTGAAGGGCTGCTATGCCCTGGCTGAGCCTTTCCATATGCTGTTGTCTACTAAGTAACATTGTGTGGTTCCTCTAAGATCAAAACATCCTGACTAAGGCATGGTGCCCCAGGAAGGGAATTTACACTTGACATCTTATTGCCCCCCAGTTAAGTTCCTGCTTTTTTACATCCTGACTAATGCATGGTACCCCGGGAAGGGAATTTACACTTGACATCCTATTGCTCCCCCAATTGAGTTCCTGTTTTTTCCTGAGTTTGTGTTTTTCCTTCCCTGGCTTGGTGCATATATTGAACCTGTTCAGTAAAGGCATTGGCATTCTCTCACAATGGATGACCCAAGTGTGAGTATTTTTTAATCCCCCAGACCTACGCCCGAGCTCGGTACCACGGGCAGCTCCAGAGCTGTCATTAGGAGATTATACCGATTACAAAACAAAAATCACTTTCCTGCGGCTATGATAAATACTCTGACCAAAGCAACTTAAATGGAAAGGGTTCAATTCTGGCTCACAGTTCCAAACTACAGTTGATCATGATAGGGAATTCACAGTGGCAGGAGCCTGGGACAGTAGGCATTTTAAATGGCTTACTTGCAGCAGAGTCACCTGAGGTCTAATAGAAATGTCAACCTGTGTGCTCCAGGAAGACCAGTGGATCAAATAATCGAGGGCGGGAGTCTGGGGCCATATCCTTTAAAATGACATTTCTGGTCATGACCAGGAACACTGGAGAGCTTCCTGGACATGCCTTCTCCTACCAGAACCCCTTGAGCCTTACAATTGCTTTCTATAGCAGTAGTAGAAATAATCATCACTAGTGGTATCATACACTGATTGCCAACAAAATATCAAGAATCATTCTAAGTGTTTTACATTCAGTATCTACTCATTAAATCAGGTGCCAAAGTATAGTACCTTTTGAGAGACCCGACCGATTTCATCTTGGGTTCAGGCTCCATCTTAGCGAACATGACTTAAGGTTGAACTTGAGTTAACCAACAAGCCTGCACCTAGTACTAGTTTTCAGGTCACACTCTAACAACCACCAGTCAGGAGGAAAGCAGAAGTTAAATTTATGTTTGGCTTCCAGCATCAGCCCATCATTTTAAAGGACAATAAATTCCATAATAGCCCCCAATCAGTTGTGTGAAAATCCCCTTGATTGTTTCCTTGCTTCTATAAATGCTTTCTTGCTTTAAACTGGGCTGAGGCTTCATTCTCCCATCCTGCTGCATTAGAGACAGCAGTGGTGAGCCCAAGCTCCAGTTTGAATAAAGACCCTGGGTAATTGCATTGGAATCAGCTCCTTGGTGGTCTTTCGGGATCTGTGAATGCTTCCTGAACTGGCACAATACTTTCGGGTTAGGAAATTAAAGAAACACTGCTACTAAGTACAAACTCTGGAATTCATTCCAGCCCTGTTTAGTGTCACGTGCCATCTCTCTACTTGGAACTTAAAATGTTCTCCCTACCTTTTGAATTCTTGGCTTTCTTGTTCTTCTCAATTATCTCCCGTGCTCAGTTCTTGCTTTTGTTTTGAAGAAGGACCTGTGTAACTTAAGCTGGCCTTGAACTTGCAATGTAGCCAAGGATGGTCTTGAATTTCTGATCCGCAGGTCTCTGACTCCCAAATGCTTCAATGACAAGTTTGCACTATCCTGACATTTTTTTGTGGTATTTGGGAATGAAACAAGACTTCATGCATGCTAGCTAAGCAAGCACTCTGTCAACCAACAGATCCATATTTACAAACTTGTACACGCTTTCTGCATGCTGGTAAGTCTTTGTGTTTATATATGCATCAGTCCACTTATGTATGAATGACTAATGATCCACATACTTACTTACCTCTTGATCTGTAGCAATAATGCTGCTTTCTTTCCTGAAGTCCAGTTCATCATTAACCCTTCTACGTGGCTTAGTTCACTAACCAGATCCTTTTGTGTCAGGGTCTGACTTGGATTCTTACAAGGATTATATCATCCCTTGGGACTTCAAATTGGCTTGTACACTAGAACCTTAAGAAATGGAAGAGAGGTCAATGTGTCATTACTCTGGCTGTTGTTGCTACTGTGTTTGTGTTGTTAGGATGTGATTGCTGTTGATTTATTGAGGATTGACTCCTTATGCTTGTAGTACCTACTTCTGTGCCTTCAGTCCTTCTAGTGTCATTGCTGACTTGTTCATGAAGCCTAGATTTGGTTTCTAATCTTGCACCAATACCTTGTCACACATTGAAGGCATTGTGCATGTTAGCTTGAATACATAACCTGTTCAGTATAGGATATTCCTATCCTTGTCATCTGTTCCTAAGAGGGTTTCTTTGCTATTAAGTGTAAGTTTTCTGCTTCTAGGTTCTTTAGCGGCCCCACAACTGATCATGTTATGCTAGGCTTGGTTTTTTTTTTTCCTTTGTTCTTTTCCACCCTACTGCTCCCTGCTTGAAATTCTAACACCAGCATACAAAGAGGCTTAATTTCAGGATGTGTGTTATGAGCAGAAAGTTCTGTGCAATAGAAATTTCATTCATCATCAGGTGGATAACCACTCAGAGACATATGGAGAATCTCACTTGTAAGAACCATTCTCATCACTCATGGACAGAGCTAGCTACCCGGGTGTTCTTAATATATCAGTTACATGCACACAATTTTACGAATTAACAAATATTTATCCTATAACTTCCTGTGTTCCTGTCATCTCTATATGTGGACAAATTCTCACAGTGGGGATAAAGGAATAGGATAAAGAACTGGGATGATCTGGGCATCCTTCCCATAACTATGGGCCATGAATGAATCTATTCTGAAGACCTATCACTAGCTTTGAGCAGTGAACTGGAAGAAGCCCTGGGTTCAGACCAGGCCATTTCTTGCTCACATGCTCATTTAATGAGTGTAGTCCTAACATATGTGACAGGCCATTTACATTTCTCTTGTTTCAGCAAACTCACTTCACTTCGGTGTCTGATCAAAAAAAACCACAATACACACACACACACACACACACACACACACACACACACACACACACAGAGAGAGAGAGAGAGAGAGAGAGAGAGAGAGAGAGAGAGAGAGAGACTTTGGAAACTTTACTTTCTATAGACAATTATTATCCTTGTTTTTAATCTTTTTGCAATCTGTGATACAACTATCACTATTTTCTTTAAGGATTTGAAGATCAAAATAATGGCATGTATCAAGAGAATATATTTTTATGTGATTGGTGTATTTGTGCAGGCAGGAAAGCATGACTACAAATGAGTTCAACACCAAATCTTTTCTCTCCAGGAGTCCATATATTTCTTGTCACTGACCTCCCTCTCATAAACACATCCTGGGCCAGCCCCCAGTAATCTTATTTCTGCTTTTCTTTCTTTCATTCTTTTTTTTTTATCACTTTAATAATATAACATATACAAATTAGTAGCTTGTCCACTTTACTTAACATGATATTTGAAATGCATTCCTGTGGTTCCATGTCTCCACAAGTCATTCTTTTTATTGTTGTGTAATAGTCCATTGCATGCATATACTACATTATGTTTTGTTCATTTTCTAGTTGTACTGAATACTTCTGTTATATTTGTTTTATCCTGTGGTTCTGTTCTCATTCTATTTGTTAAGGAAACATTCTGTGTATGATTCCAATGCTTTCAAGTGATGATAGTTGTTTATCACTAACGTATAGCCTATCGTATTCTGTTTTGCACTTGGTGGTGTTTTGTTGCTGGGTTGAGTGTTCTATAGATGGGAATTAGATCAAGTTGTTTTAGAGTGTTTTCCAGTCCTTTTACTCCCTTCATATATTCAAGCTATATTGGGTTGAGGAATGCACTCAGAGCCACATTTTCCCATATTTCCTCAGGCCTTTGATATTCAGTAGCCTCCCTGGAGGTCTTTTACATTCATCCTTGATACCGAAGTTGTGCAATTTATTACATTAGTACTTTAGTACTTCTCGTGCTTCTTCATGTCTGCACTATTCCAGTGAAAAATTTAAAATATACTTTTATTTATCTGTTGGGGATTTCATACACACACACACACACACACACACACACATACACACACACACAAATGTGCTTTGATACTTTGAAGTTCCTTGCCCCAAATTCCTCCCACATCCCACCAGTACACCTTCATTCCAATGTCATTCGTCTGTTTTTAACCAGAGTCCAGTTGCTGCTGCTGAGAGGTGTGTGGTATAGGATCAGCCAGTGGAACATGGGAGACATACCTGGGACATATCTGTGAGGAAATCTGATGGCCTTTTCCCCACAGACATCAGCTGTCAATATCTCCTCAACTAGGGAAATGGTCACTTGCTTTCTTATCTAATCTGAATGGAATCTACCACCTTTGATAAGTGGAGCCCTGGGTTTCCAGTGTGGACATGTGGAAATGGCCCTGACTAAAAGGCCACTAACTCTTAGCTGAGAAGAAAGTTTACCATTGGCAAATCCTTCTGAGGTTGTTAATGGCTTTTGATTATATTCTGGTGTCTAGAAGCAGTTTTAAGTAATTTTCCTCATATTAATACTTAATTTATGAAGAATTGAGCAATGCTATACTCTCATGTCCGCATTCTCTGCAGATGTCAACTCCCTCTTTTAGAAACAAGTCTCCTCAGCTGCCATACATTTAATGTCTTCCCATTCATCTGGGCACTTTCCCTTTAAGCTTTAAATCATTTGGATATTCATATGGTGGAATTTAGGACAAGTTGCATGATTTTAAAGCATCACTTGTTAGCTTCTTGCATCACCCCTTCCTCATCAAAGAGCTTATTGCTTTACTTGCCACTATCATTTACTTCTGAAATTCTTATGTCCCATCATACAAATCTTTTTATTTATCACCTTAGTCTTTATTTTCCCTCTTCTACTTTACTGGCAGCTCAAACACAGGTCCAAAATAGAATGCAATCTTTGTGTCTCACCTGGTCTTTATGGGGATTTCCAGCTTGTTAATATCACCACCACTTTCCTTTATTCTTGATGTCCTTGTAGGCTCACTTTGTTCCACAGATCTCCACTAATAACCACTGTAAATTTTTTTTTTTTTTTGTATTTTACCTTTGGTCCCAGTGTTCTTCAGTCCACAAAGATCCCAACACCAGCCTTGCAGAACACTCTGAGGCTAACCTACTCTTTAATCTGTTTTCACATACATGGTATTTCTCCTTGGTGTCCAGTGTTTAATTATGTAGTTATTTGCTTTCCATGTTCAACCATAGGATCCACACTCAAGTGGTCATTATATATTGATAATATATAATGGAATCCTAAGCACAAATCTGACTCTTAAGAATATATACTTAATGAAAGAAAGCAAATAAATTAAATTTATACTTATTGCCCTCATTCTATCTTTATTGGTTAAACTTTAACTTGGGTAAGGAAAGGTTTATTTGGCTCACAGTGTTGGTGCTCCATGACAGGGAAGATCTGGAGGCAGATGGCATCAGGGCATGAGATGGTTGTAGCTCACAGGAAGCAGACTGGAACTAGGGGCAAGACTAACCTTCACAGGCCTGTCCCTAGTGACTTACTCTCATTAGTTGGATCTCTTTACCCCATGTTCTAAGGTTCTACAGCCCCACAAAAAGGCTACTGGATAGAAAACCAACTTCTCCAAACACTAGCCTGTGAGGGTAGATCCCTCATTCAAACCATAATAGCATGTCTGTATTTGTAATACTTTTCTTCACATATATTTTTCATACAATATACTTGGATAGTTTTCCCCTCTTGAACAACTCCTCCCAGATCTTCTCCACCTTCCTACCTACCCAACTTTATGTTCTTTATTCTTCTTTCTCTCAAAAATCCACCAAACAACCAAATAGAACAATAAAAATTAAAAAAAAAAACCTGTGAGATCAAAAATGTGACAAAGTCCACAAAACGAAAAGAATACAAAACCAGAGTCTGTTTTGCATTGGCCAACTACTGTTGTGCATGGGGCCTCCTAGGGAGAGCCCTTGACATACCCAGTGAGACTCTAATGGGGAAACCTAATTTTCCTGTTATTATGGGGTTTCAATTGTAAATAGTTTCATGGTTAGGGATGGGAGCCCATGTCTATTTCTCCCTCTCAGTGCTGGGACCCCACCTGGTTTGAAACTATGCAGGTTTTCTGCATGTTGGCACAGTCTCTGTGAGTTCATGTGTACCTGTCAGGTATGAAAGACTGTTTCCTTGGAGTCATCCACAATTCCTGGTTCTTATAATCTTTCTAAGTCCTTTTCCACATAGACCCCTGAGCCTTGAGGCAAGGGGTTTGATGAAGATATGCGATTTGGAACTGAGTGTTCTAAAGTCTCTCATTCTCGGCGCAGTTGTGGGTTTCTGTGTTGATTAATATCTGCCATAAATAGTCCCACTGATCAGGGTTGAGTGATACACTAATTATGGAAATAAAAATATGTCAGTAGGAGTCTTTTATTTCTATGTTTCTTTAGTAAAGTAATAGTAATAGGTTTTCTCCTAGGCCCATGACCTATTTATCCTCAGGTTCTTAATAACTTTAGTGGTGTCAGATATGGGTTCTATTTCATAGAATGGGTGTTAATCCATTAAAAAATGTGTTTGGTTACTCCCATACATCTCTGCTGCTATTGTACTAGTATATATTGCATGTAGGTTGCTGTTATAGGTTCCAAGGTTTGTAGCTGGGTGATTATGATGTTCACCTTTCTCCTCTAGTAATTTGCAGAGTCCTTTCCAGAACTGTGAATGCTAGTCAGTAGGGATGAAGCATCCATTTAGGCACCAGCTCAACTTTTTCATGTTCTACAAAAATTGGCCTTGTCTTTATCAGCTGGGCCCTACCATCATGCGTCAGAGAACAACCAATAGCTTTGGCAATATAGCCTCTGATGTTTGGGGTGGGGGTCCATGGAGCCTCCTTTGACCAATGACTCAACAAGATATAATCAGTTCCTAGAATTAGAGGTTTTACTTGATGGATGTTTAGATACAGTATTGTCTCTCCCATTATATGATGTCTTTCTTTAAATTACACACACACACACACACACACACACACACACACACATTTTAGGAAGTTTCTATAGTAAAACAATCTTCAACTTCATTTGGAAGCACAAATAATCTAGGATAGCTATAATAATCCTGAATAATAAAATGACTGCTGGAGGTATCACTGTCCCAGATTTCAGGTTGTATTTCAGAGATATGGTAATAAAAACCAGCATGGTATTAACATAAAAACAGACATGTTGATCAATGGAATAAAATTGAAGTGCCAGACATAATTCTACAACTTATGAACAACTTATTTTTGACAAAGAAACCAAAAATACGCAGATAATATCTTTAATAAATGATACTGGTTAAACCAGGTGGCTGCTTGTCGCAGAATGAAAATAGATCCATATCTATCAGCTGGCAGAAAACTGAACTCCAAATGGATTGAGAACCTCAACAGAAAACCAGATACCCTGAATCTGATAGAAGAGACAGTGGCAAATAGGTCTGAACTCATTGGCACAAGAAAGGACTTCCTGAACAGACACTCATAGCATTGGCACTAAGACCAACAATTAAATAGGATCCCATAAAGCTGAGAAGCTTCTGCATAGTAAAGGACAACATCATTTGAGCAAAGTAGCAGCCCTCAGAATGGGGGAAACAAACATTACCAGTTATACATCTGGTAGAAGGTGAATATGTAGAACATGTAAAGAACTAAACACCCAAAACCAAAATTCTGAGCATCAAGAAAACAAATAACCCAATTTAAAAGTGGTATGTAGAACTAAAGTTTCAACTATGTTGAAACTGAAGTTTTCAAAGTAGAAAATGCAAATGTCTGAGAAACACTTAAAGAAATGTCCAACATCCTTAGCAATCAGGGAAATGTAAATTTAAATTACTTCAAGATTTCACCATATTCCAAGTCAGAATGGCTAAGATTAATAAAAACAAATGACAGCTCATGCTGACTACAGGGAAAGGGGAACAGTTATTCAGTGCTGTCAAGAGTGCAAGCTGTATAACCCTATGGAAACCAGCATGGAGGTTCCACAGAAATCTTGGAATTGATCTCCCTCAAGATCTAGCCATACTACCCAAAGGACTCTATATCCCACCCCAGAGATACTTCTTTACCCATTGGCATTGTTGCTCTACTCATGAAAGTCAGAAATTAGAAATAGATGTTCATCAACTGATGGATGGATAATGAAAATGTGGTACCTTTATACAATGGAATATTGTTTTCAGCTCTTAAGAAAAATGAAATTTGCATAGAGCTAGAGACAATCATCCAGAGTGAGGCAACCCAGATGTCAAAAGACAAGTTCTGCATGCTTACTCTTATATGTGGAGAGTAGCTTTTAAGCTTTCAGTATGTGTGCTACATATGAATAACACAGAGGTTAGATACCTAGTAAGGGGCCAGGGGCAGGAGAGGACCTTTCAAGAAAAAGGGAATAGAATATAGTGTTGTGGAAAGACAAAGGGTCAACTGGAATAGGAATAGGTGGAATAAATAGGGAAGAGCAGGGGAGCACAATAAAGAAAGAAATGTGTGGAGGGAGCATTAACACGGAAGGCCTTTTGAAAAACCATATGATGGAAGTATTTCTATATTATTTTTACCTCACTATATGACCACTAAGATGAGAGTATAATCATATAATTTCATAGTCACACTAACTCTATTATGATAAAAGCAAATCAGGAAGATACACCATAGTTTTATTTCCTTTAAGATGCCTCCTGATTTCTTACAGGTTCCTGTGCCCTTGGGTCATCTTTGCATTGGTTCCCTTCCTTGTGATGTTTTAGTATCATTATTTTAGACTAGGTAGAAACCCTCAGAATAATGGAAATAATTCCAACTTTTGGGAAACTTCTGCCAAGCATTTTGGGACAGTTTTTCGCAATGTCTTTGTTCAGCTCAATGTCAAAGCAATTTTCATGCATTTCAATACAGAACTTTCTCTATCTAGGGCTTAGAGATCCGACACTGGAAAACTCTACTTACTATCAATGTTACTAGTCAGTTTCTGAACCATTGTATGTTTCTCTCACTTGTAAGATGGGACTGATGATGTTATACATTGTGTGGAATTACAGTGCTTACAAGAACGATGGGCACTTACTTATATATAGTATCCAGAAGTCTAGTTAGCTTTTCATGCCATATCTCACACTCAAGCCTCCAAATATTATAGACCACTTGTTACTTAGTTGTGCTCTATAATAAATCTCATGGGACAGAAACTGGGACATTGGTTCCTCAATTAGACTATATGTTCTCTGAAAGAACCATCACTTTACTGAAGTGCCTAGCAACAAAAAGCCTACAGTAAATAATTGTAAGTGGCTTTCTTTTAAAATATTGTACATTTCAAGGTTTCCACGAAGATTCTATCCCTTAATTTTATTCATCTGTTCTGTCCAACTCCCAGAGCTGTTTTCATTAGTGTAGGCCCATGCTGGAGACCATGACTTTAAAATTAGCATCAATTAGGGCAATCTGTAAATAGGTTAATGTGGGCTAGTCCGACTCTACAGCTCTGGCTCCTGTGTTTCTTCTGGATGCTGTGACTTGCTGATAATCACTTATTAAAATGTTTAATCTACCAAGGACCATGGACAGCTTTGCCATCAAAACACATTCCAATAAAGCAAAAAGGAAACTGAAAGATCTGTCAGCATCAAATAAGGGAACCAGCTACACTGGACACCTTTCAATCATTTGGAGTTAGGCGACAGTACAATTGAATAGAGGTGAACACAAATCAGGTAAGCTACATGAACTATTTTAACAGGCTGGTCAAGGTGCAAAAAAGGAAACAAAGCAAGAGAAAAAGAATTTAATTTGCTGTACTTCATGTGTTTGAGAGGGACTTGAAGTCAAGTGTGGTTTTGGCGGGGACACTGGTCATTAAACTGATCCACATTTGAGAGAGAATTTCTGCTTCTCTAATTGGTCAGTGCTACACAGACAGGCCTTCCCTCAGATCCAGGCTGCAGCTCATGCCTGCACTCAGCTGGAAGTGCTCACAGCTGAGCTGAGAGGAAAATGGAAAGCAGATTTACTTGTATGAGGGCTTCCCATCTGCAGCTCCGTGGGGAGCAAGGCTGATTTAGAAGAGGATTTGTAGAGCCAAAGGGAGGAACGCTGGCATTCTCAGAGCAGAGCCCCTTTGGACCGCTTTAATCAGGACCAAAGCTTACAAGAGACATCACATTCTCCTCCTGTTTTCCCAGTGTCCTATCTCCCACAGCATCTTTCTGAAATTAGGAGGAAATGTCAGGGCCCCTTTCCTGTTCCTTTGCAATTTGATCCTGAAGAGTTACTTTTTATTTTTCAGTTTTATCTTAAATTCTCCTTCCATGACTGACAAGAGGGCTTTCTTTTTCACACCCTCCCTGTATTCTCCTTCCTATGGCCATTCATTTTTCTCCTGTGCTTCAGTTAAACACATTTCCAGAGCATGATGATGAAAAGGGAGGTAACATGTAATCTCTAACTTCAAGTCAATCATGGAAAATTAAGTTTATCTTCGGTAAAACCTGGAATAGTGTGTGAAATGGGCAATTTGAATATTTTCGGGGTAGAGGAGTTGGGCCTTACTTGATTGCTCTAAACCAATTGGAGAGATTAAAAAACAAAACAATACAACAACAACAAAAATCCCAAAACAAAAAACAAGGGTAAAAACTTGAACACTCGCTTTCTCCATCCGTTCCCCATCCATTCCCCTACCAGGCACTGCTGCTTTATGAAGCTCACATTGACAGCCTAATGAACGCACAGCACAGCTGTCAAAGGAAACTTTTGAGCAGTTGTGAAATTGCAGGCTGCTGCAGCAATGACTCAAGCACACCATTACCTCTTGCTGCATTTAGAACAAATAAGCCACCTGCCCTCTAGGTATTATCTTATCTGTTTCAATAGGCTGCTATGTAGACCCTCACAGAAGACTCCAAACAGTTTCTTCTTTGGCTTCTGCTCAGAGAACTGCAGCTTGAGCAGCTTGCTCTCTCTTTTCTCAGTGCTTTCCTCCTTGGCTCAGCCCCTTGTATACATCTTATAAACAGTCACTCATCCCCAGAATCAACTCTCAGGAGTCAGTTCTTTTCTTCTACTGTGTAGATCCTGGGATAGAACTCATGTCATCGGGCTTGATAGTAAACAGCTTTACACACTGAGCCAGCAAGCTGACCCAGTTCTTGATATTTTCAACCGAAAATGAGTTTATCAGGGTGTAATCCCTTTGTAAGTTGAGAACATTTGTATTTTAAACTCATTCTCCTCTTTATGCAGATCATGAGTCCTCAACAGTGATGAACTTAAATGAAAACCAGATTATAGAGTTTGCAATGTAATCACTCTCTAGGAGATACACACACACACTCACACACAGATACACACACACACACACACACACACACACAAAACACACACACAGAAGAGAGAGAGAGACAGAGAGAGAGAGAGACAGAGACAGAGGCAGAGAGACAGAGAGAGAGAGACAGAGAGAGAGAGACAGAGAGACAGAGAGAACAGAGACAGAGAGAAACAGAGACAGAGATAGAAGATAAAAATAGAGATAGATTAGATAGATGGATGGATGGATGATGGATGGATAGATAGATAGATAGATAGATAGATGGATAGATAGAGAAAAGGTTGGGTGTGAATAGACCCGAGGCCACCTAGAGAGTATCCAGCTTCCCTCAGGAGATGAAATATGTCTCCTTCAAAAGTTTCCTTTTCTCAGTCACATCCTTCAGCTTCGTCCTCCTTCAAGCTTCACAGTGTTGTTCTGAAAACACAACTGATTGTATCATCTCTTTGCTGACTAACCTTTAATGGCTCATGCCATAGAGCATGAATGCTGAGTTCTTTATCATGAAATTCAAGGCCACACAAATCTTCTTTCCAATTAACTTTGGAGACTTTTTCAACCACTTCCCTTAGACCCCAATCTATTTCCTTAACCTGATAGTGTCCCAGATTTTCTCACAGACCACTCCTGTGTTCACGTCTTCTTATCTCAATTGCTCTTAACTTGCTCTTGATAAACCCTTCCTCTGTGAGGTTAGCCTCAAATATCACATTCCCACAAAGTAACTTGTACTGTCTTACTAAGAAATAATCCTCTCTAAAATATGTTCCCTTAAAATACCATAACACATTCTGTCCCATGATTGATTGAATCATGACTGCTGATAGATTATGAACTGTGCAAAACTCTGTGACTCTGGGTTTGACTAGCAATAACTACTGATCTTATAGATTTATTGTTCCAAGTTGGGATGTGACAGGATTGGTCAGAAGGAGAGAGTATTCACAGGTGAATTCAGAGCATGTGAGAGTAGGGTTACAGAAAGAAAGACAAGGAAGGGATGCTTGTTTTTTTTGAGAGAAATGGATAAATGAAAGCCAGGGTGTGGAGGGGAGGCTAGGAAAGAGTCAGGAAGAAAGAAAGCCAGAAGTTCTGCATATAGTGGGAAAGAAGTGAATAGTTCCAGCTCCCAGAAAAAGAAGAGAATGGTGTCCAGGCCTTTCAGGAGTTCTGCTCACTTGCAGCACTGAATATTTGGCTGGGTTGTAATAGAAAGAGTTGGAGGTCAGGAACAGCATAGGTCCTTGCAGGGTTGGAGCCTTACACAGTCATCTTTGTGATCCGTCTCGTCTCTCTTTCTCTAAAACTCCTTAGCACAGTGTCTTGAATCTAGCAGGTCCACTGAATCTGTTTGTTGAAATGATTCGACGTCAACAGATTTTATTTACATATAAATATTGTATGAGTTGTGAAAAGATATGTGTATATGAGATGGTATTTTGAGAACAACTAAAAGTCTTTCAGCAGATTTCAAAAATGAATCTTTTGTGGTTTGGGGGTAGACTATTGTTTACACTCTAGGTAAACTTGTATTCTATAGCATCTATATAGTTGGGGTGACTGGAATATTTTATGCCTGTGTCTAGCAAATGTTTATGTGAAGCCTGAATTATTAGTGTAGGAAAATCAGGAAAAGAATTTGGCCACTGTAGTCCTTAACATGTTGGCGATACAGGAAATTTTCACTTATCTTTCAAATTCTTTGACTCCATGACACTTCCAGGTGTCACAAGAGACTCAAAATTCTATAATTTAATGTTCTATGGTTCAAAATTGGCAGGGTGAGTTCTTATAACAGTGTTGGATTTGGGATACCAAGATTGTTCCAATGCTACATTTAAGATAATTTCTATAAGGTCTAAAACACATACATCTTTATTGTGACTCACTAGAGGTATATTGGAGTCACTTGCAGAGATTAGAAACCTGTTGGTATTTGCATGTATCCTTTCTTCTTAATAAAAATATGATTTAATCCACTGGATGAAATCTGCTTTTCCAAGCTAAGCAAGTGAAGAGGGTAGTAGAAAAACACCACAGCCACCCACTATGCCGGGGACCTAATCTGAGGTTCAGTCCATGTAAAGACTCTGACTCTGTCATTTACAAACTCTATAACGGCAGGCTTCTCTCTCTTTGTGTCCCTCTCAGGGTGAAGATAATGTGAATTTCAGAGAGTCCATGTAGGCTCCTATAATGTTAAGAAAATCCTTGTCCAGAACCTGTTTGGTGAAAGGGGACAGGGGCTGCTCACCCTTGTCATCCTCATCAGTTACAGAAGAGTTATGATTCTCAGGTATGACTAGGGAGGATCTGGCATCCCTAAATCCTGTGCAAAAGCTAGCAGCTGTATGTGCAGGAAACAGAAACAGGAACAAAAAGTGGGATTGTGCAAAGCTTGATTACATGAGTCATGCAGAAGAACATTTGGCAGATTGAGCCTTTAAACTAATAAATGAATGGCTGGTTAAGGCAGTGGATTCTCAGTCTCCAGACTGATTATAGAAAAAGATGGGTGGTCTATTTACTTGGAACTTTGTAGAGGAGAGTAGGAATTTGCCTATAAATATAATCACTAACTCTGAAAATGCTTTCTTCTATTCTAAAAAGACCTAATGTTCAACTATTTATTGTTAGTACCTTTAATATTTCTAAGATATAGATTGTAAGAGTCCACAGTCCTGTGGTTTTTAACCTAATATTTAACCTAAATATTAAATCTAATCTTGTGGATTTCATCTAAGGAACTAATATTGGTCACTTGTATCTGAAATGTGTTGAAGGCAATCACAACCATTAAAGGAAGAAAAGCAGTCATGGCTGCAAAGCTCCCAGTGACTGTGAAATAGGACCATGACTGGCTTTGGGAAGATAAGAAAGGATATCTCAAGACACAAGATAAAGGCTGAATATGAATTTTATCCCATTGAGACTAAATTCTTTGTTTAATGTTTTTAAGAATCTCATACAATGTATTTTTATTTTAATCACTTTCACCCCTCCTTCCTCATCTCTTCTCCAAGATCTATTCTCACCTCTATACACACCAGATTCGTACTCTCCCTTTCCTCTCTCTTCCCTCATTCCCTGTCTTTTTCTCAAGTCTATCTGGCCCAGTTTTTGTTGACTTCTTTAGCACTGAAAACTCCCTAGTCTCTTAGCCTCCACACAGTTAACAGGTATGCTTCCTCCTGTTAATTGCCATCTACTGCAACAAAAAGCTTCTCTGAGGAGGGCTGAGAGATGCACTGACCTATTGGAAAGTCATCAATACCAATAAGTCATCAATACCACTTACTTGAGTCATAAACATGGAAAAAAGTCAAAGGATACTGACTGGAAGTATCATCCCCACTGACTAGCTATCATGGAGCTAGATGGTGCTAGGGACACTGTGAGGAAACCAGTAACCAGCAGTTTCACCCAGCTGTGACGCTTTCTGCTACAATAGCTACTGGCCTGGCACCAAAGAGTGACCAAAGAGTGTTCTGTGAATAATCATTTAGTTTCTGATTGGATTTAAAGCCTGCTTCAAGAGCTGGAACCCATACCTGAGACAGTTAACAAGGCCAATAAATGGTGGCTAGATGGGTCCTAAGCCATAGAAGAGAGTCTACTGTTATTCTGCTAAATAGATACAGTATTGAGGCTAATTTATTTTTAATGTAATGCTATACTACTTAGGATATAATGCTATATTACCCTTTGGGTAGATGTACTTTCTTTTCTTTTCTTCCCTCCCTCCCTCCTTTCCTCCCTCCTTTTCTCCTTTCTTTCTTTCTTTCTTTCTTTCTTTCTTTCTTTCTTTCTTTCTTTCATTTTCTTTCATTCTTTCTTTCTTTTTGAGGCAGAGTTTCTTTGTGTAGCCCTAGATATCCTGGAACTGACTTTATAGATCACGATGGCCTTGAATTCAGAGATTCACCTACCTCTGCCTCCCAGTGTAGGGATTAAAGGCATATGCCACTGCCAACACATGACACCTGGCAGCTGTATTTTCAATAGAAAATTAAAGAACAATATTAACTGGTGGCAAAGAGCTACTTTTTAGATAATATCTTTGATGTATCTCCCTTGAGGTACCATTTTTAGACAGAGCTACAGATATACAACATGATCTCTCCATCTTCAAAAGAATAAACAGAACATTGTTAGACTTATGTTATATTTCAGTTTTTAAAGGATGACTAGAGTGATAGTAAAATTAAAAGAGAATGAAAAATGTGCATACGTGTTTTATTGAATGCATTATGATCTGGTTTACAGATTGCACTGTGGTTTATATTCATTTAACAATCATAAGTTAGGATTTGCAGGCATGTTCTTCATGAATGGAGCTGGAAGAATTGCAAGTTCAAGGCCTGTGTAGGTTGTAGAGTGAATTCAAGACCAATCTAAGCAACCCAAGGAGACTCTCTCTCAAAATAATAATACCAAGGGTAGAGCTGAGTAATAGAATGAGAACCTAGTATACATACTGCTCTGGGTTCAATCCACAGGATCAAACAAGACAAAACAAAGCAAAGCAAAGGAAAACAAAGCAAACTGAACCAAACAAAAATCAACTAAACCAGAAGGTAATCATAAGTTGATCATATGTACTGCTGATTGGCTATATAGGTATGCTATGGTTCATTTCTCTCTGTGAAAAACTATTCCCCAGGAAACTCAGTAAGTCAAAGCTCTGTGGTGCTAGGTTTGAGTCTCTTTGGTGAACTAGCCTGGCCTACTTAGTCAGCTTCAGGCCACTGAATTACCCTGTTCTCAAAACAAATAAGCACAAACAAATGGTCCCAATGTGAATGACATTCCCAAGGAAAGTAGCCAAGGCTTTCCTCTGCCCTCTCCCATGTCTGTCTGTTGTCTGTCCCGTCTCTGTCTCTGTTCTCTCTCTCCCTCTCTGTGTGTTTGTGTGTGTGCACATGTACAAATGTAGCTGCACACACATATGAACGCAAGTATGTGAAGCCTGACATTTTAGGCTCTCCTGTAGGTTCACTTCTTCTCATATTTCAATAGTGGCTTTTTATTTTTGCTTAAGGTGCTTGCTATATCAAGTTCTGTTTTCTCATCTTTTCTATTTCTCAAGCTGGGCTGTGGGCACAGGTTTTTTTGTTTTTTGTTTTGTTGTTGTTCTGGGACCCAACACAGTGCCTGGCTTCTTACTTGTTCACTTAAATATTTGCTGAATGTTGGATAAATTATTGAAATGGTGTGGCTAAATTTTTGCAAAGCACAAAATAAGAGATCAATAGTACAGTGTAATTGAATTGACTTGAGAGCCAGAATCAGCTATGAGGCTTGAGAAATTACAGGCCAAAAAAGAGGACCCAGGAACTCATTAATAGGTTTAGCATTTTTCACGGTACATAATACTCTCTGAGGGAGGGAGGAAGATTCATTAATAAATTAAATAACTGTCTATATGATCCAAGCAATAGTACAAACAAGATGAAGCAAAAAGGCATAAAATAATGCTCCAGACTGGTGTGTGATTACAAATTACAGAAAATCAAAATTAAGGTGTAACTTTATTAAATCAAAACTGATAGGCATGAGATACACAGGTAAAAGGTAAGTATGAGCTCACTGATACTTGATGCACACATTTGTTTATTTGTTTATATGTGTGTATGTCTCTTGTGTGTATGTCACTGTAAGGATACACATGTGACATTGATTGACAACCATACTGATTAACCCAATTAAAAGTTATATATCCTTTTTATAGAAGACCAGACCATGGGTTTGTGACTCAGAAAAGCCTCTTGGTGCCCGAGCTCAGAGATGCAGAGTTTTTAAAGGCAAAACCTGAGGCACCCAAAGCCCACCCCTCCAGAATACCACTCCCTTCCTCCCGGAGCCTGGTCCTTTTGCTTGGGGCAGACACTTAGCTGGTCTGCTCCTGTGGAAACACCAGATCCTGAGACATCCTAGAGGACCTGCTGCATCCAGAGCAGAGGGAGCTTAGGATCACAGTAACACAGAGACATCTGGAATCTGAGGAATTCTGACACAAGCAAGATAACTGGAAAGACAGACTCCAGTCAGACACAGTGAGCACAGGTAACACTAGAGTCAACCAGATGGTTGAAAGGCAAGTGCAAGAACACAAGCAACAGAAACCAAAGTTACCTGACATCTTCAGAACACAGTTCTCCCACCATAACAAGCCCTGGATACCCCATCACACAGGAAAAACAGGATTCAGAATTAAAATCACTACTCATGATGATGACAGAAGATTTTAAGAAAGACATAAGTAACTCCTTTAAAGAAATACAGGAGAACACAGGTAAACAGGTAGAAGCCCTTAAAGAGGAAACACAAAAATCCTTTAAAGAATTGAAAGAGAACACAGGTAAACATAGAAGTCCTTAAAGAGGAAACACAAAAATCCCTTAAAGAATTGCAAGAAAACACAACCAAACAGGTGAAGGAATTGAACAAAACCATCCAGGATCTAAAAATGGAAATTGAAACAATAAAGAAATCTCAAAGGGAGACTACTCTGGAGATAGAAGATGTAGGAAAGAGATCAGGAGTCATAGACGCAAGCATCACCAACAGAATACAAGAGATAGAAGAGAGAATCTCATGTGCAGAAGATACCATGGAAAACATTGACACAACTGTCAAAGAAAATGCAAAATGCAAAAAACTCCTAACCCAGAACATCCAGGAAATCCAAGACACAATGAGAAGACCAAACCTAAGGATAATAGGTATGATGAGAGTGAAGATTCCCAATTTAAAGGGCCAGTAAATATCTTCAACAAAATTATAGGGGAAAATTTCCCCAACCTAAAGAACAAGATGCCCATAAACATACAAGAAGCCTACAGAACACCAAACAGACTAGATCAGAAAAGAAATAACTCCCATCACATAATAATCAAAACACCAAATGCACAAAACAAAGAAAAAATACTAAAAGCAGTAAGGGAAAAAGGTCATATATAAAGGCAACATATAAAGGCAGACCTATAAGAATTACACCAGATTTTTCACCAGAGACTATAAAAGCCAGAAGATCCTGGTCTGATATCATACAGAACCTAAGGGAACACAAATGCCAATCCAGACTGCTATACCCAGCAAAACTCTCAATCACTATAGATGGAGAAACCAAGATATTCCATGACAAAACCAAATTTGCACATTATCTTCCCACAAACCCAGCACTTCAAAGGATAATTGATGGAAAACGCCAACACAAGGAAGGAAACTACAACCTAGAAAAAGCATGGAAGTAATCTTCCAACAACCCCCAAAAAAGATAGCTACACAAAACATAATTCCACCTCTAATAACAAAAGTAATAGGAAACAACAATCATTTTTCCTTAATATCTCTTAACATCAATGGACTCAATTCTCCAATAAAAGACGTAGATTATCAGACTGGATACATAAACAGGACTCAGAATTTTGCTGCATATAAGAAATGCACCTCAGTGACAAAGACAGACATTACCTCAGAATAAAAGGCTGGAAAACAATTTTCCAAGCAAATGGTCCCAAGAAACAAGCTGGAGTAGCCATTCTAATATCAAATAAAATCGACTTTCAACCAAAAGTAATCAAAAAAGATAAGGAAGGACTCATCAAAGAAAAAAATCTACCAAGATGAACTCTCAATTCTGAACATCTACGATCCAAATGCAAGGGGACCCACATACATAAAAGAAAGTTTACTAAAGCTCAAAGCACACATTGCACCTCACACAATAATAGTGGGGGATTTTAATACTCCGCTCTCTCCAATGGACAGATCATGGAAACAGAAACTAAACAAAGACACATTGAAATTAACAGAAGTTATGAACCAAATGGATTTAACAGATATCTATAGAACATTTCATCCTAAAGCAAAAGAATATACCTTTTTCTCAGCACCTCGTGGTACCTTCTCCAAAAGAGACCAATAATTGGTCACAAAACAGTCCTCAACAGATACAAAAAGTTTGAAATAATCCCTTGCATCCTATCAGACCACCACGGACTAAGGCTTGTCTTTAATAATGACAAAACCAAGGGAAAACCCACATGCATGTGGAAACTGAACAGTGCTCACTCAATGATGACTTTGTCAAGGAAGAAATAAGAAAGAAATTAAAGACTTTTTAGGATTTAGCAAAAATGAGGAAACATCATACCAGAACTTGTGGGACTCTATGAAAGCAGTGCTAAGAGGAAAACTCATAGCTCTAAGTGCCTACAAAAAGAAATTGGAGAGAGCATACATTAACAACTTGACAGCACACATGAAAGCTCTAGAACAAAAAGAAGCAAATACATCCAAGAGGAGTAGACATCAGGAAATAATCAAACTCAGGGCTGAAATCAACCGAGTAGAAACAGTAAGAACTATACAAAATATCAACAAACCAGGAGTTGGTTCTTTGAGAAAATCAACAAGATAGATAAACCCTTAGCCAGACTAACCAGAGGGCACAGAGACAGTATCCAAATTAATAAAATCAGATCTGAAAAGGGAAACATAACAACAGAAACTGAGGAAATTCAAAAAATCATCTGATCCTACTACAAAGGCCTATACTCAACAAAACTGGAAAATCTGGATGAAATGGACAATTTTCTAGACAGATACCAGATACCAAAGTAAAATGAGGAGCAAATAAACCATCTAAACAGTCCCATAACTCCTAAAGAAATAGCAGCAGTCATTAAAAGTCTCCCCACCAAAAAAAGCCCAGGATCAGATGGTTTTAATGCAGAATTCTATCAGACCTTCAAGGAAGACCTAATACCAATTCTCTTCAAACTATTCCACAAAATAGAAACAGAAGGAACACTACCAATTTGTTCTATGAAGCTACAATCACACTCATACCTAAACCTCACAAAGACCCAAAAAAGAAAGAGAACTTCAGACCAATCTCTCTTATGAATATCGATGCAAAAATACTCAATAAAATTCTAGCAAGTCGAATCCAAGAACACATCAAAACAATCATCCATCATGATCAAGTGGGCTTTATCCCAGGAATGCAGGGATGGTTCAATATTCGGAAATCCATCAATGTAATCCACTATATAAACAAACTCAAAGAAAAAAACCACATGATCATCTCACTAGATGCTGAGAAAGCATTTGACAAAATTCAACATCCCTTCATGGTAAAAGTCTTGGAAAGATCAGAAATTCAAGGCCCATACCTAAACATAGTAAAAGCATATTACAGCAAACCAATAGCCAACATCAAACTAAATGGAGAGAAACTTGAAGCAATCCCACTAAGATCAGGGACTAGACAAGGCTGCCCACTCTCTCCCTACCTGTTGAATATAGTACTGGAAGTCCTAGCCAGAGCAATTAGACAACAAAAAGGAGTCAAAGGAATACAAATAGGAAAGGAAGAAGTCAAAATATCACTATTCCCAGATGATGTGATAGTATACTTAAGTGACCCCAGAACCTCCAGCAGAGAACTCCTAAACCTGAGCAACTACTAAACAACTTCAGCAAGGTGGCAGGTTATAAAATCAACTCAAACAAATCAGTGGCCTTCCTCTATATGAAAGATAAACAGGCTGAAAAAGAAATTAGGGAAATGACACCCTTCACAATAGTCACAAATAATATAAAATACCTTTGGGTGAATCTAACCAAGCAAGTGAAAGATTTGTATGACAAGAACTTCAAGTCTCTGAAGAAAGAAATCAAAGATCTCAGGAGATGGAAAGGTCTCCCATTGCTCATGGATCGGCAGGATTAAGATTGCCAAAAAGCAATCTACAGATTCAATGCAATCCCCATTAAAGTACCAACTCAATTCTTTACAGAGTTAGAAAGACAAATTCTCAATTTTTTTTGAATAACAAAAAACCCAGGATAGCGAAAACCATTCTCAACAATCAAAGAACTTCTGGAGGAATCACCATCCCTGACCTCAAGCTGTACTACAGAACAATAGTGATAAAAACTGCCTGGTATTGGTACAGAGACTGACAGGAAGATCAGTGGAATAGAGTTGAAGACCCAGAAATGAACCACACACACCTATGGTCATTTGATCTTTGACAAAGGAGCTAAAACATCCAGTGGAACAAGGACAGCATTTTCAACAAATGGTGCTGGTTCAACTGAAGGACAACATGCAGAAGAATGCAAATTGATCCATTCTTATCTCCTTGTACAAAGCTCAAGTCCAAGTGGATAAAGGACCTTCACATAAAACCAGACACGCTGAAACTAATAGAAGAGAAGGTGGGGAAGACCCCAGATACCTAGGCACAGGGGAAAAGTTCCTGAACAGAACACCAATGGCTTATGCTCTAAGATCAAGAATTGACAAATGGGACGTCATAAAATTGCAAAGCTTCTGTAAGGCAAAAGACACTGTCATAGGACAAAACAGCAACCAACAGATTGGGAAAAAATTTTACCAATCCC